>CAHIKZ030001205.1:0-232500 GCA_903632075.3 Acanthosepion pharaonis
TTTAAATTCATTAAAAATAAAGTACATAATTATTTACATTTTATTATTTATCCTTTTTATTTACAAAAGTGATATTTTTCCACTTCATTCTTGTTCTTTGCCATTATTTGTGACACTTGATTTCTAATGGCCTTGCTTTCAAGTTCTTTATTCTATTGCCTTTGATATTTTGCAGTTCAGAACTGGTGGAATGTTCGCATACATTTGTGCCCACAACTTTACCTTTTGTTTTTATCTGGTCACCCAAATTGTACCCAACCTAGAGAGATTGTCTTACCCATAGACTGTTTAAAGGAAGTCAGTCCACAAGATTTGAAACGTTATACCACTTATCTAAAAATTGATAAATGCCCTACAGAAAGGTAGGCTTTTTTATTTTCATTTAATACAGATTATTTTTGGTCTTATGTTCCATCTTTAATTTTCAAGAGTGCTGAGAATACACTGCATATGCAAAAAAAAAAAAACTTAAACTAGAATTAAATGTCAAAGTTGCAGGCTAACACTGGATTTAAATCAGTTTAATATTTAACACTGTGATCCTGAAGAAACAACATTGAATATGACCATAGGATTGATGATCAAAATACAATGATAAATGGTGCTTGATATCTTGGTTTCTGGTTTCAATCAAATATAACATTATTATGATTTAAAACTACTGGGATGTTCTTAAATATATAGAATCACTATATGAAAATATGATTTATGCGTTTCTATATAGCTTAGATCCAACAAGATTAGATATAACAATATGATGGTACCTTGCTCTGTCAATACCAATCATAATGACATATCACTTCATAAATATTCTTTTTTTATGCTTCAAGTCTCATTTCATAGAATTTGAATTCTAATGTCTTTAATTTCTCATGATATTGATTCATGATTTATAATAAATTTCTCTTTCTAAGCACAGGATAATTCAGTGGAAGTATATTTATTCAGTGGATGTATCCTGGATGAACTTTCCTTAAGAATAGGTGTTGAATCATATCTTTTGAATGGGTGGTGTATCTTCAATAATCAGTTCTCTTTGTATCACTGGAACTAGTAAAATAACATACAATTTTTAGCACTTTTTTTTTTTTTTTTTGTATGACACACATTAATTTGGAAAATCTTGCAAAAATAAAAATAATTGTCGGATGTTAATGAAACTTTCAGGAACTATTCACAGACGATTGAAATTATTATAAATATGTTATTTTTATTAAAGTCATGGCAGAAATATTTTTTTTATATTTATTACCACCCCCAATAACTAATTTTATGAAAACTCTAGAAATTTGATCAAGTCCACTTTAGTAATTACAATAGTTAAAAGCACAAGGCTTTGAGGAATGCAAACCATGTTATTTTTTGTTTTTAATTGGACCCCCACACACCTGAAAATCAGCTCTGAATTGTAACATACAAAACTCAATAAAACAAATATATTATTTAATTTCAAATGATTTTATTTGCTTTTAGTTGTTTTGTTTAGACAATGTTTTCTGAAAGCAAAAAATTTTTTCAATGAAAAATGAATTTTTAATACAATTATTTGTTATTTTTTTTAATTATAATAGATTTTTACATTTAAGTTGTTAAAATATAAGATTAGTTAAGCCACATCCACTTCCGTAAGTGTCCTTATGAGATAGATCTTTTTTTTAGCGCGTTGTAAATTGTATCGTTTTGACTAATCAGAAGACCTGCAGTAATTAAGAAATGTAATTTTGTGTTTATAATTTGGCTGTAATTATAAAGTACGGATGACCAACCAGAATATAATTAAGTTGCTTTATTTGAGTTAAGCGTTGTTCTCCGCTCTTAAGGCCTTTACTTTTGCAAAACACGTGTGGAGAAGTTAATTTGATTTTTCAATTTCAACTGAGAAGGGTATCTACAAGTATCAGTATCATCTTATGAAATTTATATGATCTTATTTTTATATTAATCTCAGTTATGGCATTTTTTCCATAAATGAAATATCAAAATTAATAATAAAATGAATGAAAATACAAATAACACAGTAAAATATAGTAAATGTACATAAAATTATAGTATTTTACATACACTTCTGATAAAATTTCATAAGAAAGGTACCTATAAGCTAATTAGATAAATTTCTTATGAAATTTAATCTAACTCTTAACAGTCTTATTTTAATTTCTTTATAATATATTTTCCATAAAGCATCATAAACATAAAGGTGGAAGCTAAGTACAAAAAAAAAATTAGAGCACTGAAAGTTTTCCTTAAAAATAACGAGGTAAATAATTTGTTCATTTAAATCTAAATAATTTCACTTCTCACCTTCCGTAGAATAAATTATCCTCATGTAATCCTTCAATACATCATTCATCACCTGTCAAGTGACTCGAAATGTTATGACCTGCTTTGTTTTATTTTCAAACTACACCTTTTCAGTGCAGAAACTAAATAATGCTTGTTTCAAAATATTTTAAATAAACATTATAATTTCTGATTTTCTTAAAATAAGTTTTGAAAAAATGATAATTGATTTTTAAAAGAATTTCAAACTGAGATTTTCATTATTTTTATAAAATGGAAAAAAATGATTGCCATGATCGATTATATGTCAATTTTGCTGACTCAAAAAAAATAAGATTTTTAATGAAAATTTTGGATGTGCTAGGAACGATTAAAATTGTAAAAACATACCCCAAAAATACTGTTTTTTCCTCTTAATAATAACAAACATTTAGATGATAAAATTTTGTTTTTGCCAAGTTTGGCATCTTTTTCATCATGCTATGCTCTTTTTTTAGCAATCTCGTGGACTTACCTATATTAATACAAAGCAACATTAAAATTATTTGGATACAATGCTTCAAAAGGTTAGGTTATAAACATGGCCTCCTAATTTATAAAGTCAATGGATCTCTTAAAGCAGTGGTTCCCAAACTTTTTTTTTCTCTCTGGCCACATTTTTGGAATTTAAATTTGCTCACACCTCACCAAATTTGATGTGATAAAAAGTACATTTAAAAATAAAAAAACAGAGAGAGGGATAAAGGGAGATAACCGTAGATTCAAAGTCAGAACATTATCATTGATAACTCTCTCCTCCAATTTGTGGACCCTAGTTACTATATTCTTAAGACTTGATATCATGCAAAAATATCACAATGATAAAATCAGTCGATAATTATTTATACTGGGACTTGTGCATGCAATTACAAGTAATCTATAACAGTATTTTAAATTTAGAAATCATATTTATTATCAGGTATTCCACACCATTTTGGAATCACTGTGTTAAAGGATTCTTTTAGGGTTCATTTTGATTCAGTAATTTACCAATATCGAGTTTTTATTTTTCTTTCAATCTTTTTTGAAGACTAACGTTGTCAAAGATGTTTTATTTAAAAATAGAAAAAGACAAATCTTTATTATGTTTAATTTGCTAGACTGACTTCTAACAATATTGCAAAGTTAAGACAAAGTAAAGAAACCTGTAGTTAACTTTGGGGGTCACCAAACTGCTGTTACTGGGTCAGGGATCGGGTATTGAACAAATACTAAAGTGTTAAGAAAATAGACAAACAAAAGCGTGAAACAAAACAAGATATTTATTCTATTGGAGGGGGGGAACATCTTTTGTGTAAAGAAACTTTCAAGGAATGTTCTATGACATGTGCATCTATTGCACAGAGTGCTAACTTCAGCATTATGTCACAACCTTTGCCTGAAACGAAAGAGAACTACCCACTTACCCTCTGAGGAACCAGAAAACAATAATATCCATGGGTTAAAAAAAAAAATAACTTAGTTTCTTTTTGTTTTTAAATACCATGTCTCTTCAGAACATAAGAATAATGGCTCTCCACAGCTTCCTTTTCTTTTTAATCTCTGTAAAACTGCACTTTGTCATGATTGCTCTTGGAAAAGATAGTGCTGCAATTGCCCACTGCCTTCTTCATAGTTTTAAATTTAGAGTTGCCTTTCTCATAGACTGATTACCAAACAAGGCAAAAAACTCCACTTCATCCTTCTAGTTAATCTAACTTTGGTGGCCGGGAGCAGAGGTTGGATTCATGTCTTTCCCAAGACAAAATAGATACAAACAACCTCAGATAAACTTTGAACTAAGCTTAGAAAATCGTAATGATGGTCCATTTTCTAAAAAAAAATACTAAACTCCACATAATACGAACAAAATAGGTTCTCATTTTCCCAAATTATTCAGACAAGTCTACATCAATAATAATAATAATAACCTTCTAATCGCCAGTAAAACAAAGACATTGACAAGTCAAAAATGGATACAAGGAAAGATTTCAGAATTAGAATGGAAAGGTTAGTTTAATACCCACAATGCATCAGACACTCATAAAACATAATAGAGTTTCCAGTTTAAAAAAAAAAAAATGAAAATTACCCTTATTTCTCCGATCTGAATTTTGGTGGATCAAATGATACACAAAATGTCATCAGAAAATACATTCACAATTATTTTCTCTAAGTCAAAGGATATTTTTACTTTGTTTATTTTTGATTCTTTGCTTTCAAAAGTAGGGAGCAAGTAATGTTGCTCATCTGATAAAGAAGTTGTTTTAATCCTTTATATCAAATTAAGTTCTTTTGACAGCTATTATTCTATGCAATACAGTTCACTTCTTATTCTGCCATTGCAAACAGTGATCACTGTTGGTTCTTTGTGGCTTATTCATCCTAGTGTGTGTATACATATATTCATTTAAACAGAGTTAAAATCTGTAAGTATTTTTTCCTTTGTTTCTCATGAATTTTTTCTGAAATGTAATTCTTTTATTGAAATCACAGGTTTCTAAATAACAAAAGGATTCTAAAGAAACAAATAACCATTTAAGAAAAAACTTACTCCAAGGGTCACCATTTATCAGCTTTTTTTGATTTTTTTTTTAAAGGCCAAAATGAAGCACATTATACTCAGCTTTACATTTTTAATACAGTTGTTGGTATTACCAAAAAAAGGAACAGAGAAAAAAAGACATTCATAGACTTGGATGATAGAATTACATTTATTGACTCATTGCTTATTATTTAAAAAAAAAAACAAAAAACATAAAAGCAAATTTTCTATGACATTTTTACAATCCTCTTATATTTCAGAACAGAATAGAGCTCATGTCATATCTGACAAGACCTGTTTTTTTTTTCAAAAAAAAAAAAACATAAAAAAAAAAAACAGACAAAAAAAAAACAATTAACATTGTCCCACTTTATAACAACATTGCAAGAAATAAATTTGAAATCTGACAAACAAAAGTCAAAATGTGTGAAATTAAATGTCTCACAAAATGTTTGACCCTTTTCATCTAAAACCCTCACTCCCATTACCCTTTCAAAAGAAAGCCTCAGTAATCTTGAAGTTCAGCTGTTTAAGAAAATCCAGTTATGTAAGAATATGAATAAATATCAAATTTGGAATAATCTACGTTTACACATCGTGTTCTTTCAGACATAGACAATCATGACTCTCCACAGCTTCATATCATCTCCTGCTATCCTACACAAAAAAATAGATCAGGAGAAAATGGTGCTCTGCTTACATATATGGGCAGGAGCCGCCCAGTCTTCACTTTCCAGTCTCGTTAAGAGTTCAAGAGCATCTCTGTATCCACGTGGGTGATAAATTATTTCCCACCCTGCAACCCCCCTCCCAAAAACAAAATGTCACAAGCCTCTTGTTGCTCTATCGCTATTTCCATGAAAAGTATTCTAACCAACTACATTCCTTAATTCCACCAGTTTAAACCTTCAGGGCTAAGCACCCCACCCATGCCATGCCCACTGAAGCGAACCACCTTCATTCCCTTCATATTCCATTGCTGACATGTAAGTTCCACTTCTTCCCAGGAAATGCCGATTTGTGGAATTAACTCCCAAGAGGATGCTTCCCCAATCACTATAATCTTAACTTGTTCAAGTCTAGGATCACCTGTTATCCTGCCTACATAAACTGTGACTCTTACTCTGTAACCCTCTACCTCGAGTGGCTCTTGGGCCTTGTGCAGTGAGCATTGTAAAACAAAGATCCTTTGTAAGTCTAAGTAATGTTTATCTCCTTACTGCCTCTTGCAGTGCTTGTTCTGCCATCCATTAATCCCGATTAAGTCAGCTACTTGTTGTTTTTCCCTACCCTTATTGCTTTCAATACACTTTCCTGTGAGTCCATGAATTTTGGAATAAGACAAATAAAGTTAAGTATCTGCTAAAAAAAAAAATCAACTAAAACTTTCATCTTGTAATACAGTGTAACCTGGATATAAGAGAGGTGTCAGGACCGGAGAAGAAGTCTCTTATATCCGGGTTTGGTCTATTTTATATACATTAACACAGGCTCTAATTTGGGACCAGAGAAAATTTCTTTATATCCGGTTACACTGTATAAATATTCGATACGTAGCAACAAAAGATGTCATATCTGGCAGACTTAAGCAAGTGGATGGCATAACATGGTTTGGAGGAGGAAGCAGAGGGAAGGAACTTGTTGAGAAGTACAAAGGATAGAGGAGGTGGAGAGCCATGATCGCCACGTCCTGAAAGGATATGGCACATAAAAAGAAAAAGTCTGTGTACATTCTTTGGAAAGGATTTGAATCAAACTTTCCAATGGCATCAAAAAAAAAGCTAAAAGCTTTCATATTTAGCAATGGTAATCATGTCTGGATCATGTAACCCACAGACTCAAGAAGTTACCTGATGTCTGCAGTTAAACAGTATTTAGAAATATTTTTTTAGAATATGGATCCCAACTAATTTTTGGTCCAATTTATGAACTAATTTCAAAATGTCTGAATAAACCAAACCTGCATACTAAGTAAAAGTTGAAAATTTGTCAGAATTTCTGAATAATGAGTTATCATTATTTACGTTCAGAGTAAATATCTTCATCTTTGTTGTTGCTATCATGTTTCATCAACTGTGTTCTTTGGCCTTCTTCAGGTTTCTGTTGATCCAGGTAATGTTCAGGGAATTTTAAAGTGAACCTTTTAGTTCATCTATATGAGTAGATTGTAGATTGACAAGATATCCGTAAGACACAGGCAGCTTTTATAAAGAAAAAGCTGATCGAAATTTAAGTTGAAGACATTTTAATGTTTAAACTGCAAAGAACAAGCCCTTTGTTGATAATGTCATGGACGCTTTTCAACATGCTTCATTGTAAGCGATCATGGTCCTCCACAGCTTCCTTTTCTAATTTTATTATCAGTGAACTGCCATAACTTCCTGGAAAAAGTAGTGCAGTGGTTTTCTGTTGCTTTCTTTAATTCAAAGTTCTTTCCTCTAGAGATTAGCTACCACCCAAGTCTATAAAGCCTTGTCTACCCTATTATTTGACCCCTAGCTATACTTTGAGGATGAGAAGAAATAGATTTAGTATTTTAAATTAAAGTTTACCAAAATTTTGATGATTCTAAAGAAACAAAAAAATTAAAAAATACACAAAAATCTCCCTTTTTTTTTTTTTTTTTTCTCCCTTCCCTTGATCTTCAAATTTTAAAACATTTGACCATCTACAAACACCAGGATGCTGCTATTCTAATAATTTAGAAAAAAGTAGGATTGGAATTTAACCTTATTGAAATCAACTATCATCTAATGCATTGTAACACATTGGTATTTTTAAATTAAAAAAACTATAAAGAAGTAATGGATAGAAGTTCTAATACTAAAATTTTATCTAAGATTTGCATCTTAATAGCCAGTTACAATTATTTGCTTTTCATGAAATAAACTTTTTAAAATTTTTAGTGATAATCTCAAATTTTTCTATTTTTTTTTTTCCCAATGAATCAGAACATTGAGTCTTATCACAAATTTATTATGTATATCTGAAAATGTATACTTATATTAATATGTAAAGTGTGTATAATTTTATTCTGTAATAAGAATTAGGAAGAAAATGTTGCTTTGTGGAAGAATCATCATAATTCCAAAATTAAATTAATGCTAATCATTTCACTTAATGAAATCTCTTCTCTACCAAATTAATCTGCCATTGGATACACATGATAAAATTTGCATTTATATAATATTTAAGCTAATAACTGAATTCTTGAGTGCTTATTTAATAGTCCTGTCAGGCCAGTCTTTACATCTACACTGGCCTTGTACCAGGCAGAGCTAAGCTTATTTATATAAGCTTAACTGAATTCTTGAGTGCTAGTTTCTGGTGATTTGACAAAACATGCTTTTTTTTATGTTGGCTAACTTTGGTACATTTTAAAATAGTTTGAATTTTTAACATTGGAAAGTCAGAGATGATCTTCAGATAAAATTCAACTTTGTTTTTGTTCAGTAGAACAGTTGAGTTCAGCTCAAAGAGCAGAGAGTTCTCATTTAACTTATATAACCTTCTAGTAACCAGGTTTTCTTTTGTAAAAAGTCAAATATAAACACTAAAAGATCAACCACAATGACCTTCTGGTGAGCTGATGGACTTTTTATAATACAAAGATGCATATGTTTGTTTATTTTATTTATTGACTGAAGACTTGTGTCTGTGTGTCTATTATTATTTCTTCTAAAATATAACTTCTGATCAAGTGAGTAACTTATTTGTTAAAATAATCCAATTCACATAAACTTAAAACCAAGAATTGGCCATCTAGCCTTTTGAGTCTAATTTTTAATACATCTTGCTAATATTCAACTGCTATTAATATTTACCAGAAGAGACATGTCTCCTTTTTTTTTCGATACTAGATCTTTAAAATCTATTTACTCAAATTTTGTCACTTTAAAAAATTGCTTTTTATTTATTGATTTATTTTTCATTTTATGAAAATGCATTCCTATGAAATGCAAAACTTGTAAAGAAATATTTTTCTTTTAACTTCAGCTCATTTTCTGAATATTTAAAATATGAAATTAAAAAAAAATCACTTGAAGTAAATTATTTTATGATTGAAACATTACTGTCAATAAAGATGATGTATTTGCATTTTTTGTATGTAATGTAACATATTATTTATTGAAAAATATATATATATATATATATATATATATATATATATATATATATATATATATATATATATATATATATATATATATACATTGTTATAGAATTTTTTATATTTATGGCATTATTAAAGATGCATTGTTCATCATGAGATTTTCAATATTTTTAATACACCTCTCCAAAGATTTTTTTTATTTTTTATTTTTAAGCACAAATCATTTTAAAGTATTAATATGAAAGGAATATTCTTATCAGTTAAATGATTAAAATGTTCTATTTTTAAGTGCTTCCTTTCTGGGTGAGTTGTGGCCAAATAGCCTTATCTACCTCACACTGGAGATTAAAGTGTCAACATTGTTACATGTTTCTTTAAAACTCAGTAATGTTTTAACATTTCAAACTAGATATCACATCTTGAATTTGGTGCTGTAGAATCTTTCAAACAGTGAATGAAAAACTTACACCTTTGTTTAAAGATGTCATGAATTTTTTTTTCTCTTTGTTAAACCAAAGAATAACTCTTATTAATCATTTTCTCACTATGAAAGGTTAAAAATTTTGAATATTCACTAACTTATTTTGCATTCAAACCTTTTTTTCTTTATAACAATGATAAAAGTTTTTCATTTACCTTCAGTATTAATCTCATTTTACTTTGAAAATCACAAAACCACCACTGAGCAACTAGATATTGTTTGATAATTCAAGACTTTGAAAATTGTGTTTGAGAGAATAATGAACTATAAATCAGTAATTGTTGTTTTTGATGTTTGTCTCATAGAAAGTATAAAATTAAAGTTGTGAAAAGATTACAAGACAATGAGAAAAATTATGTAAATTTCAAGAAACTTCTATAATATTTTGTCTCACACTTTGATAAATCATTAATATTTGAAAAATTTTGTACAGACTTTTGAACTTCTTTTTGTTCTTGATGTTGGGAACAATGTTTTATCTGATCCATTCTTTAGCCTTCCTCATTTGTTAATCTAAGAAAAGAGGAAAAACTTATTTCATCAAGAAAATGCTGGTATGGTTTCTTCTGTGGATGTAGTATTGTAGAAACAAACATCCAGTTAGTATATTTCATTTTTTTCTATTGTTACCCATTTTTTTAGCACAACTTATATTGACTGGTCTGTTTTTTTTTGTTTTTTGTTTTTTTTTTTTTTAAGTCCATTTGTCAGAATTTTAAAATATTGACTTTTGGGGGGGGGTGCTCCTATTGAAATAAAAGCAGTGTCTAATCAGTCCCTGATTCCTTAAAGAGTTATCTGTACTTTGCTTTGTCAAATTTGGGACTGTGCTTATGTCATTAATAATTACATGCTATTATGAAGTGAGAAAAAAGACAATATCAGTGCAGGTAACTCTTTGAGAAGCCAGGAATCAACTTAACACAACATTATGAACAGGACCTATTCCCCACTTCTAAAATGAAAAAAAAATTTTTTTTTTTTTTTTTTTTTTTTGGACAAATGTGGCTTTGAAGTTTTAATGAATGCTAATCTACAAAAATAACTCCAAAAATCCTACCCTATTTTTTTTTTTTTTTTACAGCAGACCGTCAATTTTAGTAAAGCCCCATTTTTTGGGGAGAAATAAAGATTTTCTTTTACTTATGGATTATAAACTTGACGACAACTAAAGGGATTGACCAAAATATTGCTACCAAGATCAGGGACGTAAATAAGTTCACTTACCAAACAAAATTTAGAATTTATAATGTTCTTGTGTAAAGTTATTGCAGGAAGATAGTAATTTTACCTAGCCTATTGAACTCTTGATGTTATAGTAATATAAAAACCAGCTGATTAAGCTATGATTTAATTAGATGACAATGACCCTCTTGAATGAAAATTGCAGTCATTTTTATTATTCAGCATTTAAACAAATTTGTTTATTTTTATTTTGACTAACAAAGTTCAGAAAGATTCATTGAACAGTAATAATATTAGTGTTTGATTACTTGGATTTGAAATTACTGAAACATTTTTCAAGCAAGAATTTTAAAACATACTGAATATTTAAATTTAATTTTCCAAGTTGATGTGGCTTTATACGCTGACTGGTTATTTGATTTCTGTAATACTGGAAAAATCAAGAATGTTCTAGAAATACCATATAGATATTTCAGATTGATATTTGAACATTGGTCATTCTATTTTAAAATTATCTGTGAAAAACAATCAATCTCTGGTGATACAATCCAATATTTTATGTAAATAAATTTCTATCTTAAACATTTATGATCATCAACTGAAATAAACTTGTGCATACAATTATTTAATAAGTTACATGAATAAAAGTATATTAGAAATGAATATCAAGTTTGTGATAAATTGGTTATCCAATTATTTTAAAGTGGGTCTTGTAAAAATATTATTTTTACTGAAAATTCATCAAATCAAACATTTTGCAAATTCATTAAGCTGCAATTTGACAAGTGCCTTATCAGGCAGCAATTAAGCTAGTTTCTGCAGAAGGCTCTTTATTGGGCCTTCAGCTTGTTTGAGAGTCCCTGAGTCTTTGCATATTATCAGCATTGGAATCTCTCCTGGCTGTTGTTTGATCTGGATTTTCATTTGTACAGAACTTTCTTTTTCTTGCTGCAATCTTGGCTCTTTTGGTTGCAATCTGGTCCTCTGGTGGTGGAGAATTCTTTTTTGCAAGGAATACTGCTGCCATATGCAATAGGCAACAATAATTCTTCTGCCGCCACTTAATTTAAAGATAATTTGATGTATGTAGGTCCTTACTTTTCGTACAAACAATTATTTTTGTTTCATGGGTGACTTTCGCTGGATTTTCGCAATTTCAATCATTCCCAAATTTATTTTCAAGTTATAAAAATTATCGTACAAAAAAATTTGTCAAAAAAATCACAGTAATGAAAACTTGGGAATCCAAAATTTCAGGATTGCAGGTTCAGATTCAGCCTGGAATGTTTTTAATTTGCTCATGGAGTCAGCTAATAGGAGTAAAGTTGAAAAAGTGTGACACACTGGCAATCTCCCCTGGTCTAGAAATATTTGTTTTTGATATTTTCATGTTTTATCAGCCTACTCTTCTGTGCTGGCTTAGGGCACTTTAGAAGAGGGTGTCATACTCTGACACCAGAGTTGGAAAGATTTCTATACAAACAGGTTTAAATGTTTTCCTCCTTCATGTGGTTGGTTTATTCCTGCCACATCCCAACCTGGAAATTATACCATGGATATAGTTTTTATATTAGAGATTTTCCTTCTAGAAAAACTACCTTCAGTACAACTAAGGAGCTACATCTATCCCATATTTTCTTTGTAAATCAGCAGCAGATGTTTGAAATCAGAGTTTTCCTCCTCTTAGATAGAGTGTCTGAAACCCCACCAGCTATGGGTAAGTAGCAGAACAGACTGGGTTCTATAGCTTTGGATGGCAACTGGTCTACCACAGAAAGAAATGGCAACCCACTGAGTGAAAAGTTCTGTCGCGTCAGTCATGTATCAAAAGATACATGATCGCCAAAACATGTATCACACATGGCACATAACTGACTGATATGGTTTTATATTTGGTGCCAAGTGATAATTGGTTTTGGTGGACATCTTGTATATTGTTTACTGTAAACACTTTGTAATTGGAATACTTTGTAGAGAATGTTGTCAAGAATAGCATTAAAAAAAAAGCATACTCTCTCCCCAAATTCAAAAACATGTAATGGGTGTATCTCATACATGAAAGCACTATAGAAAGAAAAAGTCAGTCCAGAAGAAGCTCACTCATACAGAAGTATCACAATTGCATCTATTATGATGAAAGCGATTTTGTATGTGGGCAGAGTTGGTAAGGCCTGGAGTTTATAAGTTTCCTCCATATTCCATTTGTAAGGAGAAAGTTCCACTAAGTCAGCCTTTTCCAAAAAAACTGCTACTTTGTTATGCAGACACCTACATGGATGCTTCTTTGAACACTCCAATCTTAACCTTTTCAAGATAGGATAATTTAATTTATTTGCACACACACACACATATATTCAGTGGATATATCCTGAATGAACATCTCTTAGCAAAGAGTGTTGAATTGTATCTTTTGAACGGGTAGTTTATCTTCACTAACCTGTAGCAGGAGTAGATAGGTTCAGCTATCATCCAGTTCACACTCCTCCTCAGTTTTTTTAATGTTTACTCCCTGTTCCCTGTTTAGGATTGGGTTTCCAGTTCTTTCCATTCTCTTTCACTCTCAGTAACCTCTTTTACCTCAGGGGCATTATTGTCTTTCTTGGGTTGAACTGATTAAAAAAAAAATCCTATGGGGATAATTTATATTATTTATCCATGAAAAACATGTTGGATAAAATATTTCTATGTTGGATAGAATAAAGGGATTCTGTACACTTCAGGCTTGACTGTATAAAGTGTTCATCTGTCCTTCAGATTTTGTGAAGTATTTCTCTGACAGTTCTGGCAACTTTCTTTATTAGAATTTATTTATGAATATTAATGAATCATTATGTAATAACCTATACATCGGTGAAAATTCATGGAAAAATTATGTTAAATCACTTGTACTATTTTACCACATAAGCTGGGAACCATTTTGTTAGCAATTACTCATTTGAAAAACATCTATTGTTTGTTCATTTTCAAGGTCATAACCAAAAGGTGGATATGTGTGAATTTTTACACAGTTCATTCAAAATATTCAGATATCTTACTATAAAATTTTTATTTTCAATGTAGACAGACCTTTTGGGATTGACTCAGGGTAATCTTTCTTTCTCAATTTAGCCTTATGCCATACTAAATTAGCTTAAATAATGTGTTTGTATCCCTTCAATGTAAAGGAAACACAAACCATTGTTGGCTGATTAATCTGATAAATACCCTCCTCCTGATTAGGCTTTTCCCTCTTCCAAAGAAGAAGTCTGCCTCCCAATGCATTGTATCCCACAAATGTTAGTATAATCATATATTTGATTAAAGGTAGTAACATATTCACCAGACTTGGCATATAAGTTAGCAAATTTTGTTAACCTTTAGCACTCTACATTATTACTTCTCCCTCCACTATATATGGTGGCACCTCAAATACAAACAGCAGTAGCCTTGACCTTGATTTAAGCCAAGGCTGTTTTTTTGCTGTTGCTATTGCAGGATGTGACAACACAATTGTGAAATTTAAATGAACTGTTTTTTGGCCATTGGAGTCAACTGCAATGGCAGGACAAATGCTTTCCTTAGTGACTGAAGTTGCCTAAAGAGTGTTTAAGGTTAAGGATCCTCTCTCATCTGAATATGCTTTAGACTTACTGGAGAATGAATGGATTTTTTTAAAATCATTTTACCCTAACCAAGGCAATAAAGCCACTAAGACAGAAGAAGTTACTGAGTGTTAGGGAATATGAGAAAATAAACACTATTAAGGAGAGAAAATAATAAAAGTACAGGCATTTAATGATTGACATTGTATTTAAATTTTTGAAGATTAAAGCTGACAAGGAAACAAGAAGCCAGTTCCACAAGCAAGAAGTTCAATATAAGAAACTATAAGTATAGAACTTATGGTTACATGTAGCCATTTAAAATGCAAAATTATGAGACCTTGCTGCCAATCCAGTACTATGCTTAAATTCATAAAGTCTAGGTATCATAGACAAGTTTCACAGCTTGCCTTGAATTCAAAACTTCTCCTAAACTAGTTGTCAACTAAGACTGCCTTAGTATTTACTCATAGCATTCATGCATTTATGAAGTATATTGCAAAGTGAACACCAGCTACCTCAGCTAGAATTTGAACAGTGTTTGCCAATTCCATCTTTTAACCATTAAACTTTTAGCCATTAAATTAACCACACCTTCACTTATATATTTACACACACACACACACACACACACATATATATATACAATTTCAATGATTCATAGCTCATTCAAAAGCCCTAGAAAAGATAGGTGCAAGGAACAATTTTCATTGAGCTCAGATTCAGGGTTGCCAGAGTATGCGATGTTAAAAATATATATTAATATATTATACTAGCCATTATTGTTGCTTTCATGGTTCAAGAGTAGTAACTCTTATTTTCTTTTTGTATCCAAAATTGCAGCTAGCTTAAAATTTTAAGCTAGCTTAAAAACTGTCCTATCAGGCAGCATTTAAGCAAGCTCCTGTGGAGGACTCTTGGTTTGGCTCTCATCACAATAGCTAGGGAGGAGTAGATGTGATAGGCATCAATAAACTACAGAAGAACTAAATTCCTGCATTTAAGTATTGAATTAATGTATAAGCTTACCTTTTAAAAGTTCAATGATAATTCTTTTGCTGTCACTTAATTTAAAGATGATTTGATGTATGTAAATCCTTATTTTCCATACAAACAATTATTTTTATTTCATGGGTGACAGAACAGGAGACAATCTATGAGATAAAATTAATATAGTGTAAAGATGGGAAAATAGAAATTAGAATTAGTTATACATTCAACATTTGAAGAGTTAGAGAAACATAATAGTTAATTAAGTAAAACCTATATTATGGAATCTATATGAATAAATACAAAATTGGAGCACAATTATCCAACAAATTTTGGAGTTAAAAAGCCCCAACTCTACAGTCATTTAGTATTTACTTGACCCCCTCCATGAAGTTGCGTTGTGACACAAGATTGGTTTAATGTGAGGAGCCCAAATGTGTACACCTGGGCGACAAACAAAAGTTCCCCGAGCCTCTGCAAACATCGCTTACACTGGCCTTGGTGTGAGCACCAATCTCTCTCCCTGGTGCAATGAGAGGGTATGGCCACAAGCAGATGTTCCTCAGGGCAGGCACCTCTCAATATAATTTTTCTCAGTTGCAACTCTGTTCTTTGATGGAGCTGCCCCTGAGCGCAAAGACAGAGATGCAACTGAGATATATAGATTTATAGTAATTTGTATTTATTCAAAGCCCCCCACCACCACCACCACCACACGAGATCAGGTTGTGACACAAGGTCAGTTTAATGTGGGGAACCAAGTGTGTACACCTAGGCTAGGAACAAAAATTCCCTGAGCCTCTGTAACAGTTGGTTGTGCTGACCTCGGTGCAAGCACCAATACCTCTCCCTGGTGCAATGAGAGGGTGAAGCCTTGGACAGCTGTTCCCTAGGGTCAGCATCTCTCAGTATAATTTTCCTCAGGGGTGACTCTGTCCTTTTGACAGAGTCACCCCTGAGTACACTCTGCCCAAAGACAGAGATATAACTGAGAGATATATAGATTTATAATAATTTATTTGTATTTACTCACTCCCTGCCCCCATGAGGTCAGGTTGTGACACAAGGTCAGTTTAATGTGGGGAGCCTGAATGCATAGGAACAAAATATTGCCCAAGACTTCGCAACCATCAGTTGTGCTGGCCTTGGTGCAAGCACCAATCCCTCTCCCTGGTGCAATTAGAGGGTGTGGCCTCAGGCAGCTGTTCCCTAGTGCAGAAAAATGTTTGAAGTTTGGATTTTACTTGGCTTTCAACAAGTTGGCATCTATTTGTAAAACTTTCCTTAACTATAACAAGTCAATTTATGAATGAAATATTCATTTAAAGTTTTTGTTTCAAATATTGCAAGTGTTGAATATATTTTACTTTGCAAAGTGATAATGAGCGTGCAAAGCTTGCTAGTACACATATACATGGAAGAGAAGTTATAATTATTTACACTTAGACAAATGTTCTCATCTTTGTTGCTATTATCATAATTTTGTCTGTCAATCCAGGTAACCTATGGGAGTAGATGCTTCTCATTTCACTGCCCATGTCTAGGGATATCTTCTCTTATTCTTATTTAGTACTGCTCAGTTATTGATGAGTCTAAGTGCATCCTAACTGACCCAGGGATTGAGCTCACTATTACTATACTAGTAAATTCACAAATCAACATTTTAATCTATCCTGAACCTAAGACTTGGAGCATTAATCCCAATGTTCTTATTGACTATTTGCCTGCCTGCTGATGACACAGCTGCTGCTGATGTCATGCTTGACTGCACTCACTATGGTTGCTCTTTTCTTACAGCTACTGCTGCTGTTGAAGCCTTGCTTTCATGTATCTTTATTAATGGCTATCACATGGTATTTATTTTTATGCTAGGCCTACTGAGCAGTATAGTATATGCACTCATTCCTTCAGATGTTTGACTCTTCAGTTCTCTGTCCGGTTTTTTCTTTTTTACTTTATTTCAAATGATAAATAAGTCTGAAGGAAAATCACAAAGATGTAATTTGGGATGAGATAAGGAAATCAAGTATAGCCTCTCATGTATGGAGAGAAAAGGATGGTCACCAACTCTTGCGGAAGGAAGTAAAAAAATTGAACTCTGGTCAGTAATTTCGCTTTCTGTGCTAATAATCATTACACTACTCACACATCCATAAATAGAGTATACACTTCACATTAATATTGTTCTTATATTTTTTGTCTGTGTTGATTTTCTTTAATTATAATGTTTTTATTACAATATAATGTTTCTTGAAGTTTCAGGAACCTGTCTAATAATGTGAAACTTTGAAAATCTGGTAGAATTTAGAAAACTTTTGCCACATCATAAGAGTGATATGCAGTTGACTATAGTTTATACATATTATGAGAAATATGCTGCACATTAATAATGCAAATATTTCCATGAATCTTGTCATCAGAAAATTGGAAAAATTAGAAGTGGTTAATAATGGGAGTTGCAGTGTAGATATAGATATTCCATGAATAATAAGCACTGTTTAAAGCAAAATTAATAAGATCAACCTGATAATGCCCATTTTGCAACAAATAATATTTTACTGATAAAATCTGATTAACAACCATCCAACTAATACTTCAATAAAAATATTCAATATCATAATTTCTGGCAGTCAGTAATTTCTATTAGTAAGTTTTGAATATTCATTTGTATAATATATCTCACAGTGTCTTAACTTCATAAGATAGATATTAAACTATTTTTTTAATCATTTCACCTCAAACAAGCTGATAATACCACTAAGACTCAAGGGGTTACTGAGAGAATGAGAAAACTTTAGAGCAGGGTTGTCCAAACCTTTTTTAAAGAGTGCCAGATTTGATGAGGTGTATATGTGTGAGAGCCAACCATTCCTCTTGGTATTCTTTGAACAATTAAAATTAAATGCAAATGAACTATCTTATGAACATTTATTGTAAATGACATAAATTTAAACAGGTCTTATCAAAATCATTTGGTCTGTCACATCTGAAGCCTACATAAGATGAAGCAAAATATGTCTGGGAAAAAAGAACTTCCAGGAAGCAATCTCTCAGGTTAATCTTAAACATTACATATTATTGGTTAATTAATGTTGTCTGTCAGCTTTTCAGTTAAAAACATATGAATAGGAACATAACACCAACATTCATCTTATTAAGAAGTAGAAAACATAAAGTGACACAAGTCCAAGTGTCAAAATAGATTTATTACTGATTTTGACCAACACAAAACAAATTTAATTCACTAAGATTTTAGAATTTATTCATCTCAGATGACCAAAACAAATAAATTTCCTGCACTAATGTGAAGGATGATACTGAGATCTGGACCACAGTATGTAGGCCAGGTCTGGTTCAAAAGGCAGTGATTTTATAAATTGGCTGAAAAAGGCCATGGTTGGGGTCACACCGCCAGAGTGTGTACCTGACCTTGTTGCTGCCATCTTTTGGTAAAACATGAAATTGCATTTCTTAGCTGTGTATTTTACATACTCTTATTGACAATACTGGCAGCCCATAAGTGATACATTCTATGACAGAGGATGAGGGCCATATGAAATTTGACTGTTGGCCATAATTGGTCCCTGGGTCAAACTTTGGACATGCCTGCTTTACAAAGAAGAAAGGACAATAAAAGAACAGGTTTCAGAAAAATAGAATATTGCAATTGATGTTGCATTTAAATTGTTGAATATTGTAGATGACAGAGAAGCAAGAAACTAGAAGAGATTTCCACAAATGAGAAGTGTGAGAAAAGAAACTATAAGAATAGAACTTACAGTTACATAGAGCTATTTCAACAGCAAAATGATGAGACCTAGTTGCCAATCTAGTAGCACAATTAAATTCATGCACTTTGGAATACCAGATGATGGAAGCTTGGATGTGTGGGTGATGTAATGGATAAATGGCTTGCAGTTGGAAAGCAGAGAGCAGAGTTCTGATACCAGTAGGGTTCATTATATTCACTTACACACGAATACCCTTGTGTAAGGTATGAATCCACCTCTCCTCCTCCCACCTATGGATTAATTAGTAAGACTTGTATCAGTAAATCATCATTATCTCCAAAAATTCTTACAATCTAAAAATATTTCCTGGCTTTAAATAACCTGTAAAACATTGATAAACAATAAAAAAAATCAATCAATAAAGTAACAACATGCAAGAATGCATACATCAAGAATAACACAAAAAAAAAATTTGGAACTTGTCTGGTCTATTCTGTTCCGAGCCACCATATTCATATGGCTTCATACTTTTCTTGATTGATGCAAGACACTTTGATGGGGAAAATGAAAACCAAATTCAAAAGTTTATTGAAAACTTTTCCACATCAAAACCTGCAGAATTTTACTTAAAATGTATTGGAGAGCTGCTTCATAATTGGCAACAAGTATTAATAGTGAATATATAATTGAATAAAATATAATAGTGTAAGTGCAAAAAATTTGTGCAGGATCAATGAAGGTCAAAACTAAATGTCACCAAGACACTGACAATTGCCAAGACACCAACAATTGCCAAGACACCAACAATTGCCAAGGCACCAATGGTCATCAAGACATCATTGATTGCTAAATAACTTTGGAATAACTTGTTTTGGCACTCAACTATTAGCAGTTTATATTAGCACCTGAGATGCCTACCATTGGTCAGATAAACAATTTACATACCTTGACGATTTCTTTATTAAAAAGCTTGAGACTCGGCTTGGATTTTTAATTTCAGCACAGAATACACACAATATGCAGGAGTGTTGTTTGATAAGACAAGTGATTTTCATTTTTACAACTTGTTCTTTATTTTTTTAAGTATGATGTTGGTAAACAAAAAACAAATTATTTATGACTCAAATCAAAATTGTGCACAGAACTAGTTACTCAATAGCATAAATTTTACTTGCTACTGAAATTGCAGCAGCATCATCTTGCATGGTGTTATTGAAGCCCAATACTCTAGGGAGTCTACAAGTTTAAGAGAATTGATAAAATATGTCTATTTATTTGTTTATTTATTCCTACCTTAAACAGAATCTTATCTAAGCATCTATTTTTAGATTGTTCGCAAGAAGTAGTTTCAGTAAATCAATGAACATGTCTCACATTTATAAAAGAAAAATAATTGCATATAAGAAAAAATAAAAGAAAATAATTATGTAATTTCTATTACTGAATAATTAATATAATAAAAATCAATAGCATCAACTTGCAAACATAGCATGAGTTTGGAATTGATGTGTTGTCTGTAGTTAAAATGATAATTTCAGTGTGTAATGAGTAAGTATGGTTGATGATGTATGGAATGTGTGGGAAAATGAAATAAAATCAATAAGTAAAATAATAATAAAAAAAGAAAAAGAAATACATTTTCCCATGACGCTAGTAATAAAAGAACAGGAAATTTTATTACCCCACTTGGCTTCCCCGCCCATTAGGTTATAAAAAGAAAAATATTTCCTTCTTCTTTCTCCTTCTTGTTCCCTGATGTAGCAATAAGTGGATGAAGATATCCCTGCTGGGAACGTCTCTTTTCCCTGGTTGACTGATGACTAAACTCTCTTCTACTTCCCAATGCATAACATTCATACGTGTTTTGCCAACCCTCCAATGTACAAACTTGATATTGGTCATTCCAACTCACCACAAAGATGACTTGAGCTTGATCATTATAACCATTCTTATCCTTACTTACCCTAATTTACTTCTGGACCAGAAAAAGAAAATGAACATATCCAAGAGACACTGAGAACTTCATTTGCCTACAGTTTCTACAAAAAATAAAATAAATGGTCTGTAGAAGAAGCCCAAATTTTTGTTGCTTCTACATTAATTATTTATATGTGAACATGCTCACACCTACAATAGACCAACACACAACTTTAAATTCATTAAATTAAAAATTCACTTAGATGAATAAAGAATAATCAATTCAAATGGATAAGATCCTCCTTATTAGGAAGTCTAGGTTAATGATATTCAACAAAGAAAGTCTATGAGAGAAAATACATACATGCCATGTGAATAAGTGCCAAAGAGAAGTAGCATTATTTATCAAAACTTTGGAAATAAAACAAACATGGTCAAGGGCATAAACAAATAATATATATTTATTTATTTGATTGAAATTGGAGTAAGTCCTCTCTAATTCAGGATAGCAAAAGTTTGTTTATAAGTAAGATCTTAGTAGCAGTTGGGAGAAGGTCCGTTTCTACTTGGTAGTTGATAGTTTAGAAATCATATCTTGGAAGTAGTTGTCATTTTAGAAATAGTTGGCAGCGTCAATCTGCTGTCTTTTTTCAGCTATAAGGAGGGTGGTAAAATGTCTTAAGCAGATGACCACTTAACTCCTTCACACAACACACATGGCATGTTTCTCTGGTTTTGCACGTACGGTGCACTGGGAAAGATGTCTTCAGATGGAGGACCCCCAGGAATACAATTCATTTTTGAAGGACTGGGGTATAAAGAACCGCATATCGTCAGCCCATTAGCCTCAAAGTAATGGCTGTAAAGATGGCCAAATGAACTTTGATGGACTGCACTGATGGATATGGTTGCTTGTGCCAGGATCGTGCAGCACGAGCCATGTTAACACTTCGAAACACACCTAATCAAGACACTGGTATATCATCAGCAGAAATGTTATACGGACAGGTGATAAAAGACCACCTCCCCATACTTCTGATGTGAAGCTTGGTTTCAGCTAACATCAAAAGTCTCTTTGTGTTAATTTCTTGGATTGGCCAAAATTATTTTATTTTCTAGTGTGCCTTTCATTTTCTTTTTTTATATAGCAGAAATTATACATGGAACCTTTTTTATTTTGGTAGATTTTTAGTCACAATGGCTAGACCCATGGACCAGCAAACTTCCACCCTTTTCAGTCTTTTTTTCTTCTTGTTTTTATTTGAGGTTTGCATTCACATTAATTGAAAAAGAAGTATAAAGATGGAAGTTTAGAGAGAGAGAAAGAAAGAGAGATGGGTTTTAAAAGAAAACAAATGCCTCATTTTAATTCTTTTTTTTTTGTTTTATTTTATTTTCATATTTTATTCCATTTTACATTTGGGTTAATCACAACCATACATACATATATATTAATTAATAAATACGAAATACCCTAAGTAACAAGCAACACTATACAAATAACTATATTCTGACCTACACTACTCAATAGCATTTACAATAATGTGGAATATAACCATTGCCACCGACCCTATAGATTTTAGCCTAATAAACTGGGAATGCCTGAGCTTACTACCAATAACACCTCACTGACCAACATATATAAATAGTTGAGCTACCATGTAACACACATGGCCTGAAGATTGTGCTCATGCATGAAACAGACTGCCACCACTCAGTGTTAACCTGTGTCCATTTTTATATTTACTTGTGCTCTATTCTTGATATTGCAAACTTTTACCTATAAATATAGCATATATTAAAACTTATTTTTATCATATATACACACATATATATATGTATATATATATATATATATATATGTGTGTGTGTGTGTAAAAGTGGACAATGAAGTCAACACCAAGCATCAACAGTCTATTTTATGCTTCAGCACAATCTTCAGGCCATGTATATATATATATATATATATTGTAGGTATCTGTTTATCTTGTGAGATAAATGTAGTGTCCTGTTTGATCAAAATTAAGTCATTTGGTAGAAAGACTGGCGTGAACTGTCCATGGTGACATAGGCCTGGGCAATAGTATATGCAGGCTGTATGCTGCCCAGATCACATGGCCCTTACCACAACTATACTGGCAAGATCCAAAGGAATACACAGCATAACATTAGGGAACGACTTGGCGGCAGAAGTTGCTGGAAAGTTGACAAACCCCTCTTCAGATTTTCTGTCTGGATTTACTTCCACAGCCTTTTCTGTGTTTTCATATAGCCACAAGGCTGCAAAGGTTTAAAATCAAGGTTTTCCTTCCCTTAGATGGACTGCCTTCAGGGGCTGATAGGCTCCATCTACCCAAAGTAGCAGGTTATGAGTCACCAGTGGTTCACCTTTGTCCTGTTTCTCTCTTGGAACTGGACATGCCAGGGAAGATACATGATGAGGAAGCATTTTATAGACAGTGGCTGCTTCTCTCCACTATTACTCATGACTATGACAACCTTTGAAATGTATATAATGTATGTATATAAATATTACCTACACATTTTAGAAGCTTCCCCCAAAATATATATATATATATATAAATATATCATTACATAAACAAAAACACCATAAATAAAATTTAATTAACTAATAATTTACAGAGAAAGATAAAAATTACATTTAAAACATCTATCAAATTATAATCCTTTAAGCATGTATTTAAGTATTAAATTATTAGAAATTTTATTCCCTTCATGTAACACATATTCAAATAGAGTTGGGCACCTTGGCATGACCTAATGGTTATCAAGCTTTTCTTGCTAGGACAATTATGACTGAGTAGTGAGTTTGATCCTCACTGAGTGCTCCACACTTTTGGACTTGTGCCACATCTGAGTTAAGCTTAAAAAATTACTATATTCAAATGGGGCTGAGCAATTTTCTGTTAAATATTCATGGGCATTTAGTGTTGCTACTATGTCTGTGTGCCAGTTATAAATAAAAGGACATCTGATCAATTAGTTAGTCCAAATAGAAGCTGGGGTAAAAGTTCCAGTCAAAGTAGTTATGAGAAGTTATTAAAAATTAATTAAATTTTTATTTACAAAGAAAGTGTGTGTGTAAGTGTTTGTGAATGTCATCTCAGTAATGTTTTACTTTTCCCTTGTAACCATCATTCAAAGTAGCAATATTATTTCTGGACCAAAACACAAAAGTTACCTGACTCATTAAGATTTTGTCAGGCTCTTCTTATAGTGATATTAAGTAAACTGAAATTGAGAAAAAGTCATCTGAATTGAGACAATTTAATGGATCTTTTATAAAAAATTTGGGATACTTCAATGGAACGTTTGAATCTTTTGACTGATTTAAAATTATTCCCATTGCAGTAGTGGAATTTAAAAGAATATCATGGGCTACAAGGTATAGATGTGCTAAAGGTGGATACATCAAAATTAATCAGTAACATAAAATCAGAAAAACGTAAAAACAGGAGTATTAAAGTGGTATAAAGCGGGTATGCAATTAAATAAAAATAGTTTCCCTTCTTTTTTGAATTACCTTTGGTAGTTGCTAAGTTAAAGAAAATGGTAGCAGAGGGAATTTTGTAGCATGTTCCTCCAGATGGCAGTACATGGGCCTATCCTATTGTAGTCATGTGAAAAGCAGATGGGGATTTAAGAATATGAGATGATTTTAAAATAGGCGTAAATCATAAAATATGCTCAGATTTGTTTTCTATTCCCAATATTGAAACTGATATCCACAAATTATTGTGCATGAAATGTTTTGCAAAAATTGATTTAAAATCAGCCTACAATCAAATACAGATCTCACTTATTATAAAACGCAGATTGTGTGTGTGTGTCTGCAACGTTTATATATTGGATCAGATTTCCTACATTTTTCAACCGATTTCAACAAAACTTCACAGGACTACATAAAATTACATTGTGGTGGTTCTAACAGCGCCAAAAATGGGAAAAATATAATTGTTTTTGCACAAAATCAATTTGAAAACACGATTAAGAGACATCGGGAAAATGGAAGGGGGACAACTCACATCGGATTGTTTGTGTGTGTGGATTCTTTTAAATATGGGATCAGATTTCCTATATTTTTCAGCTGATAAAACAAAAATTCACTTTCTTTTTTTTGGCAGGTAGTGTTTCTTATTCTCTTGCACACTTTTTTCTTTATTTTTAATATTCAGAATGCTTTAAAATTCCATTTACAAGACAATTATTTATAATAAAATTCTATTCAATCGGGAGACTCATAACGATTGAAAACAATGTTTTTGTTTGAGTTTAGGTTTGACCAATTCGTAAAAAAAAAAAAAAAAAATTAAGACATGCGTGTCCGTCAACCTTAAACAATAATCTAACGATCTCTACTGATTATGCGAATACAAACATCAGATAAATTCTTTATCTTTAGGGAAAGATAATGAAATCTAAACATACACAAGTCCTAACTAAAATAATAACCGGAAACTACTTTAAATACACATGGTGTCCAATTTTTTTACTGTATTCAATAAGTAAAAATCATAAATTGTAAAAAGATTATTATTACAGAAAGGCTACTAAATGAATAAGATTTGTTAGATCATAATTAATAAACCCAAATAAAAGTTAATATTTTTTGTATTAGAAACAACGAGTGGAAAATATATTCAAATCAGAATTCTAATTATGAATCACCACAAGCAAAATATGCAATTTTTTTACTGTATTCAATAAGTAAAAATCATAAATTGTAAAACTAAAAGATTACAGAAAGGCTACCTACATTTTTCAACCGATTTCAACAAAACTTCACTTTTTTCTGTGTTTCTTATTGTGTTGCACACTTTTTTCTTTATTTTTACATTCAGAATGCTTTAAAAATTCTATTTACAAGACAATTGTTTATAATAAAATTCTATTCAATTGGTAGAGACTCATAACGATTGAAAACAATGTTTTTGTTTGTGTTTGAACAATTCGTAAAAAAAAAAAAAAACTAATTAAGACATACGTGTCCGTCAACCTTAAACAATAATCTTTGTCAATTTTATTTTTCAGTCTTTATGATGGTGGATACTTGATCTATCTCTTACTGTTATATCCCCGGGCAATGCTAGTTGACAATAAATTCAAGGAAATTACCACAATAAACACCTCCATAGGATTATAAAGATGAATATAATTTACTTTTGGAGTAAAAACAACAAGTGCCATATTTCAGAGAGGAATGGAAAATGTGTTAACTGATGAAATTAATAATATGATTATTTATCAAGATGATATTTTCTACCAGTAAATAGGCATTATTTGCTACCAGTAAATATGCATTAAGACAAAAAACATGTGTTAAACAAGTTAAAAAATATGGGGATAATAATAAACAGAGAGAGAATTAGAATCCTTTTTAGGATTGGTTAATTTTTATATTAGATACCTACCAAAATACAGTGACTTAAGAAAACTATTTGCTTGAACTGTGGAAAAAGAATAGTGAGTTCAAATGAAATGCTTAGCATTCAAGGATTTAAAAGAGATTCTTGCAGAAAAAACCTTTGTAAAAATCTTTGATCCCAGAAAGGAGGTTATGTGAACTAGGGATGTGAATTGCAAGAAGGCCATCCAATAATATACCTTTCAAGATTAACAGCAGCAGAAATAAATTATTCAAATACTGAAAAAGTGGCATTGGCCATTGTCTGGAGTACAGACAGAACTTGACAATTCTTATGAGGAAAGAATTTCCTATTACAGTTGGAGCATAAACCTCTAGTTTATTTTTAATCCTAGGAGCTACCAAAAGTTACTTCTTCCAGGATTCTAAGGTGGTCCATACAATTGATGGCTTATGATTTTTACATGAAGTATGTAAAAGGAAATACAATACCACATGTTGATGTGTTGTCAAGGTTACAATTTAATAAGGATCAAAATGAAAAAACGGAAATTCCAAATGAAGAAATATTACACTGGGTTGAAACTGACATATTATCACTACAAATATTGGTATCCGAAACTCTACAAATCCAATATTAAGCAAGATTGCTGAAAGAATAAGAAATAGGTGGTGTAATTAATCCAAAGCTGAAAGACCTTATAAAGAAATAAGGCATAAATCAACGATGAAAAACATTGTTATATATGCAATAGAAATGTGACACCAGAAACAGTAAGAGATATTTTAAAATGTGTATATGGTGACTACCCTGTACTAGGGTAAGGAAAAAACTGCAAGAAAAAAAGAAATGGGCATTGTTTAAATGCTTAGTTACAACTCATGATGAATAAAATAGTGATTGCTTCTATCACTGGTGTCTCATTAGGTGGGGTAGCTTCATTTCTTTTCATTCATGAATCATGATTGATATCATTCATGCATGATTTGATATAATCACAGTGATTGCTCTTCTTATCTCATATGTCCCACAGACTGAAAAGACAAGGGTAAAAAAGTGAATGTTTGGAAATATTTCATTGATTTGAAAATAAATGTCAGTAAAAGTAAAGTAAACTAAAAAGCAATACGAAAAACTAATAGCCTATTCGATACAATAAATAAGAAAAAAAAAATCAATCTGTATCGTTAGGAAAAAAAGTTAAAATCATTTTACAAAAGAAAGTACTAGCAGTATTCACAATTTAAAAGATAATTTTTTTAAATGTGAGTAAATTAAAAATTTGAGCGCAAATCTTTCTCAATCAATAAAAATATACTTTTAAATTCCCTTTGATTAAAATTTAAAAAATAACACAAAATTATAAAAATGTGTTTTATTTTAATTACAGAATAAAATAATAGTAATTGAGCAATAATTATGAAGTCATTACAAATAATTATTGAGGTTAAAAAGTTTAATCAAACATCTGTCTCATTTTCTTCGATCAATAACGTTCCATTCTTTATTCTTCGTGGAGTGAATGAAATGCTTAAATTCGAAATAAATATAATTTTGTGGAATGTAAAAATGAAGGGAAAGACAAATTAACATTAAATTAGTAGTATAAATTTAAGATTATTATTCTGTAATTAAGTGTTTTAAAAGCGTCATTATCAGCTTTATTAAAAAAAAAAATCGTCCGAATAGAATATTTAGTGCGGAGCAAACCGGAAGTGAAACCAGCGGTACTGCCCGTCTCATCTCCCAAGACCAACATTAGCGAAGTGTGCATTTTGTAACAACACTCACAGGCTTACCAACTTTTGTGCAGTGCCGTTACGTATATACACACGCACACTTCTGCATACCCATACCATAAATTCTCACAACAGCCCACCACTCCAGCTATATACACGCGCAGCAACCCGATCTTGGGAAGAAAAAAAGAAAAAAAAAAAAAAAAATAGAAAAGAAAGTCGGAACACGCGCGCACAATTTTTACATATGGTGAAGATGTCCAACTTGAGGCAGACCCCGCTCACTTGTTCTGGTCACACTCGGCCAGTGGTTTTTCTGGCCTTTAGTGATATCACACAGTATGGATATTACCTCATAAGCGCCTGCAAAGGTTTGCATATTTCATTTCTTTTCATTATTACTTTAGTTTAATCAATCAGGAACGGTAAATGTTTTAATGTGGATTGCCAGAAGAAAATAAAGAGCCAGCCTGATGACAATACGAAATGTAAGAGACACTATTGCAGATACGTCTAATTAATTATCAGACCTGTAGAGTTGAGAGCTCACTTGACTAATAATTACAACATATATTTTGTCATAGAGCAAGATTATTGATTTTTTTTTTCTCTCTTGTCCACATTTAGTTAAACTTTGAAGTGGAGACAATGTTGTTTCATGTCATGTCATCATCCAAGACTAGAGAACATCTTTATTCCGAATGAGATTTTATAAATAAATCTGGATTCTATCAAATTGTGTCCGTCTTAAAGTAAAAACTATAAAGTTTAATATATCGGCTTAAGGAACATTGTCCAGAAAATTTTTAATGGATTGGAGAATTAATTAAATAAAATAAATACCCCCCCCAACTCCATTACTCTTTTACAGAAATTATAATTGCTGTCAAAAATAGGAGGGGCTGAGAGAAGGTGGTTTAGTGGTTATATTTACAAATATTTGTGATTTTGCTTTAATTTTTAAACAAGAAATGGAGACATTTTAGTTAGTACAAACTGGAGTCCTTTTTTTAATCTTGAAAAAAAAAAAACCCAAAAAACAACAATCTTCTCTGTCACCTTCATTTTTAAATTTATAATAAAATCAATTGTTTAACAAATTCTCGACATTGAGCCTAATCAAATTAGTTTTTCTATAAATGTCTATCTTATTTCTGGCAATATATTTCTTCTTGTGCAATATCTTAGTCAACCCGGAGGTTAAACTTTTAGAAAATGTGCCAACCGCCACCGCCGCCATCAGGGAGGAAAACACGTGGAGATGTTCTCGTTTGATTTTCAAAATAAAATTAATATCTTTTCAATTCGTTCAAACGTTTTGAACACTAATCTATTGACAAAATGATTTTTTTTTATTCATGCAAATGAATTGACCAATTGAATTTGCATATTTGTAAGAAATATCAAGCTAGGAAAACACCAACCGACTACCGTAAAGGAAAGCTATGCACATTTTTTTCCGGGGGACGTTTTTTTGTCAACAAAGTAAAATAAAAAAATAAAAAAGTTGTTTATAGAAGATATTCTTCTCAAATTTGTAAAACAAAGACCAAATTATATTGTTTATTCTTTTTTTTTTTTTTTTAATTTAAATGACTTTAAAGAGAATTGGGTGCAAAAAAATTTCGTTTTCAGAACCTATCTAAAGTTAGGTTCTAAACCTTTTTTTTTTTTTTATTATTCGAAGTCACTGCAAGAAACGTTAGGTTTGATTTCCCTTTTTTTTAGGTGGCGTACTATACTTTTTTTAATTTGTATTGAAAATTATAAATAGATAATTTTTTTTATTTAGTTTGTATACTAATCTTGTACACTAACTCTTTCGGAGTATAAACTTTGGTTCATTTTTCATCAATTTGACTTTCTTTATAAAATTCAAGTATATTCAAATTCAAAAGGAGTGTTCTTTTCATTTCACGATTTTTTAACATTTGTGGTGAATTTTATTTTAAAGAAATAATGTAATGATGACAACCCACGATACATAATCTGATTTTTTTTAATTTTATTTCAAAAGAAATAAAGTTAGTTTTTCTTAAATAATACAAATCCTAAGAAAATTGGTTGAGACACTGTCACAGTTGAGTAGTAGACAATCATTTTTCGTTTTTAACAATACCCCCTTATTGTTGGATAAGAATTGGTAAACCTAGAAGTGAATAAAAAGACCTTATTTAACGAACCAATTGTTAGTTTTAGGCTATAGACTGCTGTTATTACATTATTATTAAAATTGAATATGTAAAAAATTAAAAATAATTTTAAGTCGTTTTTGCAATAATAACAGCATGTTCTGTCACTCACATATACAAGCTCGCGCACGCGCACAACGCCCCGAAAGTGATGCCTCCTATTTATTTCCACGGAAACTGCAATTATATAGGGAGCACAATAAGAATGTTGGATAGAGCAAATTTTCAGTAACAAAACATTATTTTTCTACGTAGTCACTGCCACTCTTCATTACGTAGGTTGACAACCGTACAAGGCCGTCTGGAACGTGGCTTGTTATACATATCACTGTGTGTGTAGCCATTGCTGAGACGCATTAATAATCATAGCCTGTGATCACATCCATTGTTTGGTCTTAACGTTTAGCAAGCGTTAATGAATGTCAGTGGGTGCAAATTTTTTCTGCATGGAACAATCCAATGACACTCTTTCTTAGCTATTTAATAATAACAATAACATGAATAATATAATTATCATAAAAGCGATATGCCATCTACCAGCATTGTTTTATTTATTTATTTTATCTTGAATTTATTTTGTTAGCATTAAATAAGCAAAAACATTTCTGATCAGAAATGTTTTTGCTGTTTTTGCTTATTTAATAATTTAAATATTTTTTTTTTTTTTTTTTTTATTCATTGAATAAAAAAGAAATAAGAATATTTTTTCTGTGTGTTGCCATAAGAAAAGTTATGAATAAATTAAAAGTTTGATAGGCTCTCTTACATATGAGCCAACCATTACACTCAAGATGTCCTTTATGGTGAATGCTATTTATTTCATGAATTATTCAGACTTGTTTCCTCATCTGTTGTTTTGACCGTTATCTTGTGACTGGAACATTCTTTAACTTTTCTTAAGGGTGTATATTGTATTTAATTAGCATTGTCTTTTGAAAGTAAAAAGAAATTCAAGCAGCACAAATCTGTCACTCTTATCATTGATTTCTACAGATCTGAAAAAATTGGCTAATGTAAAAATAAAAAGATAAAGATACTAGTCTTAATATTTCTTCATTAGAACTTGAGACATAATTCCTACTTGATATTCTTTCTGGCCTCACAGCTCCTGTTTGTGCCAACACTGATACTTGCATAGGTCGAATTAAAGAGGAAATCAATTGATTACATATTGTATAGACGTTCAAATAAGTTTCAATCTCTAGTTGTCATTTTCTGATGATGATTATTTGTAAAAATTGAAAATTTTATTACTGTTTCCTCTTCTTAAAAATCTGTCATACTCTTCTTTCCTCTTTTCTTCAGAATTTGTCAAATGCCCCCAACCCATTTTTTCTCCATACTTCTTTTCATTGTCTCAGTCTTTGATTTTATACTGACACCTTCCAATTTCTCTTAACCCTAGAACACTAACCATGGGTATATAGTACCCACCGAAAATTTTTCCTATTTTTAATTACAATTTTTAGTACGTGATTTTCTTGCCTAAATAATGTTTTTCAGTTCCTATTAATGTTAAGTACAAAGTTTGAAGTGCCTGCATGTAAAATATTTCAAATAAAGATTTTTTTTTTTTTTTTTTTGATATTTTCAAAATCTGGTATGATTTACCCATGGTTAGTAGTGGTATAACTTTAATTGATGGTTAGTGTTCTAAGGTTAAGGTCATTAACATTAAAATTTACCAGTACAAGTTGATTGCACTTGCTGCATCCATTAACCTATTGTGATTTATATAGCTGACAAAAACTAGCGAAATTTATCATTTTTTATTTAATCTTACAATATTTGTTTGTACTCATTTTGTTGGTGAGGTGGGGAAAATTCACAGCAATAAAAAAAAAAAATGAAAAATTAACAATTTCTACAAAAGGAATTGTCAACAGGAAATCAGCAGCATTAGGATTGTTTTTTCTTCAAAGTATTTTCATCTCGCTGATTAATGATAATTTTGTGCAAGCACTAAATTCTTTTTAATGAATACATTTGTTATCAAGTGAAAAATATCTTATTGTTGTTTTACAAATGGCAAGCTAATTACATTGAATACTTTGCCAGTTTTATCACCAGACATGCTGAGGAGTATAAACTAATTAATTGCCATTTCCTATCTGACAGATATGAATTTGTGCTTCTTGCAGTTGAGATGTTCTGCAATTTAATTTTGAAACAGTCAAATTTATTTGCCTAATATTAACAGGCTCAATAATGGCCTAACTTTACATGAACTCCATGAAACCACCAGGTAGTTCAAGAGATTTTGAACTACAATCATCCACAGTGATGTTTGCCATTATGACTGCAAGGATTTACTAAAATTATTTAACTGTTATTGCTAAAATTGATTTTATTAAATATTTTGTCACTTTACATTTTTTTCACTTATCAGAAACTTTACAGACACAATTATGAAGATGTGTTTACATTGACTAATTTCCGACATCATTAACAAGTTTTTTTTGTTTTTTTTTATTATTGGCTCACAGATTGTCTAATCATCGGATTTAACCATTATCACTCTGTGACTTCATTTGCTGTACAAAATGTTTATCCTTGCCACTGAAAGTGACTTTGATCCTTGAACATAGTGTTTGAATTTCATAGTTGTGTTGTCATATCCTTCTATGTCAACAGAAAACACCTTTGAGTAAAATTAACAATAAGGAGACTGCAATTGAGAAGTCTTAAAAAAGAATACAGTGGAAAGGGAAGTAATATTAATAATGCAGAGTGCTAAAGGTTAACTTATTTTAATACTTGAATTGTTTATAGCAAAATAATGTTTAGCTTATATTTGTCTATATGACATAACAAAAATAAACAAAATATTAGCAGCATCTATATTCAATAATAGAGAATAAGTTTTATATTTCTTGAGAAATAATCCAGAAAATCTAGCATTATTTCTGAGATGAAGAGTTATTATTTACATGTGGGCTATTGTCCTCATTTTTATTATCACTATGTTTTGGATGTTGTGCCCTCCAGACTTCATTAGGTGTATGATGATGTAGGTAATTGACAGAATTCCAAACTGAACCCTTTATTTATTCTATGGATTGTTTTTGTTGCATTTATCATATCTAGTGATATCTGGTCTAGTTCTTATTTCTATGGGAATACTTTAATGAAACTTCATTGATTATCATTCAATAAAGATCAATTTTTGTGCTTCCAACATGGATTGTCTTTGCTGTTTTTGCGTGCAGAACTTTGTGTTTCCATGCTGTCATGTTGTAATCTGAATGACAAAATAGTAAATACTCAAAGGGATGATAAAAGTGTCAATCTACTCAGTCCCTATTTGTTGATTCTTAATGGAAAAAGGAAGATTGTATCTGATTAAGTTAACAAGTTCAATATGTCAAATGAAAATGGTGAGTTCTGACATTTGCTGCAATTTAAAAACTTTGTACTTCCAGAAGACAACAACATGCTTGGTGTTCTATTTGAGTAAAACACCCTGTCAGCAGGGGAAAGAATAAAGTGGCTGTATCCTTTATAGAAGAATAAGTCCATACTTCCCAAGAGGCTAGATGTTACAGGGTAAGATTAAGTAGTTCATGAAAACCATTTATTTTTTTAATACAGTTACTCAGTATTCCTCAAAGTTTCAAAAAAGTATATTTTATTTTTGGATTTTTTTTTAATACCGAGAATTACATTGTGATGAAAGGTGTCTAAAATGGTGCTAATCAGCTATTTTAGGCGGAAAAAAACCACCAATTCCAATCAATATAATTTCTGTTTGACATACACCAGAGTATTTTGCTGGCTGGAAACATTAAATTTAATACTTTAGTTTTCAATTAAAGCTAAAATGAAAGCTTCAGGAAAGCTTTTTTCATTTATGAAAATTCATTTTAAACCTTAGGTATATTGAATTAGTGGAGGAACCTAGTTTATAATAATAAGAAATAAATGTTGAATAAAAATCCTTATATATATATATATATAAAACCTTTGAAACTAACACTATCTCCTCTTTCACATGAGGATTTATCACAAATCCATAAGTAACCCGTTCATACATATACATATCTAAAAGTGGTAGCTGAGGGTCATTTAGTTTGAGAGGAAAAACTATATGGTTGTGTGCCAATGACATTTTACTATACTTAATGCTTGCAAGTCCTCTTGAATAGGAGCATACTATTTTTTTATCTCTGTCATGTCAGGGTGATTAGATTTCCCCCTTGATGTTACTTAGTGTTGAGCTCTGAGCTGAGTGGGGAGCCAAAATGATGAAAGAATCAAGATATAGTATTCAAAAAAACTTGCTGAAAGATTATACAAAGATCTCATCTCAGATAGTGTGAATGAACAATATTTAAATATATCTCCAAGACTTATTATAACCTTGGAATTGTAGGGCCCCCGAATTTCTGTTTCAAATTTTCCTTGAATCCCTTTCCACTTTTGGTAAATTTTTTTTTTTTTTTTTTCAGTTTTTACTTTTGGAAAATTTCATTTTTTTCTACTTTATAGTATTTTATGAGAAATTTGCAATGCAATATGCTATAATTTTTAAACTGGAAACAAAACCATAATTCAAAGTTTTATTGCATATAAAGAAATAGCAAATATATACAAATCTTTTTTTTAAATGTTAAAATCCAAGTCCAAAAATAAATGATATGTAAAAAATGAAAAATGTAACATGACAAGAAAATAAAACAATGGAATATTACAGTGTATAATTATCTTTGAGGTAGAACTTTTAATCAGAGCTTCCTTCTTTAAGAACACATTCAAATTGTTTTTGTTTTTTAAGTAAAAGGATTTAGATTGATAATATAAAAATCACATTTAAAGTATCCACTGCAAATAACTAGAATCTCAATGAGAAATATCTGAATAAAGTCAAAGATTTTGACTATAAGTTTACAAAACAGTAATTAAACCATAATAACTGAATCTTTGTAACAAAATATCAAAAAACAAATTAGAGATATTAATTCAAAATTTAAATAAAACAATTTATCCCAAGTTGAAATACTGCTCAAATTTAAAATTGCTAATTTCTTAATTTGGAAAATATTCAATCTTCAAATCTTTTCTCTAAATCTCCATTTGCGAGTTGCTTGGTGTTCTATTCAGTAAATGCTTATACTGAGAAAGTTCACATTCAGCATATATGTTAAATGAACATTCAGCATATATGGTAACAGGCATCCATATGACCTTATTGGCAATCTGTTCCAGAAGAGGAAATCTGCTCTTATTTGAATTCCAAAATGATGGGACATTAAAAGGATTTGGTAATTCACATACATTTGGAATTCTTCAAGAAGATCAGTAGAACATTGCAAGTCCTTGATGGCTACAAAACTGTCTAAATCATGGCCTATACAGGGTAGCTGTCTAGGATCAAACGGGTGAGCTGCCTTGTAAGTTATACACAGGGTGGGTGTCCGGGTATTTATTGAGTTTTGAAAAAGATGTGCTAAAAAAATCTTGGAAATTTGAGATAACTCTCTCCCTTTCTGTTTTCTACTTCAGACAATCAGTTTCTAGGCCAAATGTTGAGTTTGATGTACTAGTATGCAAATGGTAAGAAGCATGGTGTAGTCGATTATCATCTAATTCTAGAATCCTATCTACTGCAATGCCATGGCTCGTTTCTTGCTTAAAGAATCGTTCATAAAACTGTACAAGGGATGAGTGATATTTGACCGCAGTAAACCAGCAATTCCATCTGGTTGCCACTGGTACAGGAGGTAGTTTTTACTTGTTCATTAGGCAAGGAACCTTCAAGCCATTTTAAGTATCATTTTTCTGACTAGGATTTTTAAAAAAATGCTAACTTGATAAAAGTAGTCTGCTGGGTAACATTATCAAATGCTGACCAGTGTGAAAATACTTCACCAACAAGATTTAAAATGTGTGCTAAGCACAACACATGGCAACTGTTAACAAAGACATTTGATAACACTTCCTTATGAGCTTCATTTGCAATAGGCTTCAAAATCTGTTACAAGGGCAATAATATCCTCAAATGTAATATCCACATGAGTTACAGCTCAGATTCACGGCTGAATTTTGATGATTGCATCCTCCCAAGGTTACAACATCAATGAGAAATCACTACCCACAAATGCTTGCAATTTAGTTGTTTCATCTGTTATGATACTGACTGATTGATTAGCAAGCTTGGCTTTCAGAGCAGCAAACAATTTTGGTAGATGAAGTTGCCTAACACAAATGACACTTGGAATAGTGCCACCTTCTTTACAATGTTTTAATATGAATAGCTTAATTTTGTCAATTTTGAGCAGGGGAATGTCAAAGTGCACATTTTAAAAAAATCAAGAACAAAAACATCTTTTACATCTTTACTCTTCAACAAAGTTGTGATTGTCTTCTGTTTCAGTTGAGCCAACTTTTTTTTTTTTTTTTTTTTTTTTTTTAAAGGCTTTTCTGTCAAATGAGTTTTTGATTTGAATGTGATCTTTGATTGTGTCAAGCCTAAATATGTCAACACTATGGAGACAGAATTTGCAAAATAACACATTTTCTTCTGCATAAAATTTATCAGGAAATTCCTCTACGCACAAATTTTAGATACTGGGGTTTTTTTTTTTTTTTTTTTTTTTTCTTTAAAGGAGCAGACCCAACTTTAGAGGTTGATTCACTATATTCAGTCATCTTGGCAATTTGTTGCTTATTCATACAACTGGTTTAGATTACAAAATATAAATAAAATAGGAAAAATAATCATGGATAGTTAATATTATTGAAGGAATTTTTTTTTTTTTTTTTTTTTAATTTAAATTTGTCTACAATAGTGAAGCACTGAAGATAATGAATCGCTGTGTGACATTAAGCTTAGACAAGCCAGTCTTTTTATAGAATGGAGTTTTTGGGAGAATTTGTTCTCTTTATTTCTAAATTGTATGCTAGGCACATGATAGCATTTACTTTTCTTTCATATTCATAAAACAAGTTGGTTAGAATCTTTTATTTGTAAATTGTGTTAGGCCTTAAAGGAAAATGAATTTGTTAAACTTATTGGTTGGATCTTCGGCTCTCTCTCCCCCCCCTCAAATTTTGACAGCAACTAATGTCTGTCGTCCATTTCCCCTTTAGCAATGGATCTTAGTGGCCATGACCTTCTGACTTTCATCTCATTTGTCACATACAGTTTCTTAGAAAAGTTTTAAAATGTTTGAAAATAGATGAGTCAACATATTCTCAGAAATTCGACAACCCACTTTTCTTTTTTTATGTAAACATTTTTGTTATTAATTATTTTTTAGGTTTTATAAGGGAAATAACTACAGCTATTTGTAAAAACAAATTTAAGGAAATAACTACATTATGTTATTGTTATATTTATTAAAATGCTTAACAAAATATGAGACGATTAAGTTTTGAAAGTATTAAAAAAATCTGGAAAAAAAATCAAACAATTTGTTATCTATTATTGAAAATTACATTAAAAACCTAAATTCTGTTTAAGATTAACGATTCTGCAATTGGAAAATTTGTTCCCCTAGAATTGGATTCAGTTTATAAAAGTGTCATTGTCCAAAAACTGAAAAATTTAAACATAAAACAATTTTTATTTTCTATCTGAATGACTTTTTTTTTCTTAAATTACGTACTGTTTAAAAATGACAATTGTTAATTTGATTGTTGCTTATGATAATGAATAATTGACAAGTCGGTTGGTTTAAGATTATTTAATGTTGAAATCTTAAAATGTTTGTTTTCCATCATTTTTTTATTTATTTATAAATATTTCTAGAATAAAACAAAATATTAAGTGACATTACTCAAATGACTTCAGTAATGAATTCATAGAGAAAATATCATAAATAAACAACAAATTTTTTAAATGATACATAATTTAAAAATGCACTATGCAATTATAAAAGTTATTTCCCTTTAGTTTTACAATACTTTTTTTATATAAAATGAATCATTCGACAAAGTGAAGATTCAGCTTAACAGTTTCAGTGAAGTCAGTTTTTGAGCAATTACCATTTCTAATAGACAATTATGTCTGAAAATTTAACCACCCCAAAACCACAAAAATAAATAAAATATGAAAAAAAAAAAACGGATTCCATCCCATCCTAAAGATAAAAATCAAACCAAACAGTAAGCTCAAACTACAACCTAAAAGCAAAGTTGATTGTATTTATGGATAATGTAGGTTGATAATCAACACCAAATAGATGGCTGCAACATATTGGTTGCAGCAAGTTGGCCAGTCTTCTCACAGCAGAAATCTCTCTAGAGATCTTCCATGAAAGCACATTTCCTTTATTGATATGGATTTTCTCTTAAAGCCAAATCACAAGAAAGTGTAGTCTGGTAAAAAGTCTATCAAGTTTACATCTGCTAAGCATTAAAACAACTGGGAAGAGAACTTCAATCGCGTAATGGAACTGCAGAAATCATACATATAACTACAATGAAACCAATTGCCTACAAACTGATTACAATCCCAATATAGTCTGTCTGCAAGAAGTACTAGTGAAAGAAGCAAAAAAAGACTTTCAAAACATTTTTATTTTTTTATTTATTTTTTTTTTACATTAGATATAATTGTATGAATACATAATTTCAAAAATCCTATCCTTTCTGTTAAAGCAATCATATATTTTATTTTTAGCTGAATCAATCTATATATAAAATTCTGTGACTTCCATTAGTCTGTCAGTCATACCCTCTAAAATAGCCATACATTGACTGATCAAAACCAAATTTTAGAGAAAGGTGTGAACAGGTACAAAGTACAATTGGATTTACTAGAGTGCAAAATACTCCCACAATTTAATGATTAAAATAACAAATACTTAATAATTTTTTTTTTTTTTTTCTCGCATATCTTTAAGTTTTTATATAAGACTAGCAGCACGGCCCAGCGTTGCCCATGCTTGATTCAAAAATCGTACGACTCATACAGCAATTGCTATCAGTTGACTTAAAATATTTTTGACCTTCCTTGCCGTGCTGATGTTGCTACATGCCTTACTTCTTGCCTTTCTAAGCTCTATACTAAACATTAAATCTGTCACAAAAAAAAACTAAACAAAATGAACACAAAATGATCAGCTTTAAAAAAAGGACTCCTAACTGGAAAAACTGTGTGAAAAAAGAATGTTAATAACAAATACTTTTTCACACCCAACCCAGTTCTGTGGAATCAGAATCAACATTGAGTTTAAGCAAGTGAATGAGCCAATTGGAGTAAAGTGCTATGCAGACTTAAATTTTTTCCCACTTGTGACGAATGCAGCTATTGATTTTTTTTTTTTTTTTTTTGCATGCTAGTTAACATTCGTGCCAGTCAGCTGTTGGCTCTCATGCTGGCCAATAGAATCTTCCTGCCTATTTGTGGCAGCCAGCTATAGGCTCTCATTTTGGCCAGTAGAAAATGGCCGCAAACTACATGAAAACTGCCGTAGAAGCATGAAAAAATCGATTATTTCCACTATCGATGGGAGTTGGGAAATAAATACAAAGTCGGTCTTGGCCTTCCCGCTAACTTTGTGCATGTAGATTTTGGTGTAAATCTGTCAAATTGCAGCTGTGCATTCATTACACACACACACACATATCCTGCCTTCTATAGATAGATTCATTCTAGTAACATAATGCACAGTTGTAGCACTGTAAATGTAAGTGCAGTAGGGAGAATTTCAAATTGGCAGAGCATTTCAAGAGTCGTGGAAAAAAATTTTCTTAAAAAAATATTGTTTACCATGAAATTCTATAAAATTAAAAGAATTTATTAAACTGAGAAGTAGGGTTTTTGTCAAAGTATTTTTCCAAACAAATCATCTTTATTCAAATTTCCTCAATTGGTTTGTGAAATTGAACAAAATGTAGAGTTTGTAAATCTCAATAAAAAATATTAGTGATAACTTCAACAATACTAAATACTGTGAGTATTTCAACACGTGTCAGCATGTTGCAAAAAAATTCTAGTACATTAAAATATATAAACCACATCACATTTCAAAAACATTTCTAAATAATCAAACAACTATTTTATGTACAAACATATACCAACAGGTCAAAAGATGGAAAAAGGAGCAAAGGATATTAGCAGGCTGGCAATAAGAACATTAGATTTAAGGCTCCAAGTTATAGGTTCAGGAATGTTCCACAGTAACCTAGTGGATTGTAGCATTGGTTTATAAATTTGGTGGCATAATAACTGAGCCTGGTATAACAGATTTACTAATTGTGGAAACAAAGTGAGCAATAACTGAGCTGTACTGAAAAAAGATGCAGTGATGCTGATAGGTTTTTAATGAAGTCAATCCCCGGGACCTGCAGATGGTGATTTCACAGGGTTGTCCTTGGGATATTCAACAGGTCTCAACTAAAGTTTTGTTTGTTTGGGTTTTGTTTTTCTGAATCAATTAAATTGACAGTACAGAATTTTTTTTTTTTTTTTTTTTTTTAATTAATACAAAAACAGCAGTACATAGTGCAATGGATAAATTGTTTAAATTATGCAAAAATGAAAATAACACTGACATCTCATTTTAAAAGATGTATTTACCAAAATGACACAAAATATCTTGAAATACTAAAGAGTAAGTTTATTTAATATAATCGTCATTGACTTCAATCATATCCTGCAACTCTTCTGGATGATCTCCTTGTAAGTTGGTGAATGCTGCTATAATCTTTGCCTTTAGTTCATCTTTGGTGCTACAAGGACTTTTGTTTTCTTGCTCAACTGCACCCCACATATAATAAAGGGGGTTGCAGTCAAGGGAGTTAGGTGGCCAGATGTAAGAGGTGATGTGGTCACAGAAATTGTCTGACAGCCATGTCTTGGTTCTCCTGTTTGTGTGGCATTGTGAAGAGTTCTCTTGCCAGACATAGTCTTCCAGCAGTCACCCTCTTGATCCAGGGCAGTACTATCTCCTCAAGGCACTTGATGTAGGCCTTTGTCTTGATTCTGGGGCCCTGTTGGAAGATGAATGGAAGCATAATACTAGCGATCACTCCAAACACCATGAGATTGACTGGATATATCATCTGACTCTTTCTGAATCCTCTGCACTGACCTCACCCAAACACTGAAATGTTCACATTGGAGCTTCCAGTGCAACTGCCAAGCATTACCGCATGCTGTTTCCAAATTTCTGTCGGAGTAAATTGCATCATGGTTCTCTTTTTTTTTTTTTTCTCACAGACTGTTCCCAAATGACCATACTATACTGTGCAGTCAACAAAAACAAACATGCATGCGCAAAATTTAAAAATATAAAATGTCAACAATTTACCCATTGCACCCTGTATTTACACTTAATCACAGTTCGTTTAAGAAACTATATTTTTTTTGTGAATTATGACAGAACAAAGTTTTTAAATTAACAAAATTTTTTTGTTTTTTTTATCTCCACTTGAATCAATAAATTTAAAAACAGTATTTAAAGCAACAGTTGAAAAACTTCAATGAGTTCAGGCTCAGCAATAGATAATAATCAGTCTGGTAAGGTGACATTGATCTCTATTTCAAGCTACCCTCACATTCCCCACCACCCAATGAAAGAAAGAACTAGTCAAAAGTATTTGAAAGAACATCAAATGGTTAATGCGGTGTTTATTATTATTTAAAATTACAAAAAATATTAGCCTGCCCTCAGTCTGTACCAACTCGTACATGAAAATTTCTTTAGTGTGAAGACATTTTTTGAGCCCTGTTTAATGTTATTTGAACAGTGAGACGAGTGTTAAATATAATTGTCTCTGCTTGTTAAAACATTTTGAACTCAGTTTTTAAAAGTATGCTAATGACAAAAATACAAAATGTTAAAAAAAAAAAAAAAATTATTAAATAACTATGTACTAATTACCACCATTATCAAGTTTATTTGACAAATGATTTATGTTTGTTTACAGAAAGAATATATTAGTTACATTTTAAATTAATGTCTTTTTTTTACAAACATCAAAGACCTTTTAACTCTCTCTTAACTTATGTGTTGGTTTTATGAAATATATCACTTTTCTTGGGAAACTTTAGTTGTGTCCCTGGGACACACAGATGGGAAAGTTACTGTGTCCCTTAAGATTTTTATGTGTCAAGAATGCAGGACTTGCACCTATTAACATCTCTGAAGGTGATACATATCCCTACATATGGACAGTAGAACAAGAATCTCTCTATCCCCCCCCCCAAAAAAAAACCCGACACATGCTCATAAAAATTTCAGCATTAACAAGTGACATATCAACAATTGTTGATATGCCACTAAATTGAAATAATTTGTCTAAAATTCAACTTGAGGATGGAATTTCTTTGATTTGTTTTCTTTCTGATTTTTATCATTCCTCATTAGGTTATAAAAAGTAGAGGTTTCTGATTCTAGGGAGTTCTTTTTATTATACATTTCCAAATAGGTGGATTATACTTACACAAATTTTGGTCTTTATATGCAGTCATTTCTTAGTTTTTTGAACAGATATGTATAAAAACTACAATCTGATTTTAAAATGTTGACTCTATTCTTGCACAATCTGTCCTAAATAGCTCTTTGTCACTGATGTTTAATTTAACATAATATAAAGAAGAGGAATCTTGAATATATTTAAATGTATTTTTCTTTTTCTCATTTATTATGAAAAATTTTATTTTCTGTTATTTCTGTGTTATTTTGTAATTCATTTCATTCAGATGGGAAACCCATGTTGCGTCAAGGTGAGACTGGAGACTGGATTGGTACATTTGAAGGCCATAAAGGAGCAGTGTGGGGAGCAGCCTTAAACAGTGAAGCTACTCGTGCTGCTACAGGAGCAGCAGATTTTACTGCGTATGTATTGGCAAGAATTCATGATTATTTATATTGTGAGCTTTTTTCTTTTTTTTTCTATTCAGTTCTTTTCATGTTTTTAGAGAGAAAAAATATTCTTTGATATATTAACATGGAATTATGACATTTAAAACCAAATACTTTTGTATGAAAATTTCAAGCAGCTAGCAATGATTAAGTTGTTTTATGACAGGGATGGCTAACCTTTCATATATTAGTTTTTCTTTACACAATATCTTTATATAATTGATTTTAATATAAAAACAAGATGAACATTACTTCCCTAAATAAGCCTTTTGAGTCATGTTTTCAGTTTGTCAGGTTTGAAGTTAAATTAATTACTGGAAGCAACAGGGAATTTAAATTTTGATCATTTAGTTGCAATTTTTAAACATTTTTATTAATCCATTTCATTGCTGAAAACATTTGTTCATATCTAAATGTCATTCCAAAGTAGCAAACTTTCTTATTTCTGGAAGTTGGTATACAGAGTAATGATTGCCAGAGAGCATAGTTATTTCATGTCAAATGAACAAAGGTCTGGCCATCACCAAGACAGATCGTTTTTCAAATTTGGTACACGTTTAAAGCTTCATGATAGAAATTGAATGGTGCCTATTTTACATCTCTAGGTCAAAAGGTTATGGAGATATGACCCTTTGACATTTGCCAACAAGGTGAATTTTGGAAAATAATCACAAAGTTTAAAGATCAATATCTCGGTTGTTTTTTCACCTTCAAAGCTAAATTATATTGCACTAGCAGTAGAGCCCGGCATTGCCCGAGGATGTAACAGTAAGAGATAGATCAAGTATTGAGCATCATAAAGACTGAAAAATAAAATCGACAAAGATTATTGTTTAAGGTTGACGGACACGCATGTCTTAATTAGTTATTTTTTTTTTTTTTTACGAATTGGTCAAACGAAAACATTGTTTTCAATCGTTATGAGTCTACTGATTGAATAGAATTTTATTATAAACAATTGTCTTGTAAATGGAATTTTTAAAGCATTCTGAATATAAAAATAAAGAAAAAAGTGTGCAAGACAATAAGAAACACTACCTGCCAAAAAAAAAAGTGAAGTTTTGTTGAAATCGGTTGAGAAATGTAGGAAATCTGATCCCATATATAAAGGAACACACACACACACACACACACACACACAAACAACCTGGGTTTTATAATAAGTATAACTCGATATGAGTTGTTCCCCCTTTTATTTTCGTGTTAGTGATGTCTCTTAATCGTGTTTTCAAATTGATTTCATGCAAAAACAATTGTTTTTCCCATTTTTGGCGCTGTCAGAACCACCGCAAAGTAATTTTACGTATTCCTGTGAAGTTTTGTTGAAAAATGTTGAAAATCTAGGAAATCCAAAAATAAACGAACACTGACACACACACACACACACACACACACACACACACACACATGATTTTAAAGTACTTGGATAGATCTAAAATGTGATTGATTGATTTTTTTTTTTTTTTTTTGTTTAGAGGTCAAATGAAATAATTTGACTTTATCCTTTGATCTTTAATTTCTCAAAAAGCTTTTTTTTTTCTTTTTTTTTTTTTTTTTTTTTTTTTTTTTTTTTCTCAATTTGACAGCATATTTGTCTACCTAAGATATGTACAAAATTTTGTGGTGGCCTTTTGATTGTGGCCTGGACTACAAGAATTTTACTGATTTGTGCCAAATTCAAAATGGTGGATTTTGGCATATGCTACTTTATGCTACATTTTCATATCTCTCAATATGGCCAAGTTATATATCTTTAGAAAGCTCTTTGAATACTGATTAATATTCATATAAGAACTATAGTCATAAAATCAGCAGAATATTTGTGTTCAAAAGTTGACTAATTTGATGAAAAATAAACAACCTTATTTTTGGTTTTGTTTGCATTTTTATTAAAACAAATAGATTTTATATGAAACTGTGACATACATTAAAAAGTGTCATGAATTGATGTTAAGATTGTTTTTCTTTCATCCTGAGTTGACACTGTTACTTCCTACTTCTCCCTGAGACATTGGAATGAAACTATGTACTATAACACCTTTTGCCACCTACACCCAGTGGTATAGCCACTTTTAGTGGTCCGGTCCTCAGGTTTTTAGGACGATGTTTTAACCACAGGGCTAACTCTTCGTTGGTCCAAGCTGATTGCTGGTTGCTTCAACCCCCATTAATGCTGCCCATGCAGTGGAAGATTTGAGGGTTGTCATAATTGCAGCACTGGTTCTTTTTTGTTTACCTAAATTCTCAACAATGAGACACACTGTTTTCCATCATTGGGCTGGTTGTTGTCTTAGCGAAAACATAAACCAGATCATCTATCTGTTAGGATGGATCGAATTTTTATAGTCCTACCCTATGCAACTGGTTCATTCTCTGCTTTCATGCCTTGATTCATTTTTGCTAATGAAAATATAATTTCAGTCTGCTTCTCTTTTTGCCAGTGACATGTGTTTTTCTAAAATTCTGTTTGGATTCTTTGATTTAAATAATTGTGATGCCTCTGTCAGGCTACAGAGTCCAAGATATTGTTGTTCTTGAACTGTTCTACCATTCTTTAATTCTGTCTTATAATCATTTTCCAAGCATCATTCTGCTGACTTCTTCACTCTTGGGTCATTACATGTTGATTCAACCAATCAATGTAACCCCTCAAAAAATAGTTTTTTTTTTTTTTTTTTATGTTGTAGATTTTATAGGCACTATCCTGAAGATTTTAAGTGAAAATTCTTAGACCTTCTCAAGGTATCGTAAGTTGAAATTTTGCTGAATCAACATTTTCCGTCAGTGGACATTTCCATTTTAAAGCTTAATGATCTAACAAAAACCCTTGTGTCTTCTGATTCACTGGCCAGAAATTAATGAAATTTGATACTTTTATAGATTTTTAGTCAATGAATTCAAATATCCCCTTAGAATTTTACAGGGAGTAACAAAAAAAGTAGATATTAACAGTTTCCAGGTGAAAAAAATAAACATTTTATGTGGCCAACCACACATATTGAGAAATATCACCTAAAAGTAGCAAAAGGTGGCACAATATTTGAAAACTATAATATTTGGGGAATAAATCCAATAAATTTAATTAACTGTCTCTCAAAGCTACCAATTCTAGACCTTTTTTCTCAAGAATTCCGATTCATTGTAATTTCACAGTAATTTTGATCTTCTAATATTGACTCTTTCTGCTAAAGGTGATTAAGTCCATAGGTAACAAAACATTGATTAAACATTATATAGTATTTGGGGAATTCATTCCCTAAGTTTTAACAACAAATTTTTTTTTTTTTTTTTTTTTTTTAATGGGTGTTTTGAACATGCATTGCAAAAATTTAAAAAAAATAGATACTCTAGTTTTCAAATATATTGAATGTTACAAAAAAAAAAAAAATCAGATATTCAAAACAAATAAAACAGCATACAAAAAGGTTAGAGAGTGTATCAGTTTTTGAAAATATTAACTAACTTGTTAAATTGTAAAAAGTCTTTTTCACATTTTTCAAAAAAATTTAAAGATACATTTTTTTTGGTCAAATTATTTGACCTCTAAACAAAAAACATAGATCATCTTTTAGATCTATCTAACTACTTTAAAAATGGTATGTAATTTAGCTTTGTAGGTGAAAAAACAACTAGATCTTTAAACTTTGTGACTATTTTCCAAAATTCACCGTCCTGAGTATGACACTACATCTGCATCCTGGGTAAGATGATAAACTTCATTTGGCAGCGGGGCCTATGATCAGGAGGTTTTTTGCTGTTCCCAGGTCCACCCTGGCCCAGGATGGTAGCACCTATTAGCGTCCCAGCTATGTGAAAATAGTTGATCCCCAAACCTTGGGTCAAAATATTATGAAAGTGTAAAAATACGTTTTAATGCCATCAATACATCTTTTGTAAAAGATTATTACCAGCAATACATTTAAAAATAAACAAAAAAAAAACACAATAATTAACAGCAAAACATTTAAAAAAAATAATAATTAGCAGCAATACATTTAAAAAAAAAAAAAATTACCAGCAATAATAATCTTGTCGGCATTAAATAACCCATTGAGTTTGATATCCCATAAAACAAATCAAACCAAAATTCATCTTGTTGGCAAATGTCAAAGGGTCATATCTCTGTAACCTTTTGACCTAGATATGTAAAATAGGTGCCATTCGTTATCACAAAGCTTTATAAGTGTACCAAATTTGAAAAAAGAAATCCATGTCAGCAATAGTCAGACCTTTGTTCATTTGACATTGAATGTCTCAATAATGTCAAAAGAATTTCAGAAGCTTGTCAAATTCTATTTTCAATAATCTAGTCTAATTCATGTCACTGGGTATTTTCATGACTTTTTAGTTGCTAAGTGAAAATATCTACGAGTATGCAGGCTTCTCATTTTTCCATTGTTTTTTGAATTTAAATTTATCATTTTCTGTTTTTTCTCTGGATCATTTTCTTTTTTGTTATAAGGAAATGACCCCAAAAAAAAAAAACCCCGAAAGAATAACAAAACTGAAATAAAGCCTCACATTTTAGTATTATATCATCAGTTGTAAAATGATTGACTAAAACCACTGGAATACAACACACTGTATCTCATCATGCAATGTGCTACTTTTGGTGTATGCCTCACAGGTTGGCCAGCCCTGCTTAATGATAATGGATTTGTGATTTTATTAAGCTGACTTTAAAATCTTATACATTCTTGATGCAAATTAGCATCTTGTCTATTACGGCTTGCTTCTTTTTATAGTTATATTTTATTTTTCTTGTCTGCTACTGAAAAGTTTCAGGATCTTATTGAAATAAACAATTTGTTCTTCTATGACAAAAGATTTTGAATGATTTAAATATTATTCTTAGATCAATAAATTTTATATTATTTCAATTTTCAAATTGATGACCCAACATTTTTTTCAGAAGGATGAAAATCAGAAATGCTTGGAAAACTTGTTTTTTGATTAGAAACATGGAATTCTGGTTGAAATGAAAACTGATGCAAACATTTTCAGTTTTTTTTTTTTTTTTTTTTTTTTTTTTTTTTCCAAGCTTGTTGAGGGATTTTTAATGTCTTTGAAGTTAGCTCTCAGTTGCTTGGGCAATCAATCAAATGTAGTACATTGTAATTTATTGTCTTCATAAATGTACTCAGAAAGAAATACTTTATAGAGTACATAATTTTAAGTCTTATCACAATATAAATATTTTTTTTGCTCTACATTTTTAAGAAATTCAATATTGTCGGAAGTTCATAATATGGGCTTAGTTTTTAATAGGACAATCATTGTGCTTATTGATTTGTAATAAAAATACAAAACTATTTAGACTTATGAGCTTGAATAGTAATTTTTGATCTTTCAATGTTTTGATTACTTCTTGTCTTTTTGAAATTTTCTCTTCTTTAGGAAAATCTGGGATGCAGTTAGTGGAGATGAACTTCATACATTTTCTCATAAACACATTGTCAAGTCAGTAGACTTTTCTCGTGATAGCAAATTTCTGCTCACGGCCAGCCAAGAAAAGAAACTCAAAATTTTCGACTTAGAGAAACACGATGCAGGTTGGGATCCTTTTTGTATTCTTGTTGAAGTTGTATTTTGCTCATCCCCAACCCTAACCATGTAAATCTTCAAGTTGGGATTGCTGTAGATTAAAAATTGTTTTTAGTGTTGAAAGAATCAGATACCACTTACCAGAAAGTGAGGAGTGAATTTGTGCTAAATTGATAAGTAGAGGAGTAAAATCTATTGGAAGAAATAAGTACGATGTGAATGTGATTAATGGCACGGAGAAACAAATGTAGGGAATGCACCTGGATAAAATTGAGTATGAATTTGTGAGGTAGATGAAGATATTAAGAATAGAAATGAAGAAAAGACCAATGGAAACTGTGATTATAATGGAATTTGGGAAGATTGCGTTTTGTGTATAAAAGAGAATACTGACAAAAAAGCAAATTTGGTCTTTGTACTAATGAGCCAAAGAACAGGAGTTAAAGAATTGGAATAGTTTTCATGCTTATAAAGAAGTACAAAACAATAGTCAAAAGACACTATCAGCACATTAGGTAGTGATTGAAAAACCCTTAGCTGAAGGAAAGAAGTTAGTAAAAGCAAGATTGGTTGTAAGAGGTTTGGAAGAAGCAAAGATTCAATCAGATTCTCCAACAACTTATAAGTCCACACATCAAATTGTTATGGCAATAGCTGCAAGCCAAGGATGGAAATGTGAGACAATTGACATTAAAACTGCATTTTTACAAGACAGGCAGCATGATAGATATATTTGTCATACCATGTATAGAAGTAAATGAAGTTGTAATATTGAAGCTAGACAAAGTAGTATGAGATAACACATCTCAAAATTGCTACTTTGTTGTCAAAATTCACCTTACTAGACTGAATTATAAGCAATCTGGGTTGGTTAAATCTTTTAGATTTTATAACAATGGGGAAAATAAAAAGTATATTTGTGATGTATGTGGATTATTTCCTATTTGCTGGAACTGGTGGTTTCAACAGCAGTGTCATTGATCTCATTGCTACAAAATTTACACCCCTGTGCAAATTAATTGGAACAAAATAAATAATTCCATTATTTACTTTTTTGTATTTTTTTCCAATGAAAGATGACAGTACATATGTTAGTACATAAGTATGTCCATTCCATAAAGTTGTTCCTTGCAGATTGACCACAGATTTTTGATTGGATTTAAATCAGAAGTTTCCGAGCCAGTCTATAGTACTTTGATTTCATTACCTAGGATTGAAACTTTGGATTAATACCAAAGTAACTAATTGGTTTACTAATATCAAAGAGAAAACAAATTGTACACTAATACAGTTTGATATTGAGAATTACTACCAATTGATATCAAAGGAACATTTCACGAATATTATGGATTTTGCTACCCAATGCTCTGACATAACATAATAAGAGAAAAGCAAATTATTATAAATGCAAAAAAATCGGTACTCATATATAAGGGCGAGCAATGGATTAAAAACTCTAATGACCACTTTGACATCACATTGGGATCGTTGAACTCTGCAGAGTCTTCTGACTTCATAGGTCTTTTTATATTATACAATCTCACAGCATATCGCAAAATTAGTATAAATGACATTGGATTGTACTGAGATAATGGGCTTATGGTTATAAAGAATTCTATAAACTTTAAAATTAGAAAACTATTATTAAATTTAAATACCTGAACTTGAAAATTACTGTAAGTACTAAGTTGAAAAAGGTGAACTACTTTGATATAACATTAGATTTAATGAATAATATATACATACCTTATAAAAAACCCAATACTAATCCTTTGTATATATGCCCTAAGTCTAATCATCCTCTATCTATAATTAAACATCTCTTTATTTATCAAAAAGAAGTATAAATTCAGCAAATTAGAAAATTTTCTATGAACATAGTAATTCTATAATAAAGCTCTAAAGAATAGTGTCTACAAATGCCCAAAACTCAGTTATATAAATAATGCAAGTGGAAACCATAGAAAAAACAGAAGTAGAAAAATCCTTTACATTAATGATTAATGCAAGGAAATTTTGTCCTAATTTGTTTTTTACCATTTGGTTGTATGAACCAAATGGTAAAAAATAAATTAGGACAAAATTTCCTTGCATTAATCATTAAACATTTTCCTAGAGATAGTAAACTCAGTACAATTTTTAATAAAAATACCCTAAAATTAAGTTACAGTTATACTGAAAACTTATAAATGATTATTAAGAAACATAATGCTAATGTCTTGAGTAAACACTTAGACCAAAATCAAACAAATTTAGAGAGTATAATAAAAAGAAATGAAGATAAAGAAAACTAGAAATCCTCAAAATGGTTCTCTTAATAATAAATGCTGCACTGAATCATTAGTGTACCAGTGCAATATCTCATCTATTGTGGATCCAGACAAAGTTAGTCTACATTGGATGCACAAGACATGAATTCAAAAATACGTTGGAAACAACATCAAAGTTTTTTTAAAATAATTAAATACTGAAATCAGGCATTCCTATCTAAATATTTCTGGCATTTAAAGAAAACCAATAAAATGCCTACTTTAAAATGGAAATCAATAAGAAAAACTAGAGTTTGTTGGTTATTAAATGACCCATGTCATTTGTGCATACATGAGAAATTATACATTAAGTTTAGGAAAAATATAAATTTGCTTAATCAAAAAAGAAATGAAATAGCTATTTTTTTGCAGATACTGTCAAAGATTTTCCTTAAATAATGATTGAATGTGAAAAAAAAAGACGAAAAATGCAACATACATATTTATACTTGATCTTTGAATAATAATTTTTAAAAAAGTAATTCTAATATATTTATTTAAGAAAAACATAGTCTATTAATAATTAAAATTAGGAATGATAATTTAAAATTGTAGAAATAGATTTTAAATATATGACATATTCATATTCAAATGACCCTTTTGAAAAAAATCTTTGTATATTATAAATTAAAAGGCAAAATAAAAATGCCAAAAAACTTTGTCATTGAAAAAAATCCAGACTACATGTGAAAAATGAATGTCATCAATGTTGAACAGGCACCGCTACCTTACTTTAACTTAACCTGATTTTGAAGTAACACAGGTTGTCTATGAAAATGAATACCCTACTACCCCTTATTAAAATGATTGTATTTCCTGTAACCTTAGCAACTAATATCAAGAATGTATGTGCTTATAATCTCAGTAAATTCCAAAATAAGTTATTCCAAAAATCACTTGATAATGAAATAGTACTGGGGATTTTAATTTAATTCTATAATTAAATTTAAAGTTTTAGTTTCTGTTTTTGAAACCTGGTAATTCCTGTGTAGTGATGGGAACATACTTTTTAAATTTATGTTTATGCTCTACAGAATTGTATTGAGCACTGTTTTTTAAAAATAAAAATAAGAACACCAGATTATAAATCTTATTGTCCTTTCTCATTATTTTAATATATATATATATATATATATATATATATATATATATATATATATATATATACACACACACACATACACATTTGACTCTCTGAATTTGATGTATGAGGGTCAAGCAGATCAGTTCCTAGGAAACCGACAGCCTGACAACAGCACATGAGATTTGATTATAGTGGTGATGGTTTTGTGCAGGACCATCCACACTTTTTGAAGGGCCGAATACAGAGACCTGGTGCACCACGCACCACAAGGTCCCCAAACGACCTTGACAGGTTTTGAATTCAGAGTTGTTTTAGAATGCCAAGGCTATAGAACCTAGTCTATCCTGCTATTTACCCATTGTTGGACAGAAAAGAAGAGGATTCACACCTTTCTCAAGGGTATTAGCATGTGAGTGAATGAAACTGGATTTGAACTCTGCTCTCTGATTCCTCAATCCAAGCTGCTATCCATTATCCATTATATATATATATATATATATATATATATATATATATATATATATATATATATATATATATATATATATATATATATATATTATATATCCTGATTTACTTATGTTTGTATAAGAAATATTGTTTAAACAATTATAGATATTTATATAATGCAGCTATTTATTTGTATGGAAAATTTCTGCTTGTAAATTATTATTTTACTTAACCTTTTTCAGAACCCAAAGTTATAGGGGGTCACAAAGATTCAATGAAAGGTGCAATCTTTAGTAAAGATGGAAGTCAAATATTTAGTGCCGCTGATGATAAAACAGTTCGGTAAGTGATGTGCATTTTTAGTTTTGAAAGAAGCCTTGCTAATTTATTTTTTTAAGCCTTATATTTTTATTGTTCTTGATTTTGAAAGATATTCCTTGTTGGCTGTGTGTCTTTTATCATCAATTGGTATGTAATTTTGTTTAAAAAAATTTTGTCATATTAACTTAGGCAGAAAAGTCAGTTATTTGAAGTTGAGCCATAGACCTGCAATGATGACAGTTTCTGTCAGTTAACAGCATTGAACAAAAAATGCTCTAAATGTCCTTCAAGGGCAGATACACTGATTTCTAAAATAGTGTTTGCATGTATGTTTGCTGGCAGTAATACCCCTAATTGCTAATGCAGCTAACAATGTTTGTCATATTGTTTTAAAGCCATTAAAAAAAATGTAAAGAAATTTAAGTTCTCAGAAAAAATTAATTTTGTTTAATATATAAATTTTTCTCTTTAAATCTTAATTTATCTCCAAATGTAAAGAACTCCATTTCTGTTGAGTACTGTGCTAATAATTTCTATTAGTTTTAAAGTGATATGAGAATATCATTAATTTTCTTAAAATATATTAGAAATGGCAGATTACTTACTCAATATTGTTGAAAATATTTCAAGAATAATAATATGACTGAAATAATCAAGATAATTTCTGATACTTTGAATGTGATATATTGAAAAGTAATGTGTGTACAATATGGCTTCAGTCTGTTTCTATAGATAAGTGGCAACAATATCTGTCTATATTTCTGAGAGGAGGTATTATGTATATTGAACTCACACTCTTTGGATCCTGTCACTGAATCTAACCAACGCCTTTATCCACTATGGAAGAAGGAAATTACTGGAAAGTAATTGAAACTCACCTGAAGCGAACTGAATGTGTAATGACACATGTGTAATGCCAATGACACTTCCACTGAGCTTCTCTACAGCATATGACTTCACTGAATTTCTTTTGATGTGTTCCTCTTGAATTTATATTTAAACTGGGGTCATCAGGAGAGAATGTGCACCGTTTCGGGGCCTTCCTCTCAACGGTTTCAGTTGCACACCGGCCCCCCTCACTGATGTGAGGCCCCATTATAACAATATGCAAGTGTGTTGTAGATAAACTAGTTCAAATGTCTAACGGCGAAATTAAATTTACGAAAATTCCGAAAAATGGCAAACCTCACGTTCTGAGAATGCAACATGAACCTCATTACGCATTTATGATCAGTCATGTCATGCTATCATGTTCGCTGAAACACTCCACGGAATATTTCTTTTTTTCCATATCCACATAGAACTATTTTCAGTTACTTCTATTAGGTGTTTTATATTTTTGGCCCTATTATGCCCTTTGATTCCAATTTGGCCCAGAAATTGGTACAGAGTGCCTGAAACGAAACCCTTGCTCCAATTTCCACTGCTCTAACAATTACATTATACCCCTCCTTTATTAGCTCTGATTTTAGATTTTCATATTTATTAGTTTTATAATCGTGGCTTTGTTCCATCCGGCATTCATATGCTACTGTTAATTCAACCAGGATGATTTTATAGTTCACCGTTGACAGAAGAACAATATCTGGTTGCAGACCTTTACTTGATATTATTTTGGGGTAACCATTACGCCAACCAGGAAGGTCTGAAGATACCTCCCAGATACCACCAGAACTAAGGAGATTTTTTCCGGGTATAGCTTGACATTTGCTTGTTTGCTTAGAACTGACATATCTTTTTCCTTCTGCAACAAATTTCTGGGTTGAATTAGATGACTCAGATTTCATATATTTCTTTATAATTTTGACCAGCTCATCCAAAACACTATTGTGCCTCCATGTATATCTTCCATTGATAAAGGCTGTTTTACAGGAACTAAGAACATGTTCTAATGTTTGTGGATTTTCCTCACACAGGGGACAAGTAGGATCACTCTTTTTCTTCCATTTAACAAGATTGTTCTTAGATGGTAGCAGGTCATACTTGGAACGTATTAAATAACTCAACCTGAGTGGAGCCATCTGCCAAATGTCATTCCAAGTAATAGATTTCTGCAGAGCCTCCTCCCAGTTTGTCCATTGACCTTGTTGGGATTGTTGCACTCCTTTTACAAGTCTTTTTTTATCTTCTTCGTTCATTACATTTTGGATGACCATGTCACGGCAATCTTTACCAGAAGTTTTCGACCACCATTTCCTTTCATTTAGTCCTAACCCTTGTTTCCCTGCTTGAGTGTATCTGATGACTTCATTGAAAGCTAGATTGTCTTTAGCATTTGTTATCATCTCTCTGACCTTCCACTTTCTCCCTGTTTTTAACGTAGGCTTTAAATCTTTTATTGCTTTATCCTTGGAGTCATCCAACATCATTTGAAGTCTAATTTTTCCAGATTTATACTCCTCCACAATCAATTTAAATGGCAACTTTAGTTTTACTTGTCTGCAGTACAATGCGATATCAGACAAACCTGGAAGCAAACCCAACCATTTCCGAATATATTTATTTATTTTCCTTTCCATTGACTCAATTGTACTCATTCCAAATTCGTACACAAGTATGGGCCATAGTAGCATTGGAATGAGCACATGCTCTAAGCACCATGCCTTGTATTTTCCTTTTAGAGGACAAAGATCTATCTTATGGAGATCTGGATGTTTCTTTTACTTGGTTGGTATCTTAAGGATTGATCGTACCACCGACCTAAAGTTTTCACTGATTTTTCTGATACAGTAGGGATTCTTTGGCCACCTACTACAAAATTTGTTTTTATTCAACTTTCCTTTTGTAAGGGAAAGACTTCTGGACTTGTTTGGTTTAAATTTCATTCTACACCAACTTATCAGGTCGTCCATCAAGCTTAATATCTTGCGAGTTGAACTTACTTTGGATGAAAGATTGTAGTGTCATCCATGAACACCATCACTGGTGGCATTTGACAACCTCCACCAAGCTCAACAACATCAGCCTTGTTGTTTGTTGCTTTGAGAATCAGCTGAATTGCTAGAACGAAAAGTATTGGTGACACTGTACATCCCATCGCAATTCCAACTTCAAGTCTATTCCACTTAGTCGTAAAGTCTTTTGTAGTGAAACACATGAGGAAACCATTTGGTACATTTGTAATGATAATTGTATCATTTGGTGCCATATGTCCTCAAGTGAGAGTTCAATACCCAGTTAAGGCAGTGGAAAACTTTCAGAGGGAAATTAACAGGAGATAACTGATAAGTGATACCCATTAAACATGGCACGTGGAACTAGAACAGTCTACCTCAATGATTGAAATAAAGAGTTCAGTTTGACATTCCAACCACCTGAAGAAGGCCGGAGCATACAACGGCTGAAACGTAATAAATATGGCGACAAAGATGAGGACAATAGTCTGAATAATGTAAATAATTGGTAACAAATATGTACCAATTTTGCTAGAAGTGAATAATCACATATATTCTAGCAGTGGTCTTAGAGTAATCTTGGATAACTGATTATTATCTGTGGTAGATGAATTCTTGCCTCAGATATTTTATAGTAGGAGTAATATTAATGAAAAACAAAACAAAACAAAAACCACTATCATTTTCATGATAGTATTACTAAATTTTTATGATCAGTATTAGACTTGTCATTTAAAAGTCTATTGCTGGTATGTTTTACTAGTAATCTTGTTTTTCTGTTTCTGTCCCTCATTGATTTTGATTTTAGTTACTTTCTGATGAAATTTTCCAGCATAGACATACATCTATAAATTAGAAGAAAAGAAATTTCCTGAAGGTGACCTGAATAAAATATTGAAATATTAACTACTGTAATTCCCCATGTATAATATGCATTTTTTCTAAAAACATAATAAGCAAAATCAGGGGTGCGTATTATGCACAGCTACAAAAAATCATTAAGAACTGCTATAAAATAAAATAAGAATTATCACAAAACTAAATTAGGATAATATTATTCTATATTTAAAACCATTTTTAAATAAGAGTAGGAAATGAAATTGTAATGAAATTGGAGAGGTATGATTTATAGGGTTTAATTGGAGAGGTATGATTTATAGGGTTTAATTGGAGAGGTATGATTTATAGGGTTTAATTACCAAACAAGGTGTGCGTATTATGCGTGAGTAGAAGCATTTTCCAACAATTTCAGCACAATTTTAGGTGTGCGTATTATGGATGAAGGCATATTATACATGGGGGAATTACAGTAAATTGTTCTTCGTCTGGTAATCAAACATTGGTTACCTATAAGCATGTTATTCAGAATTACTTTGCTTTTAAACAATGTCAGTTAGACAATTTTTCTGTATATGTGTTTGTTCTTTTGCTCATAGTGTTTGGGATGTGAATAATGAGTGTGAAATCAAACTGCTTGAGTTCTCAAATATCCCAAACAGCTTGGAACTGTCAAGAGATGGTACTGTTTTGGTTGTTACTAGTGGATGTGTCACAAGTTTCTGGAACACAGAAACGTAAGTACCTTACTATCCCCCTTCCCCTACTTGTTTCTGGAATCTTTTGTCATTTTCATGGTTTACTGTTAAATGACTATCATTCACCAATCATCTTTTTTAATTACTGTGTTTTGCTATAATAGGTCATCATTTTTTTTCTTTAAAGATTTGAAAAAATCAAGGAATTTGAGGCTCCAACTGCATTGAACTCAGCTTCTCTTCACCATCAGAAAAATGTATTTGTATGTGGAGGTGAAGACTTTAAAATGTACAAATATGATTATGAAACTGGGACCGAAATTGGTAAGTCAGGAATTTAAAATTGATTTTCAACATTAATATTTTCAGCCTTGAGAAGATGCACAGCAAATAACAGACCTCATCAAAATTTAATTTAGTATCACAAATGTTGGCTCAAAAAATAAGCTGTAAATAACTTTGAACATTTATCATGTAATGCTACAAACAAGGTTCAAAATAGTTGATAAAATAAACCAGAATTGTCTTTTCAGTTTGCTTTGAATGAATCTAATAGAGCTTAGATTTTAAGTGTTGATATAATTGATTACTACTTGCTGCATAAAATAAAGGTGCCTGTATTTTGTATTAAAAAGTTAATTTTTAATACAAATATGTCAATTTTTAAAGAAATTGTATCATTATTTTATGCAAAAATTATTAAACTTTTCCACATTTTATTATAAAAACAATTTTTCTAAATTGTATACATTTAAGTTAAAATTCATTTAATATTGAGCTCGTGTTGATGAAGAATTTGTAAAATTAAAAGTGTAACTAACTACATTTTAAATGTAAGTAGAATTGGATTAATTATTTGCAAATAATTTTATTGTCAAGTGATTTTAATTTGGGGGTCATCCTTGCACTAGCATTTTATTTATATACTATTAAAAAGTCCCATGTGAAACTTTCATTTAATTTTTATGACATGAGGAAACTAGTTTTCACAAAATAAACATTGACTTTCAGTGACTTTTAAGCAAATATTTAGTAAGGTTCAAAATATTAAATGCAACATTTAAATATTTTTATAAATAAAATAGTGTTGATTTATTTTTAATGTAGCAATAATAATAATGGCTAATGTCAGATACAACTTATAATCTTTTTATTTTTTTCTCCTTTTTACTTTCTCTTTTCAGAATCTTCTAAGGGTCATTTTGGCCCTGTTCATTGTGTCCGTTTTTCACCAGATGGTGAACTTTATGCCAGTGGAAGCGAAGATGGAACCCTTCGCCTGTGGCAGACAACAGTTGGGAAAACGTATGGTCTGTGGAAGTGTGTCATGCCAGATGAGGCTAGTACACCCACTGGAGAGACTGTGCCCCAGCCCCCAGGGCAACAAGCTGTAAAAGCTGAAGCTTAAATTTATCTCTCTTTCCTTTTTTCCTTTTTTTTTTTTTTCTCTCTCCACCTTGCCATCCAGTTCCACATATCTATTTTATCTTAATTTTGTTGCCTAAAATTTTATGTTAATTTTTCTTTCACCGTTTTCTACTTAATATTTCTCTTAAAATGAGAGATAATTTTAGCTGGAAGGAGTAAAGGCTGAAGCTGCCCTGTTGTAGGCCGGACACTTGCTCACCTTTGGGACAAACAGACAGACAAGCACACTGCGAAGTCTAAAAAATATCTTCAACCTATTACAGTTATTAGCAAAGCTGCTGTTTTACATGTGACATAATGTCAATACAATGATGAATACAATGAAGCAGATTGGAAACAAATTTCGAACAAATAAAGGGATTTAAAAAAGAAAAAAAAAAAAAAAAAAAAGGAAGACTACCCTTTATCAAATTTTAAACAAATTATTTAAAAAGTAAAAAAAAAGGGAATATGGCAAAAATTAAAAAAAAAAAAAGAAGAAATAATAAAAATAAATGACTTGTTTTGCAAATATTTGATTCTGTTTCGTTTGACTGCCCAGCCAAAATGTGATTGTTGAAACCACCTCACATCCAATTCCCCCAACAGCTACCATCCATATACACTTGTTCCCTTCAAAGAATTTACAACTGTCATGCTATCTACACTATATGTAAAGTTACTTTTGTTAATGAAACCTGAAGAATTGACCCCCCCCCTCCCCCAAAAAAAATATATGAAAAAAAAAAATCCCTTCTGAATCTTCTCACTTCTGGTTATGACATCTTGGCTGTTCTTGATCAATATTGATACAATATCAATAAGAATTAATTTTGTTCCCTCGGTTTTTGATCTTGCTCATACGCTTCCGCTCGCTCTCTCCCTCCCTCCCTCTCTGTAATTGCCTCAAATTTCTTGTTTTTCTTCCTGTTGCTCTGTAATTTTAAAATAATTGTCTTGTTACTTGCTTTTTGTTTAATCAGTAATTCTTTTGTCTGCTTCATTTTTTCTTTTTTAAGTCAGGCTGGTCAGAATAAATAAAGTGATAACCAATTACACAGCACTCCCCCACATAAACACAATGTCTATTGATATTTTTTTTTTATTTTTATTTTTTTTTTGTAAATTGTTTTTAAAAAATAAGATCTTTATAAGCAAATGGAACCTTCATCTACTTGTGAAAATGCTTAATTGCCTTTTTGAATTTAAGTTACTGATGCCTTGTTAATTCAGTTCCTGTACTGACTTAGTAAATCCCTATCAGTCAAATAGTTTAATGACTTAATTCAGCAGAATTTAAAGGTTGTACAAAGAAATAAATCTTTGTAGGCTGACTTCTGCAATCAACTTTTCTCCATTTTCTGTACTTAAAAATCTATTTTCCAAAAAGCCAGTTCAGTTTCTCTAATGTTCATTGTTATGTATTTTTATACTTGATTGACTCTATTCAACAAACTGAGTTTTGTGATTTGTTAGGTGAGCATGAAAGACTGTCTTTTGTCTTAAGATTTTTGATTTTATAGAATATAAAATGATATGGAAAAGAATTGGTTGAAGAATATCTGAAAAGAAATTCATCCCTTTGCAAATTATTTACACAAATGAAACATTTATACATATTGCTTAGCTTTGCCAAAAGCTTGTAATTGCATAACATAAACTGAATAGCAATTATTTTTCCATATTGGGGAGATACTTTTTTCAAAAATAAAACATCTAAGTAATATAAAAATTATATCTTCAAGTGAAAATGAAAGTTTTCAAATAACTGATTTTTAAACTGAATTTTCTATGAGTTGAATTCTTTAAACAAGTATTTTTGCCTCTAATTCTAAATCTAAAATGGATATAAAGTTTACAGAACTATATTCTATACAATTTAAGTAACTTATGTCACAGTTGTTACTTGCAAACAAAACTGATATTTTGTTTGAATTTATTAGCAAAATGTTTAGTCGGCTTTTTTTTTTTTTTCTTTAAAATTTTTTTCAACGGTACCTTCTTTATCATACTTATTCACTATCTTGATAAACTCTTGCAAAATTTGAAGATAGCCAAATTTTTGTTTTATTGAAAGTGCAGCTAAAAACTATAAAATATATGTAAATTGTCATTGTAGCTTTCTTTAGGCTATAGAAAGGATAGAGGTGACCTAAAACAAAGGTGGAGAAATTGTTTTGAAGAAAACCATATACAATGATTAAATCATCTTACCTAACAAAATATCTAAATTGGTTTCACAAAACTATTATTCTTTATCTGAAATCTACTTTCATTGAACAAGTTTCCAGAAATACATGCAGATTTTGTGATATTTGATATTCCCTCAAATTCTGATCCCAGAAATATTTGGTTTGAATTTTTTTTTCTTTTTCTTATTTATTTTGGCAGCTGCTTGGAATCTGCTTATATATAAATGACCATTTTTATTAGTAAAGAACTTTATTACATTTCATCATCAATTATTGTTCTTTCACTTATTTTGTCTATCAGATAGGACTGCTTAATTTTCAAATATAAGACCAAGTGATATGGCTCATTTGATTTCTATCATGATTAAGCTTGATCCAGAACTGAAATGACTTTAGATGTTAAATATGAGGATCATCCCAGAAGTAATATCTTCTATTTGATTGTTGTCCTAAAATTTTGGTGGTATGTCAATAGATGTTTAACATTCCTGGCAATAACTTTCTTTTTTTTTTTTTTTTTTTTCTGTGTTACAGATAACTGACAAAATAACATCTGACATAAAAGTGCATACAAAGTAGAGGTATACCATTGAATTCCTCCAAGAAAAAAAAATGCACCTGTTGACATTCATTGACACTTTCAGGTATTTTATGGAGACCAAACTGTGCATATGAACACAAGCAGTGGGTAACTTGTTTCAATCATGTGTGCAACAAGACATGTTCTGGATGGCCCTGCACAATTGTCATGCCACAAAATATTCCTTGCTGTCTAAAATGCACAGCCAATGACAGATGACTTTGTAGAAAAATAATGTCTTTGTAACTGCAAATTTGTTCTATGCAACAGTGTTCTTTCTGTTGTAGTTTCCATCAAAATAAATAAGAGGCATTACTTTAGAAATATCTCTTGTACATTGTACCTTTCCAAAACATATGTTGATGAGGAACAAAAGTCTAATGATAATTGGTTTTCTCAGTTTTTGACATTATCACACAAATTGGGGTGTAGCAAGAAACTATTTAATTTCAAAGCATAACCCTTTCCTGTTATTGTGTGCATGATTTTTTTAAGTTCAGTAATTTCTTTGGAAGAAAATTGATAACACTAAAATATTTTCATGGTTTATTTTAAATTCTATTATTACCATGAATATAGTTTTTGGTGTTGTCTTAGCAGGCAGAAAATCTGAATCTTTTATTTGGTCTTTTTGCATCCTATCTTCCTATTCATGCCATTACATTTGTGTACTCATAATATATGATATACAAATGGTAAAACTATTTACATGGCCTTTAAATGCAATTCTTTTGAAAGAAACAAATTTCCAAACATTAAGAGCCATTTAACTCTGCACTAATTTTTTTATTTATTAAGGTGGCTTTTTAAAGACATTTCAAAATGTTGGGTTTTTATTTTTACTTTTTTATAAACTCTCCTATCAGATTTAAATTGGAGAAGTAAAGACATTTGGATGTGTGGTTATGAAAATCTATGGAAGAACATGATTGAAATAATTGACTAAAAAAAAAAAAAAAACGTTATGCGCATAACTTTTGTGCCTAATAACCAAATCTTGACTCTGAATTTTTTTTCTTTCAAAGAAAATGCAAACTGCATTTTCACCTAAAAGTGAAATTAATTGTATTTTGATTTTTGATCATCCCCCAAGAAATGTCAATCTGCCTTGGATTTTATTCTTAGCAAGGTAAAGGATAACTAAACTATTATTTTGCTGCAAGATATTCTTCTTAAATAATAATGTAGATGATACACACTTTCCAGAAGAAAATGTCTTTAAAAATGATAAAAGATCTGTATCTTCTAATTAAACTTTGTTTTCAAATATTGCCTGGTAAAATGTGCAAAATAATGAATTTGCTATTTTGATTTCAATAAAATTGTTTACATCTAATCTGGTGGGGGTGGGGATTAACTGGCTAATTATTTTTTTTAATTTGTTTTTCTGATTTTAAATCAGTCTTTGAATCCTGCCATGTTTGTAAATTGTGGAAATTTTTTTCTGAATGTGCTCTATAAATTGACAGTTGCCAATATATTTTGATTGGCATCAGATTAATCTGATTTCATTTAATTAACCTTAAATAGGATTAAATTTTTTATTTTAGTAATATTCACTGTTATCAGAAATTGATATTTCTTCATCATCATTATTATTAGGAATGCCATTGATAATGTTACTATACAATATGTCAAGCATAATTTTTGTATGCAAGGGAGATAACTATAATTAACAACGACAAGTGACGGTGTCTTTATAACAACGGCAAACTGCACAAAATATGTTTTACAAAGACCGGAGATGAAAAGACCAACTTGCAAAAGAGCAGAGTACAACAATAATAACTGTAAAAATTTCAAAATATAGTAAAGTCTTAGCAATATGCAGTTATGTTTGAGAGTATGGGCAAACTTGTTTTAAATGCATTCCAAATGGTTCTATGGGATATGTAAATATTTACTAAACTTTGCCACAAGTGCAGTACATTCATTGAGAATTAAAATCTTTATAAAGTAATAAATCTCTCTTAGACTAGCTTAGTAACCATTACTCCATGAGATGGCATCCACCATAAGATTTATTATTTCCTTTCATCACAAAAAAAAAAATTCTGTTCAGCTGAAGATCATGTTTCCACCCACACTCAGATGTTCAGTGCATACCTTGGGGTCCTCACTGTTTCTAGAAGACAGGCCTTTTGTGGAGTTCTGAAGTATGGAACTCTAGCTATAGTACTTCAGTAACTGTAATGGACACAGTCACCTCCAATAAAATTGCAGATCCTCTTCAGGTCTTCATAGTTATTTACTTTTTTTCTGTCTCTTTTCTTTTCAACACCTTGATATGGAATTTTCAAGATTTACTTGATTCAAAAGTTTGGTTTAGAATACCTTACTTCTTTGTGTCTCAAAAAAACCTTATTCATAATCAGTTACCTTTTGTGGTTTATACTTGTAACACTTTTCTTATGCACAGCTACCAATGAATAACCTGAACAATTTTATCATAGTCACTTTTTTTACTATCTGAGCAAGGGTCTTACACCAAATGGGCTACTATTTGTTGTAGAGGTGTTTAATCGACCTGTTCTGATGGCTTGTTCTTGTGCTGCCATTATAGTGTTTCTTGTGACTTTCTCAGTTAATCAAAGTTCAGTGTGTGTGATTTTTTTTTTTTTTTTTTTTTTTTTTCAGGAATATGTTACGTAGATTTTTTTCAACTTCACTTTTTTGCCTTCCAATGCTTTTTGGCTTTTAAAATATATCAACAATTCCTTCCTCCTTAACTACTTTTCATTGCATTCTGGGACAAACAATACTTTTCACTCAAAACACAACCTTATACACTGCCCACCTTCTGCTCTCTTTAAAGACAACTGATGAGCATCTTTTTTTTTTTTTTTTTTTTATGAAACATACCCTATAGTGTCACCAACATTTGTGTTTTCCTGTCTAGATCCTTCATTTCCTTCTCATTCCATCCAATGATTGCAGTGCTATACGTTGTCATGGAAACAGTTTTGCTCTTTTGATGCTATAATTGCTATCAATTCCTGAACTGTGCTGACTTTCAGGTATTTTATAGCAATTATGGCATTTGAATAATGAGAGTGCCATAATTTATTATTATTATAACTAATGATAATTCTCGAACTGTATTAATTATTACAAAAATAATGATAACAAAGAAATCATGTAGGTGCCTTGCTGTGAAAGAGTGGTTAGTCTTTCAGACCATTACTAATGTAAATCCTTTTTGGGAATCTCACACATGTAGCCTTGATTTATACTAAGTAAAATATTTTGCATTCTGTGGCACAATAGTTTACATGCTCATGGTGAATTCAGTTCTTGCTATGGCCCTATCTACTAGGATTTTATGCCAAACAAAGCTTATTTCATATTTGAGTAATGGTTAAATGTGCTCATATACTGTTACTACTGTATAGTGAGATTAATTACTAGTTGCTCCACTATTGTGACCTTATGCCAGACTAAATTAAGCTTCTTAGATATGATTATTTTATTCCAATAGATAATTATTTCATGTATGAGTTATTTAGTGTATATTATTAAATTGATAAAAAAATTTTTTACTTGGTATTAAGTTTACAAAAATCTTTTTTTTTTTTTTTTTTTTTTTTTTTTTTTTTTAGGCAGCACAAGAATTAATTTTTAAATTAATTTAGAATACTTTCAAATATCTTGTATCAGTGTGCATTTAAAACATAAAAATAATGAATATTTTTGTTTATGGAAGAATGGATTTTTGTCATGTATTTTTTTTTTTTTTTTTTTTTTTTATTTTAGAAAAAATATACATGCACAATTTTCCAGATGTGTATTAAGTCTTCAGTTTTCAAGATAAGAGCATTGGATACTTCTGAACATGCCTAATAATATCTTTATGCACTTTAACCCTTTGAGCCCTGCATTCTGGAACAATTTTAACCCTTCTGCCTCCTGAGCTCCAAGAGTCAAAATTCACAAATAATTAGCATGTAAGGTTTCTCAGTAGATATAAAAATAGTTACAAGTGTTTACCAACTGTTTAACCAGTGGCTCGGTATTGTCATTTTTCTCTACCACTGGTAAAGTGGCGTTCAGGGCTCAAGTTTAAGTGGCTTGCAAGTTTCATACTGAATGATTTTTCTAGAGTTGAGATTTGGTTACAATCAAATAAAGAGATTACATGAGGAGAATCCACATTTTATGACTTGGGAGATAGCCAACTTATGAAAAGTGTTCAATTTGCACCAGCATGATTTTTACATGAGTAAGACTAATGGAATGTGATTGCTCCAATTTTTAAACAAATTTGATTGGGTAATGAAAAATAAATATATTTTACAAAAATGGGAAATGGACCATTCCTTTTGGATGGAGACCAAGAGGTAGTTTTCATCTAAAGGTAATGTTATATATATAATGATAGAATTGGAAGGGAATCCTTTATAGTGAGCTCCTGAAAAGCAAATGATTTTAATAAATACCAATCCCAATTAAAATAGTTGAAGACTAAATTCTCTGAATAGTCTCATAAATTAGAAATGGTGCAATCCATCAGGATAACTGTAAAATGTCAGCTTCCCCAGTTATTGGGCAAGGATTGTTATGGTCTGGCTGGTATATTTTTACTTACCCACAGTATTCAGCAAATGTTATACATATAGTCTTCAAACTTTTTTAATGAAAAAAGAAATTTGATTTTCCTGGAAGACTGCAAAAGATACTCAGCAGTTCTTTGCGGAGGAAGAGGAATTGGCAGACATGGACCATCATGCCAAAAAACATGGCATGTCAAAAGGACAGTTTTCTCCTTGGCACCACTTTTTTAACTACTTTCACTCTTTGGCAAGTGTTGTTTTAAAAATCGATGATTAGAACTGTAATAAAACTTAAACATGAAATTGAATTTATACATTTTCTTTATTCTTGAGAGTTGATAACAAAAATTATAAACATTATTATATTGTCTATTGGAAAGGATGGCAAAACTTACTAATTACCAATTGATTCAAACTTTTATAAAATGGTAAATAAGGATTTCCTTACAGTTTGTTCACCTATTTTAAGAAATTACTAAATGTTTATAAAATTATGACTAAAAAATTGTTTATATTTCTTTATAAATTGGTAAATGACAAATATTGTATTAGTTTTTAGAATGTTGTAAATATAAAATTATTTTTACAAACAAACAATTGAATAGTGTTTAATATTTTTGTTGTAAATTCTCACAAACAAAAAAATGTATAAATTCACTTTCACCATGTTTAAGTTTTATTTCAATTCTAATCATTGCTTTTTAAAACAAAAAAACATTGCCAAACAGTGAAAGTAAAATAAAAGCAGTGTTATGTGGAAAAACTCATTTTTTTGCAGGCATGAAGGTCCATCTGAAAGATTGCAGAAGATAGTGGGGAATGATGAAAACTTGTTAATATTGAAAATGTCTTTAGTTTTAACAAACAATTTTGCCATTCTTTAAAATTGTATTTTAATTTTTTACTCAATATATTTTTCATAAAAATGGTTTGATTTTAATTTTTGCAATTTTTTTAATTTGCATTCATTTAACTAAATTCTTAGTTTTCAGAATCTTTGTATATGAATGTTTCAAAATCAACTCTTAAAACTTCTTGTAAGACTGTTTCAGTTTAGATTGAATTTAGTTTGTTTCAAAGTCTCCCTGTAAAAACTCATGCTTACCTACGTTTTTTTTTTTTTTTTTTCTTTCAGTAATTAAATAAGAAATGGAAAAAAATCTATAACAGTAACAAATATTTTGTCTCTTCTTTTGTGCTCAGTCTGATAAAGTTTTGAGCTATAAAGAATTTGATATTTAAGTTATGATTCTTCCCAGAAAAATCTTGACCTTTATTAATCTTTACACATTATTCTACATTGATCCATAATGTTTATTTGGTTATTTTATGTTGATCAAACCACTCTACCATGAGTAACATCCAGGCAATAATGGCTGGCTACTGGTTTTCAAGTATGCCTGTCTGCTAGGGTGACTAGCTAATTCCTATTGCAGACCCTATTTTGTGTTTCTTCAACTCTCGCAGAGCCAACCTGTGGTTTATACTGTATCTATGCTGAGCAGACTTTACAGTTTCTGGGAGAGAGAGAGAGAGAGTGCATAATCTGACATGATCAGTAGTTGAACAAGACCATTATGATTGAACCCTTGATTACAATCACTTGTAACTTCATGTTAACATTAATTCCGTCAAGCATGCAAATCTTCATGGATTTTTTTTTATTCGTTTATTCATTTTACTTGTGCTGTTTGCTGTCAGAGGAATGGTTTAGAGACCACATCTGCCATGTTTAGTCCTGATCATGAAGTACTTGCTATATTAGACAACACCTTTTTTTTCTTCAACAATAATTACTCCCGTTTGTCATTTGCTCTTATTTTTACGTTTAATATCTGCCTTGACTCTTATATTCTAAAAGACAATTGCTGCCTTATGTAAAAAATTCATTTGTTTTTTGTTGTTTTTTTTTCAAGTTTGAAATTTTTCCAAATTTTCTATTACTATTCCATTATTTCTGTGATCTTTGTGTTCTGTAATTATCTTCAGGTGCCATTTAATTCCACAAATGATAAGTGTTCACCTCTGAACTTTCATTCAACAGCAGTTTGAAAACAATTTTATAATTTGCACCCATAAAGGACAGTCATGGTGTCTCTAAGCTGTTTTGAATATTTGTTAAATATGCATGTGCCTGTTTCTGACAATAAGCCTTGTAGAGAATTTCTAATATCATCAGGTCATTTCATTTTATCTTTGATAACATTAGAATAAAATTATAGTCCAACTGAAGAATTTGCTGTTTCTTATACAGCAATCTATAATTATGTACTCTATTCATGTGGCCTTGTGTCAGACTAATATGAGTAAATAAGAGCACTTCACCATAGTGTAAGGGTTAGTAAGCTAGTCTAGGAATCCATTCCTACTGTAGTGAGATAGGTGCCCATACTTTATCGAATGAATCTGAGCTTGAATACCTATGGGCCTTTCTTGTGGCTATTTCTCTCTAGTGCTAGAGGTGAGAGTTTGAAATGCTGATTTTCAAAGCAACAGTGCACTCAAATCAATCTTCTAACACAATCAATATGAGAAGAAAGTAAGTGTATATATATATATATATATATATATATATATAAATCTCTGTCCCAAAGTATTTGTTACATTTGCATATCAATTTCATACACTAAATATACCAATTTTCATAACACTAATTGTTATATTTTAACATTGCAACTTTGAGTGATTTGGAGACTTGAACCCCTTCATCCACTTACAATTAACATATTTCAGCTAACTCTTTTTCAACCCTCATCAGGTATATTCTTGAACAAAATTGTCCAAACCATATTTATTTGCATCCTACAATGGAAGATTTTAGTTTTTTTTTTTTTTTTTTTTCTTTTCTTTTTAAACTGAGGAAGCCAAACAAAAATTCTTTTTTTCTTTTTGCTAATCAAATGTCCATTACCTGCTAGCTTACTTTTCATTTATTTGGCGTATATATATATATATATATATATATATATATATATATATATATAGGGTGGGTGTTCTTTTTTTGATTTTTCTGAAATATTACAATTTGCCAATTTGTATTTGTTCAGAATACTTTTGGAATTAGTTTTATTTTTGTCAGAAGTAATTCTGAGAGAGAATTTTTTTTATATATAGCAGCACACAGTAAAACCCAATTCCATTCTAGTGTATTCTTTTATGAGGTGAATTCACAAAAACACAAAAACTTGCATGTTTAACATTTTATTATGAATTTATGAGTATTTTCCTTAGTTATTAGCATAATAGGTTTTCCACAATTTAAATGTACTATATTTGATGATCTCTAAAATATATTCTTTTCTGGCTGTCCCCCCTCCTCCTCCAAAAAAAACAACAACAACCACCTTGGAAATTAAGTATCTACTAGGTTAATCTTTACTTAGATCAAGCTCAGCTCCCTAATGTAAAGTGGGGTTTTATATGCCATAAAATGTGATTGGAACAAATTAAGAGTAAATAAGAAAAAAAAAATAAGGTTAAACACATCATAGGGCTAACATTATTTTTGAATATATATGTTATTGTCCTGCTCTCTATCCACAATAGATATGTTCTAAGATTCCCAGTGACTGACTGAAACTACAGACAATATCAAATTTTACTTAAAATGTTTTTTTACTCTACATTCACACCTATGATTAATTTATAAATTTGTCACAATAAGAGATTAACACTTCCCCTATTGTGGATGTGTTTATACATCATTACAAAACTTAATATTGGTTGCTGTTGACACACACACACACACACACACACACACACACACACACACTTCAAGACACCATGAAATGTTGGTCCCTAGCATTTGGTATAAACTAAATATTACCTACTGCTATTCCCAAATCAGTGTGAACATATAGTAGTATACAATATGACCTGTTTAGTGAAGTATTTTTCTATTGGATTTTGTTCAGGTTTTCATATCATTATTTTGTGAGTTGGGTAGGGTAGTTTCTACTGTAGAGTATTCAAATGAGACGAAAATGGCATTGCCCATGAGAAATCAGTTTTGTTATCTTTATTGTCATTTATTTTCAGTAAATAGCAATTTCTTTTTTTTTTTTTTTTTTTTTTTTTTTCCCCAAAATTCAAGCAACAATATTATTTGACAGTGAAAATGTTAATATAAAAAAGGACAATTCTAACAATATCCTGTAATAACATTATCTGAGGGAGAGAAGATTCTTTCTTGCTGTAAATCTTATCAAGCATAACAATTCTTGTGCTTGACACCATTACTATGTAAAACTGTTGATAAGGAATCCAATGTGTGTTTAGATTAACTTGCTAATCACTGTCTGGCAAGGTAATCTTATATGACATAGCAACTAAAGTGATTCTGCTCACATTTATCACCATGTGCCATATTGGGTTTAGATCAGTAGATATTGTATATATTCCAGAAATTTTCTCTATGAAGTCAGCAGGATGTAGATATTTCAGTGAAATTTTGAAAGATAAGATTTTTCATTAAGGTTGTCTTGTTTTAAAATGAAAAATATAATTTATCTTCTGGATTTTAAAGTGTATCAATATTAGAATAGTAATACATTTTCAGTTCAAGTTGTTTTTACTAGTTCAGTCCATTGTCAATCAAACTTGATATTGAATTTGACATCTTTACTGTAAAGAAAAAAATGTAACCAATTCATTTCTATATAGATATAATATGAAATGTAGCTATTATTTTGCTAAATGGTAAGTATTAAAAAATGAAAGGATCAAATATAGGAAAGAGGTTAGCTAAAGTTAAGTTACCCAACCTTGGTACTGACCCTGTGCCAGATGACAACTCGTAAATATGTCCTGTATTTATGTAAATTTCAGTCTTCAGCAATGTTTTACAGATTAATCAATAAAGAGAATTTCAGTTTGAAAAAGGTTTTTGTTCTGGTGTTTGTAAATAACTCGCAAATGTTAACTTTTTGCCAGGGTCATTATTCTACTATAGTTTCCATTTTACAGTTGACAGACGAGGGTCTAACATTCATAAATTATTTAAGAACAGGAAAGATATTGCTATTTGAAATGAGTGATAATTTTTTGATTAAAAAGAAAGTTTACTTCAGAGGCAAGGTGAATCTATCTATCTATCTATCTATCTATCTATAAGTTTAAAAGATTTGATTTAAACCTCATTTTGTAAGACTTTCCTGATTTTTTTTTTTTCTCCAAGGATATTTCAATTTTATTCTTCTTTACATTTTTTTAAAAATGTTCTTGAAATATAATTTTAATTTATTGAAATAGTACCCCTAAAAAAAATTAAAACCTTTCCTTATCTTATTATTCACTCAAAGTTTTTGTTTCTTTCCTAATTCTGGAATTAAAACAAAAACAATAGTGAAATTATTTTTTAACTCATTTGAATCACTTTCAGCAGAAAAAAAATCAAAAAAAAAATCCAAATTTTATATTTCATCATTCCTCTTTGATCCTTTCTGAAATTTAAAAATTTATTTTTCATGCACAATCCACTGACCTCATTTCATTCACAAACTTCATAATCATTTTATCTTTTAAAAAAATTATTTGCTAAGATAATTAGTTGGTACAATAGTCCTAAGTGATGTTGATCAAATATATAGAGCTCTATAATAAAAATGTCAATTTTTTTTTTTTTTTTTGTACAACTGCAAAGGATAGAAAAACGAGCCACCAGTTCCTTTGATTGCTCCACCCACATTTCAGCCAATACATTTCTCAATTTTCTTGTTATATACAAATGACATCAGGTGAAAACTGTAAAATAAGACATCACCTGAGAAAGGTGAGAGAATGGGTTAGCTAAAATGATTTTATGGCAAACACAAAAGAGAAAAGAAAAAGGTACCTATAACTATTTCTTGCATGTTCTGCATATCACACTACATCCCATTTTAAAGGAAAGTTTTTTTTTCTTTTTTTTTTTTTCCTTTTTCCTTTGAATCACTAAAACATAATTGAAGCACAGCCTTTACCACAATTTGTATTATACATGATGGACACAACTAACAAGAAGAATAAAGTTCAGGTTGGATTTAAATGCTACAAAAGGAACAGCCATCCAAGCCCAGTTCTGATAAGACCCAATTTAATAGCTTGGCCTCTGTCCAATTCTTTTTAATATAAATCAGTCTTTCTACAATTATCTTCTCAAATTCATATAACTGATTTATTTCCATTTCCTTTTGCTGACACAGGTCTTTATCCTACTTGAAAAATTTTAAATCCTCAATTGTTGTGGAACATCATAATTATGGTTCTTGTGTTAATGTCATTGTTATTCACGCAGTCCTTTTGAATGTCAGCCTTTGTGAAATTATTAACTGTTTCCTTTCAGGCTGATGTATTTGTCATATTGCCATTGCAACATTTGCTAATAAACAATAAAGGTTACTGGATGTTGTCCTTTCACAGATTTTTATCTATTTTTAAACCATCATTCATTCAGATCCAAGAAATTTCTTTACAAGCAAAAATGTTCATTGATCTACTTATTTTTGTTGGAGCCTGAAATCTTAAATGCTAATCATGTTTGTACAAAGCTGTTTGGTGTGTAATAAGATTGAACTTAGCTGAAGCGTTGTCAATTCTTTGATCTTAATTTTTGTTGCCCCTTATCACAACTTATGAATTGTTAGTTTTAGAAGTAGAGAATATAACTATTGGTTAGATTTGAAGAACTTCCACCAATTGGCTTTTTCAGACACAGAAAGGCAGATGATTCAAGTCTCACTAAAGGGTCTTAATATTCGATTCCTGCTCTTTACTAACATATTGATAATCTGGGAGTTTTGATAATTATATATATATATATATATATGACTTTTTTATGTTTATACATTCTTTTTATAGATACAAATATTTAAGCAAATGCTGTTTATTATAAACAGTATTAATGACATTTACCGGCCTGAATGTTGTTATTACTGTTTATTATAAACAGCATTTACTTAAATATTTGTATCTATAAAAAGAACATATAAACATAAAAAAAATCTTAAATAATTGTTGGACTTTGTCCATTTCATAATGTGTGCGTATATATATATATATATATATATATATAAAATAATTGTGATGAAGGAAATATCAAAGAATTAATAATGCTTAGTGTAGACTGACCTTCAAGTTAACATTTATATACCAACCAAAATTTTTTAATCTCTTGTAAAATCTAAAGCATCAATGTGCCTTACAAATGTTCACTATCTTACTAATGTTCCAGATCTGATCTACAAAAAAAAAAAAAAAACAAACATTGTGGATGATGATTAGGTTTATACTAAAGATTTCTAATTTTTAACAACTTAAACAGTCAAGGCAAATGCTATAAAAATGATTTAGTTTTCTTAACAGCTAAGTTTGAACTGATAACTGGATATGAGTCATTTACAATATTTGTAAAATCTACAATAGCGTTATTAATCTGAATCAAAATTAAAGCAATCTTGAGATATTGCAATACCAATAAGTTATATTAAAAGTTTAATAACAGTTGAGAATTTCTTTTGACATAACATCTTGGGTTATTTCGTAAACCATTAGTTGGCAACCTTTTTGGAGAGAGCAGACCAGACAGCAATGGAGTGCCTGGGGGGAGGGTCATACTGTAGTAAACGGTCCAGAAGGCTGCCTTAGTCTAGAGGTTTAAAGGGAAAAAAAACAAAAAAAACAACACAATGTTATTATTTAAACAAGGTTCCTTATTTTACTGCAGGAATAACAGGATAACAACTAAAAATCCAAATTCCTTACCACAAATGAAATTCAGTTAAAAATGGCAAATTATTTAATGAGATACTTTGTTTCTGCTTATTGTTTGATAACTTCTCCACATCAGGTGAAATATTTGTAGATGACAGGTGCAAAACATCATCCAGGTGGTCATCACACAACCTTCTTAAACAACTTAGTAGATTTCATTTTTGGAAAAAAAAGGTTGTTCACAAGTATATGTACTTAGAAATAATAATAACTATCATTTTTGCATTATTCAATTTGCTTTTATATTTTCCACTTGGCAAAACATTTCTTGTAGAAATCAGTAGTGGATTCCAAATTAAATATTAATTTAAAAAAAAAAAAAAAAAAAAAATCATATTGTAAGTTGATTAACTCCAACTGATATTTTCCTGCCACTTGCTCCACATGTTTTGTAAGGAGTACCAAATAATTTAAACTGATGTCTGTATTGCTGCAAATATTCAAAATGGGAGGAAAACTCAAATCCTGAATAGAGCTCACAAAAGATGTCTAATATTATATCGTGATTTTGAAGATTTGGGAAATGAGAGTAGTTTCCTTTCTGAAGTTGTGATTCCCAAAGGTTTTCTTTCAAAAGCAGGAATTTGACCAAACATCATAGATACAAGCTTGTTCTTCATTTTGAAACTCAAGAGTCAAAGTGTTCATGTGGGTTGTGATGTTTGCTAAAAATGTTAAGTTGGCAATTCATTATCTTGGTCTTTGTTCTCCAAAAACATTCGTATATACTTGTTCCAGAATTTTTCCACAGCTAAGCCATCAAGCATTTGAAAAATATGTAAGGTTGACATACTCTTTGTTTTAGAAATTCTTGAAACTGATGATTTAGTCCTCTAAACCAGCATTTTTTTTTAAGCTTTCTACTGCGACCCACAGCAAGAACCACATTTTGCATTGTGACCCATTAGACCTATGTGTAATAAATCAAAGACAAATTCTGTTCACTAGGTTTATTTATTTAGCATCAACAATTTATGTTATTATTTCTTATTACAGTTCTCAAAAGAAGTCAACATTTGCTTGCTAAGGATATCATCTTTAACAACATTCATAGAAGTTGCATTTTCAGATGTATCTGTTAATGTTGATGGCCCTTCTGTTTTTTCATTGCTCTTTTTTGAATGATATAATAATCCATCATTAGGGTTATTTCTGAAATCTTTGAATAGCACAAGTATTTCAGGTACGCATTCAAAAACAATCTGATTATTGCCAGTTTTTAAATTTTGCCAAAGCCAACTCATTGAAAATTCCAAGACTTCAAATGAACACAACATCTTACTATCAAAGAAAGAATGTATTGGTGGTATTCAACTTCGACATTGAGTCAAGAAATTCACTTTTAGCACCAACTTCAGATGCAACTGAATTATTCAACAATCTTAACAGCTGTGAAACCTGTTAAGGTGATTGAATTGTCAGGTAGCTAAGTTTTGGCATGAGGTCAATTTGTGAGAGAGAACTGACATCACTCAGCCCGCAACCTGTAGAACATTTCCGCCTACAAAAATAAGATTTTAAAATCCATGCCAAATTCACTATAATTGAGAGAATAGAAACGTTCAGAGCAGATAAAGATTTTTGGAGTGCCATGAAAATAAGTGGATTCGGCGTCTAAAAACGCTCTATCCAGACAGGCTTAATCAATAATTTAACAATATAGATAGTATTAATATATAACCTCACAAATCAGGACCTACCCACATTTCTCACCCACACAAGACAAACAGGTGTTGAGGCCTCACACTTATACACACACCCACACGAATATCCACACATCATACTCACTCACTGATGAGACAAATGATAACACACACCTATAATAATATACACACATCATACTCACTCTCTAAGAACCAAATAACACACACTTAACAGAAACACATCCCCTTTCAAAGAACCAATAAAACTGTCAAAACAACCAAGGGAATTCAGAGTAGCATGAATCCATCCAGCTCTTATCTTAAATAATAACTTAAAAGAGACTGACTAACACAAGGACTAGTCAAAATTCATGTTAAAAAAATAAATGAAAACTACAGGCAAAATTTCATTTTCTCCATCAAAACATTCATTTCTGTAGTTCACTGTTACTAGCAAGCAGAAAATTTTTTTCTCCTGATGATGGTCATGTTTTTTTTGTTACAACCCATTTTTATCTCATGACCCAGTTGGAAAACCCTGCACTAGACAGTATAAAATTGACTGTTTTCACAACCAGTCATGATATCCTTAAAATTTAATGACTGCACATGATGCATCCTAATGGATAATGCAATGAATTTGATTAGTTTGTGATCAATATAATTGCATTCTTGGAGCAATGCAACAAACCCCTTTTTCTCTCTCAGATCATCACTGGTGATCTTCAGATCATCACTGGTGATCTGTAGTGATTACACCAATAAGTTTTGATGAATCAAGATTCGTTTTGGTTATCCATTTAATCACACTTTAAAAAATATCTGCTCCAGTGCTAGTGTCCTTCTTAGGAATTGTACAAATTCTTCCACAATATCACATGTTGGTGTCACAAAACGTAGCAAGTTGACAAGTATCTGTCATATTTGTGGTTTCATCAATAGCAATGGAATAATACTCTAGATTTTAAAAAATGTCTTCCAAATAACTTCTGACATTTACTGCCAGTTCTTCAAAATCACTTTGTTACTGTTCTTGCTGATAAGATGATTGCAGAAAATCATGCACCACCTTCAACAGGCATTCTTTGAAGAACTCTCCATCACTAAAAGGTTTCATACTTTCTGCAATTAGTTTTGAGACCTTGTAGTTGGTACAAGTATTTGTCTTTTCTTTAACCTTTCTAGCAAAAAAAACGATGACTGCTTTATTAAATCTTCTCTCAGCCATGCAACTGTCTTCTCATACCTTTCCTGTGAAATTGTAATTATTATGATGAGTTTCATAGTGCTGTTTAATATTTGAAACTTCCTTTATGGCAATGCTTTGACAAATTAAGTAAACACATTTTTTGCAGGCTGGATATGGCCCAAGTGCTGGGGGGTTGCAGGCCAGTTATAAACAGATCAGAATTTTAGTTTAATAATGGGAAAGTTTAAAACTTTGAAAATTCTGCTTTGTAGTCTTGAAACATTACACATGACTAAGGATTGATTCTTTCATCATCTTTCAGAATCACAAATTTCTAATAGAACTTTTGAATGAGGATCTGGATTATTCTTAGTGAATGAAAAGACCAAATTCAAAACACATTAAAAATATTAGCATCAGTGGGGAACAAAATTGGTTTTGCAATTTTTTTTTTATTATTTTTAAAGAAACTGTTTTCCAAAGACAACATACATTCTGTCCTCTGGGAGCATTTTTTTGTTGTTGTGGGGGTTCAAATGAAAGCAGTAAAGGTATAGAACTAAGCAATTTTATGTCACTTTCACTCATTTAAAATGAGTGAAAACTAAACTTAGAGTGAGTGTTAACTTTTGAAAAGAATTTATAAAAAAAAAATCTTTCCATTAAAAAAAAAAAAAAAAAAAATCCATTACAAAGCCAAAATTACCTTTTTAATAATCAGATTGTTTTAATATCTAAATTGTCATTGATTTCTGGTAGATGTTCTAACAAAAATATGACAAGACTGTACACTGAAAAAATAAACAATCTTCAATCTGCCGGTTCAAATGTGTAGTGGATAATGGGTTTGCCTTCATCTTTCAAACCTTTTTCAACACATAACTCATTAAATGGATATTGCTTTGGCATCTGAAATTTAAAGACAAAATAAGAATGATTAATTTCATTAAATTCTAATATGATAAAAATCTATTCTATAACATTCTTTTGATAAACTTTTTAGCAATAGAATATTCCAGTTTTATCATAAAAAGATTCATTCTATGCCTTTAAGTGATTAAATACATAAGTAATTAAGCTGATAAAATATTGCTTTTTATATTTTTAATGATTTAAAAAAAAAAAAAAAAAAAGCAAGCAAATTGGCAGACTGCCTTTTATTCAGATGCAACTGAAGGGTTATAGAGACATTATCATGACTTGAAAAATTTCAGTTATGCAATGTCTTAATCAAATCAATGTTTAATTAGGTGGGGGGAAAAACAATCTGCAAATTTGAGAAAAATACAAAAATCACAAATATGAAGAAGAAAAAAATATTCTGAATATTACTTACATTCTCTTAATTTCTAGAGGCCAAAAAGACATTTTTGTTTATTAATAAATTTGTTTAATCTTGGCTAAAAATGTCAGGGGTGGGTGGAGAGAGAGTTAGTTTAAGAGCCAATGAATTTCTGGTGACAAAATTTAACCAGAGTTTCTTTCAATTGTGACATTTTTTTTCCTCAATCATTAGAAGTTGTGACTGAATTAGGAAAAGTGAGTCAATTTGGTGGGAGAGGGTTCTTTTTATCAGTAGAAAATAGGCCTGGCTAAGTGGTTCATAATTGAATGAAAAAAATCATCTTCATATACAATGTAAATATTACTTGGTCAGTTGACATGAAAAGAAGAAAGCAATTATTAGTAAATAAGGTAACATTTTTGTGAGATCCTCCATAAGATGACATTTTTTGCTTTCCATTTTGAGTAGATAAATGATAAAAATAGGTGAGAGTGTGTAATGAGGGGAGGGAGTGAAAACCACAAACAAAATTTGATGTACAGAGTGAGGAACTTGAAGATTTCCCCACCAACTTTGACAGCAAATGATGAACAAAGAGTATTTACATTTCGACTAGTGTCCACATCTTTGTTGTTTTTAATCACATTTTGGTCATAGCGTCCACTGGTCTCATTCAGGGAATTTTGAACAGAGTCCTTTATTTAATTCACAAGGACAGACTTCTCATTCCCTGTCCATCTCTAGGCATAACTAGTCTTGTTCTTTTTAGTACCAATCACTTATTGCTCACACTGTTTCCATTGAGTGTAAGTCTGTACAACAGATGTTGTTTTATGAATTTGGTGGCATAGTAATTGAACTTACAATTACTATGCCACCAAATTGTGAGTTCAATCCCTGCATTAGGTAGTATAGACTCATTGAGAGCAGTATTAAAAAGAAATGGACAATCTACCCACCTGTAGATCAAATAGATCAAAGGGTTCAGATCGAAATGCCATGAAGGTTATTCAGATTGAAAAAAAAAAAAAAAAAAAAAATATATCAAGAAATCAAAATGTGATAACAACAATAAAGATGAGGATATTAGTTTGAACGTAATTAATGATAACTTCTCATCCCAGAAATTCAAACTGAAAAGAATATAGTGTCAGCTATTAACAAACATTAATGTGGAAAATGGCTTCACAGAAGGACAAAGAGTTTCAGACTTGGTTCATATATAAAATCAATCCTGAAAGCATTCCTAACAGAGTCCATTTGTTCTTGCACACGGTCTACAATATCAACCATCCACATGGGCAATGGCATCCAGAGAAAGTTGGGCAGCAACAAGTGGAATTGGGTCTTCATGAATGCCATCAAGATGAAAAGTGCAAAGGAATCAACAACATTCACGTGTATTTAAAAGAGAACTGCAATAATGACTGTATATGGTGATGCACTAAAATAGGAAAATATTTCCTAATCAATTCCTAGAAAGACAGGAAGCTGAGAAAGTGCAACAAAATATTCTGGTACCACAAGAATAATAGGTTCACTGTTAAAATCTTCTATGATGAGAAAATTTACAGTGGACAGGGTTTAAAACCAATGAAACAACTGGTACACTATCTTCAAGACATACCACTCAGATTATAGTTTTGGGTGTTATGGACTCTAGTAGGATAAAAAAGTTGCCAACATTCAACAAACTTAAAAAAGGATGTTGATGCCTAGAAGGATCTAACGTACCATGTTTTGCCGGATCTCACCCAAGATGGCACTTGCATCCAAGAAGATACAGAAGTTCTGCAAATTTAAGTACCAATTTCTAACTAGCATATTTTAGGCCTTCCTCTAGCCTGGACCCAAACCTGCTAGACTGCTTTGTGTGGGGCATTTTGGAGCAGACCACTAACAAGATATCCTATCCTCAACATCAATACCATCAAAGCTGCCATCAAGAAGTAATTGGGCCAAGATGTCTAAGGACTTAATGAGCTGATGAAGGTCATGTTGAGGCTGTAATTTCTCCACTCTATAAACTTTTAAGATCTAAGTTTGTAGAAATTGATTGAACTTTTTTTTTTTTTTTAAATAGATTAACAAGCAAAATGTCTTTTAATGAATCCCACCTCTTAAGAATGCTAGAAAGTCATATATATATATATATATATATATATATATATATATATATATATATATATATGTATGTATATAGAAAAGGATAATTTTGTTTTTGAGACCAAAGTAACAGAATTAACTCTGTTAAATCTTATCCAAAACAACTTTTTTTTATGAATATAAAATGCTTCTAGTTAAACAGTCAGCTAATTTTGATTAGCAAAGCAGCAAGTATTAAAAATCATTGCATTAATGTTTCATGTGAGTGAAAAATATTTTTCATTTTTAATATTATAAATATAGGTAACTCCATGAAAATGAATAAAAAGAGCATAGCATGACAAGAACGGCCTTAAATTTGATGAAAAAAAATGTTGTCTACTAAAGTATATATATCATTAAGAATACCAAAGTATTTTTTGATTATTTTAAAAATTTTTTTACTCATTCTTAGCTCATCCAAAATGTTACAAATCTTGTTTTTTTGTCAGTGAAATTACTAAAAAAAAAAAAAAAAAAAAAAAAGGAACCCCCCCTCGATATCAGCCATTTTTTAAAAAATTTTGTAAACTAAGTTAAAATCCTAGTTTAAAATTAATCCAAAAATCAATTATACATTTTTTAAAATTTATTTGACGAAAATTAGCAAATTTAAAGATTATTTAATATATTTTGAAAAAAAACTTTTGTTCACTTTCTTTGAAGAAAAAGTTGTTTGAAATAAAAAGGAGACAATCTTAACATTGTTGGCTATTGACAAGTGATGAATGACTGTCATCACATATCGACAGCTAACATGAGATTTGAGTTATCATACGGAAAGACATAATTGACTTAATGTTTTTTTGTTTTTTTTGTTTTTTACATGAACCAGCTTATGTAGTACCTCGTAATTATTAAAAAAAAAAAAAAAAAAAAAAAAAAAAAAAAAAAAAAAAAACTTTCTGCATTCCAATTTCTTTTGTTTTTTTTTATTACTACTGTAGCTTACACCATAAGTTTGTTGATACTATCTGTAGAAATTATAAATACTATAATTAAATTAAAATACAAGTGCTGCACAGCTTTTTGAGGGCAATACAGATCTGCTATGATAAAACATTTCTATCCCAAGTAAAAATCATCACAAACATCAAAAAGTTATTTTGTTACACTACAGCCAATTTGAACTGAAAAAAAAAAAAAAAAAAAAAATATAATTGAAAAATGACTTTTGTCATCATCTAAACAAAATATCAAGGAAACTTTTGATCTGCACCCCATGAAACCAGGTATTTCCTGAAAGCAAAGAATGCTCTTTCATTTCTAAGTGAAATTGGTTGGTGTAAATGGTTACAAAAATTTTTTCTGGGGATAAAATATGAAAAAAATAGTTAAAATTGCTATTCCTGAACACTGGAAACCAGGATTTTTTTAGAAATGTTTTTTTTTTTTTTTTTTTTTAAAATCAGCGATAAGGAAAACAGTGTTGAAATTAAGCCAAAATTGACTTTGACATTGCTGGGTCAAAGGCCAGCCAGCCAGCCAGCCGACAATACCAAGCTGTCATCACCTTGTAAAAAAAGTCCCATTTTTTTTTTTTTTTAAATCTGTGTTTGAACAATGGCTTGATGTATTTTTGTTTCTTAACACCTTTTGAGCAGGGTGATAACAACACTTAAGGATAGAACTGAAAACAGTTCGTTTGAAATAAGAAATTCACATAAAATTGAAATAAAGACAACTCACTGAAAACTGTAAAACAACTTCAAAAAATTGAAATTGCAATGAAATATGTAAATGAAATAAATGGTACTTTTAAGAATGTAGTATGTTGAGGGTGAAAATGGCTTAGGATGATGTTCAAATTTTTTAATGAGTAAAAAACGCTAATTCAAAATGCTCAGCATGTGTTTCACATGAAGAATTTGCAATAATGTAATCGACATTCAGCAGAGAATGCTTACACTGAAGCCACGTGACATTTTATTGCTTGTGACCTTCTGTACTTTTTAATTACAGCATTTTAACGATTTTTATGAACACAAAATTACATTTCTTAATTACTGCGGATCTTCTGATTAGTCAAAATGATACAATTTACAACATGCTAAAAAAAGATCTATCTCATAAGGACACTTAGAAAACGTAATGTGGCTTTTCACTAATTTTATAATATTTTAACAACTTAAATGTAAAATCTATTATAATTAAAGAAATAACAAATAATTGTATTAAAAATTCATTTTTCATCGAAAAAATTTTTTGCTTTCAGAAAATATTGTCCATGTTCATAAAAACAACTAAAAGCAAATAAAAGCATTTGAAATTAAATAATATATTTGATTTATTGAGTTTTGTATGTTACAATTCAGAGCTGATTTTCAGGTATTTGGGTCCAATTAATTTCTAGCATTTTTATAAAATTAGTTGGGGGGGGGTGTTAATAATTATATAAAAAAAAAAAAAAAAAAAAAAAAATTTCTGCCTTGACTTTAATAAAAAAACACCTTATTTAATTTATAATAATTTTGATCATCTGTGAATAGTTTCTGATCCGACAATTATTTTTATTTTTTCAAGATTTTCCAAATTAATGTGTGTAATACAAAAAAAATGTGCTAAAAATTGTCTATGTTATTTTACTAGTTCCGGTGATACAAAGAGAAACAAGGTTTTTTTTTTTTAATCAAAATTTAGAATGTTCTAAAAAGAAAGAAAAATTTTAAAAAATAATTAAAAAAAAAAAAAAAAAAAAAAAACTATTTCCTCTTTATAATAACATTAACATTTAGACAATAAAATTTTGTTTTCGTCAAGTTTGGCGTCTTTTTCATCATGCTATGCTATTTTTTTTAGCGATTTCATGGAATTACCTATATAAATATGAAGTTTCATGCAAAGAAAAAAAGTGAAACATACAATTTTTTTTCTATAAATTAACTGTTTTGTTATGCTCCAATTGGAGAAGACTGGCAACAAATATATTCTTAGTATGCATTACAGGCCCCCATTGCAAAGTCAATAAATTCTCTTATGCAGGTGATACAAAAAAAAAAAAAAAAACAGAAACAAAGTTGATTAATAATAACTGAAGATGTCTTATGAATTGCTTCATGTATTGTTTTAAAATCATCTTGTGTCAATAGGAAAAATTTGAGAGTGAAAAATTTACTTACCACTGCCATGTGAAGTTTAATTGGTGATACAAGATATGCTAAAAGGGCTGTGCCTCCCATGATTCCCATAAACATTAAGAATTGTTGCCATCTAAAATAAATATTAATTATGAAACAAAAACAGTTAAAAAAAAGTTAACTGAATAAGCAGTCAGAATTATTATCTCCCTTGTATATAAGATGTCACATTCAACATTTCTATTGTCTCTTACTGAGGTGTCCCATTGTCAGTGTAATCGCAAGCTGATTAAGTAGATAATCACTAAGTACTAAATTCAATCCCCCACGAAATTCTTCAGACTTGAGCCTTGATTGAAAATGGAGCTAAGCTTAGTAAATCATTATATTACTCTCACAGATATTTTCCACATCTATTCAAATAATAACTTCCATTTCTAGTATTTTGCACTTGTAATTAAATCATATAAAACTAATTTTAAGAAGTCTTTGCATAACTAGATTTCATTGTTGAAATCAGGGTGTTAGCAAAGCTGGCCTGTCATTTGAACTACCAACCATATAAAATAAGCTATTATTCTTAAATCATAATTTTTGTAAAACTCTTTTAATATGATGCAGTACTGAAAAGTACTTTACTCAATTCACTTCCTGAAATTTGATAAAGACATTTTTTTTTTACTTTTTCTTAGATAAAGAACTTTACAGTATTACTATGCATAAAAATCTTTTGTATATAAATATGTGTGAATATGGATGAAAATTATTGGATATTTGAATGGAAGAATTCATTTCATCCTTCAAAAAGGACTTTATGTGTAGGGGGTGGGGTCTTAAATTTACTGCCATTACAAAGTGAGATATTTAAAAACAGTAATAAAAACAAAAGCATTGTGAACCTGAATGAAGTTGGCTAAGCTGTACATCAAGATACATTGGATACCAGAAATCTAAAAGTTTAGCATCTGTACATCTTTGGCGTTTCCTGTTGATGTATAATTGTAACTGATTTTTTTGTTTATATTTTCAAATCTTCCCTTTATATATATATATATATATATATATATATATATATATAATATATATATATAATAAATTCCACCTTTTTTTTTTTTTTTTTTTGAGGAAACGTTTTTTTTTCATTTTGTCATACAACTACAAGTCATTAGTCTGATATATAGCGTTTATATATAATTTCTCCCATGAAAGACTACCGTGGAATCAAGCTGAAAACACAAATTCTTTTTTGATTAAGGAAGTTAAGCAACATCAATCCTATTCAGTACTTAGATAGCAGGGATAGCTTAGGAACATATTACAATCTGAAATGTTTTGGTTTTAAATAACCCACAAAAAACAAATCAATCAAAAATTGCCCATGAAAATTATTGTATATACAGTAATATACACAATAATTTTCTAAAATAAAGTTAATTTAGCAAAAACAAAATGGTTACTAATTATAGTTTTTTCCTTGGCTATCAAATAATATAAAACAATCATAGAAAAATATTTACAAATGGAAAGTTAAGACATACAATTGTTCCGCCAAATGAAGGATATTCTCTTTCAAAGCAATTTCAGCATTTGGTACATGTGAAAAAAAAATATTTTCAAAGACAATGGTAATGCTAGCCATTTCTTTATGAGGAAACAACTAACATTCATTGACTGAACAGCGAGTGCTACTTTAAAATTTAGAAAGCATACTAAACCTGCATATAGATCATTTTTAAGTGATTAGCATTTACAGTTAATTTTGATGATAGGAAGCAACAAAATAAATCAACTTACATAGGAATACGCATTGTTGCAACTACATCTGGGCTCATTCGATCTTCTCGTAGCCAGTTGGCCTCAGCATGAACCTAGGAATAAAAAACGAACAAAACTATCTTTCAGTGGAAGGAAGGAAAGATAACTCTTCAAGAATACCATAATACACAAAATAACTATCAAAATTGAAGCCAACAAAAAAAAAAAAAAAAGTTTGAATAGTTTATTGAAGCAATATATTATCATATATACAATGAGGTGATGAAGAATTCTCAGCCCAACCATGAAATTCTTAAAAAAGGGATATGAACATTTTAATACTCAACCCCTGCCCTGTATGACTGTTTGCTCCCATCTGTCTGTGTACTTATGCATTGTTAGATATTTATGACTAACCCCAGCTCACTTCTGACTGAGTAATGAGAAATTCTATAGTTATGGTAACACAAGGCATGCTTGGTGTTACGCAGTGAATTAAGTTTCATTCAATTTCTTTTATTGAATAAAAAAAGAAAAATCATTTCATGGAAATTCAAATATCTTTAATGTTTTAACACATATTTAGTGTAAAGGTGTGCTAGAAATTTTCTAACCTGACCAAGAAGCTCTTCCCCACATTTTGATGTTTGGTCAGATCTTGAATAGAACTTTTCAGAAATTAATTTAAAAGGTGAGGCATGATGAATTCATGTAGTCTAATAATCAGATTACAGGTGTGCACCATTAGTAAAGGTCAGCTTTCAGAGAGATGATAATATTTTTAAAACTAAAATCATTCAAATTTTATTCATTTTCCATTTGCATAATAAATCCATATAACTACTATTGCAAAAACAGCAGCAGTGTCTTCAAATCTTTTATCAAATGATGACCCTGATGTCAATCAAGATTTGGGAGTCCAAAGCAACATCATCTGATTGTGTGACAATGTTAGACCTTGCAGATACAGGCTGCCTGATTTTGAAACCTTTTAATATATTCCTTCTTTTCTGGTGGTAACAGACCTTGGAAGGCAAAAAAAAAAAAAAAAAAAAAAAAACAAGAAAGATTTTCGGTCAGACCCAAAAGTGGTTTTGGTGAAGAACATTTTCTTTTTTGCATACCGTCACATTTGTTTGGTACAATGTCAGAAAGTCTTATATCAGGTTATCAGAAATCCTATGCAAAATGTTTTTTGTAATTCTAAATTCTTTAAAATTTGAAAAAAAATCAGAATCATAATTCGAGAACAATATATTACAGATAAAAGTATAAAAATAATTTTATCTAAAGAAAAGTAAAATAATTTTATATCAAAAATGGATATCAACAAATCAGGAAAATGTAGAGAAAGGATGCTTACAGGTTCACCAAAATTTCTTTTCAAGGCAGGAATATCCCAGTTTTCATAGGCATCTTTGCCTTCCATAGAGATATCAGGCAGTTTAGGATAATCACCCAATCCAGTGCCATCATCTGGATAGGGTTCATAATCTTCTATTCTAAGGCCATATTTTTTAGCAGCTGCTTCCCTTTCTTCTTGGGTTTTTGGATATGGACCAGGAGCCCAGTCCTTATTCCAATCTGAAATTGGGAAAAAAAGAAAATTACCTTTATTGCTCAGTAAGGAGATGTTGGTTGAGTAATAAAGTAAAACGAGAATTTTAATAAGTTTGGGGATAGAGTCTCTAAGGAACTGGAATTATTGATGATAATGAAGATTGAAGAGTGAAAAGCAAAAGAGGATATAAATGTAAATTCATAGACTCTAAAACGAGAGGCGAAAACGTTAATATTCTTTTTTAAAGTAAGGCTATTTTACTGTAGGATTCACTAGAAAAAAAAAAAAAAAAAAAAAAAATCATGGAAAACAATATTTATTAAATGTAGGTATCTAAAAAAATAGTTAAAAAGGATAAATGTTGAAAAAAAAAAAAAAAAAAAAAAACGGTTTGGGGGGGTCGTAATAAAGAGAAAATTACAATACAAGCAAAACATTTTTCCATTATTCCCCAGAAGCGAATTAGAATTAAACAAGTGTGTTGTATTTGTAAATCATAAATGTCAAGCCTGAAAAAAACAAATCAGAACAAATCTGTGGTTAAAGAAAAATGTAAAAAAAAAAAAAAAAAAAAAAAATATCAAAATTGTTATATAAAATATAAATACAAGTAGATAAATAAATTAATAATGAATTTTTAGAATTACTGTACTTCTGAATTTTCCCGAGAAAAAAAAAAAAACGATTTGTATACATACAGTTTGAGTTATACAATACATCTATGGAATATCAGGAACTTAATATTCAGATAAAGTAGATAAGTGCCAAAAGAAGAATTTAAACACAAATGGTTTACTTTTTTATATAATTAATTTAAATCAGTAATCATTTTATTGTGACGATTTTGAGTTAAAATTAAACAAAATAACGAATTTCATTATTAAACTTTCTCGAGTTATTCCTCATCCAAGGTCAAGTAATCAGTCCTAAAAAAATATCAATCTATATTCATAACGTAATACGATATAAAGAAAATAAATATCGCATTCATGATAGAATTAACTCACATGCAGACAATGGTCGACCTGTATGAATTTTTCTTGCATGATAGCCAACTGATATAATCCTTAGAGCAGACACCACACGACCGATGCTGCGAAGGGAGGCCATGTTTCCCTTTAACACTTTTTTTTCTTTGCTGGATGAAGAGTTCTCACAAAGGGACATTATTCAAATTAATGTCACCTTGTGCGTTGGTTAAAATTTATATGATTTAAATTCAATAGTTTTAAAAAAGTTTTAAAAATCAAGAACACAAGATATTAGAATTTAGAAATTGATTTTTAAATTTTAAAATAATTTTTTATGCCAAGGATTAAAGAGATTTGTTTTCTTTAATAATAAACGTGAATAAAGGCCAATGTCAATTAAACGGAGACAACTCTCTAATTTTCAATATCTCATGTTAGTGTTGCAGAATCTATGCTGAGTAAGATGTATTAGAAGGTGATTTTTTGTGAAGGCCAATAATGTGCATGATTGTAATGCATTTTTATCCACAACAAATAAATCAAACAAAAATAAAGACAATTCAACTTCAAGAAATTACTGAAAACAACGTCATTAGAGATTTCAACAATAATGCGAATTTATATATATATATTTGACATACACAAAGTGATAATAAGTTACTTGTTAAATGTGGCAAGTGAGATAAGGTTAAAAAGATTGTCCATGCAGAAATTTAGTGAGTATAGGTTGATAGCTTAAGTTTGTGGAATTAAAATAGTTTGATATCTACAAGGAAAATTGTCAATTGTGTAAGTTCAAGTGAGTGTGTATGTGTGTGACAACTGCTAGCGTTGATTTAAGTTATGAAGAGTTGTTCGCCTTTAACTGATAGGCTAAAGTTGATTGAATGTACAATTACTGTTTTGTAGTGATAATGTCACTTTTTAGTAAATTGTAAGTGAACTTTCTTCACGCGGCAATAGTTGTGCGAGTTGTGTTGAGTTGTTGAGAGGTTGGTAGTGGTTATTGAGTCAGTATGTTGGCACGCGTGGGGTCTGCTGGTATCTCTCAAAAATCAGTGTCTGATTGACTTGAATTAAGTCAAGCGATTCCTTTTTATAGATTTTTGAGTTTCCAAATAGGCTCCAGAGAACTGCGCGGGGAAAAAGGTTTGTCTCAACTTTGCTACATTTTAGTGTCCTTTTAACCAATGGGGGATTGAGTTTGGAAAAGTAAAGTGATGATTGGTTAAAGGTTTATTTGGGGAAGAGTGCATCTTCCCATAGAGGGTGACAGGCAAATGTGGAGGATTCCATAATAGAAATTTTGGATTCCCAAGTTTTCATTACTGCGATTGTTTTTGGTGACTTTTTTGTGGTAATTTTGTTTGTACGATAACTATTTTTATAACTTGGAAATAAATCTGGGAATAATTTAAATTAATTGTGAAATCCAGCGAAAGTTACCCATGAAATAAACATAATTGTTAGTACAGAAAGTAAGGATCTACACACATCAAATTGTCTTTAAATTAAGTGGAGGCAGAAGAATTATCATTGAACTTTTAAAAAGTAAGCTTAGATATTAATGCAATACTTAAATGCAGTAATCAATTTTGAGTTCTGTAGTTTATTGCTATTTATCATATAGGGCAGCAGTATGCCTTGCAAAAAGAAATCGCCACCAACAGAGGGCCAGATAGCAATCAAAAGAACCAAGGCTGCAGTGAGGAAAAGAATTTTTGAATATTCCTAGATATATTGTGCTGCCTTGATTTTCAAGGTCAAGTCTTGTCATCTGTGACTAATTTGGAATGCTTGAAATATGATAGTATGTTGAAAATATGGATTAAATCTTACAATTAATTATTAAAGAGCAAGTAGGAAAAACTTTATAAATTTGACATGTTTTACTATTTATTTATCTTCATTAGATATTTTTAGAGTGGAATGACTTGGTTATATTTCAGCTTTTAAATTCTATGCTATATTTGTTCTTATTGGTTGTGTAGATGTCACATGTATACTGGCATTAGTGTTTATGTCTATATCAATTTTTAAAATCTATATTATTTTGTTTTTGTTGGTTGTGTGGATATCATATTGTGGTGAACAGTGACATAGAAGCAAGTGTGCCAGAGTGGCTTGCATCTGGTGCAAAGAAAAATAAGGGAAAATAAGGATCTTACCTCAATATGCGATATGTGGTATCAGCAGTTTTGCTCCTTGAAAATGGCATTACTCTCCCGTCCAGCTATATATTTATTTCTGAAAATACAGAAATTGTGGCACATGGCCGGGGGGGAGGGGAGCTGGTCTTTCTTAGCTATCCTAGTCCTAATTAATCTGACTCATGACCCATCCATTCTATACATTTTATTCATTCACCACAAGAACTTATCCATCACCCCTCAATCCTACATACACCAAAATACCACACATTCGCAGAGGACCTACAAAACACCCCATAAAGTCCAATATATATAAAATTTTATGATTCATGAAATGATACTGGAGGGGAGATGAACCCAGAAAACAAACACAAAATATAAACCAAAGATAAAACTAAAGCAAAACAATATTAGTAGGAACCGTCCACTCCTCAAAACAATCAGAGTGGCCACTGTATTCTGCTAATAGACAAAATCAAGGAGCACACTCACTAATGGAATGGGGAGGTTAAAAATAAATGACGGAATGGGAAAACACAAAGGCTGACCCAGCCGAGACAAAAACAGAGGAGATTGGGAATCTTGACATGAATCATAACAAAAGAGAGTTCCAGAAACAGGCTGGGAACAACACTTATTCACATTAACAAGGAAAACAAAATAGTCCTAACTTAACCAGAGCAGGGTTCTGGAAACTGTCCCGTTGCATCAAGGAGACTTAAAAGAGAAAATCAGGGCTAGCCCCTGTCCACAGGAACCAGGCTTGCCTCAGTCACACACCTTTTGCTGAAATCTGTTGAAATCAAACGCTTTTGATCAGATGCGATTTTTACCTTAAGCTGATGTTTAAAGAAAACAACCAGTTCCTGATACAAATAACGTTCATCTCGCAAGATTCCCTTCTTTTGTGACGTCCACACCACCATTCTAGCCACAGCTAGCAACAGAAAAACATCATCTGTTTTACCCCGGAGAACAGGGGCGACACATTGTCACATGCATATGCGAGATCAATGGATACCAGTTGCTCGGGCGTGATACAAGCTGTTATCTCGCCGAAATAATCCGGGAATGGGCGCACCTGAGGACAATGGTAGAAGGCGTGCAAAGTTGTTTCCTCTAAGGTTACACTGATTACAGTATGGTAAATCTGACATAACTGGAGAGTACGTCATTGATGGGTAGCATGGTCTGAATCAATCATCAGCAAAGCGAAAACTCAGAGTTGCTGAGATAATCTGCCACTGGCACCCAAGACCAGAAGGAGTGCAACTCTGATGCTGACAAGTCGAGCCAGTTACACAGAGGATCCTTTGTCACCCCCTCCATTAATTGATGATAGTCTCTGATGCTGAGAAAGGTCGCTGAACCGAGGAATGACTTTCCAGTCTGACCAAAACTCACTGAGGAAACTCAACAACCTTCCACAACTGTGACAGTGCTTACCCCAAGAAGTGCTTACCTTTCTTTTTTTCTTTTCATCTTTTTCTTGAGTAGGGTTAGGAGAGGGAGAGGGAGAAGACAGAGCCCTATACAGGGAGGAAGGGGGGCTCCTTGCTTTACCTTGGGTATGATGCTTCTCTAGAGAAACAGGAACGGAATGGGTCTCAATAGTTACCAGTGCCTTCTCTGTCCTACTCTCCCTTTTGGTATACTTCAAGTCCTCTTCATCCCTCCCCCTTTTCATTGAGGATTATCATAGTGGAGGCACTTCCTCTACCTCCATGAAGAGATCCAGCTGCAGTAACTTGCCTTTTGCCTGGATAGTCTCCTGCTGCTGTCTTTGTTGGAGTTCTGCACTGGTTGCTGCTCTGTCAGCTGCCGCCGTTTGGGTTGCTACTGCAACTTTTCCAGCGATTTTTGCGGTTGTTGTTGCTGCTCAGGCTGTCGCTGTGGCTTAGGTTATTGTTGTTGCTGCTGCTGTTTCTACCACTGCTGTTTTTGTTACTTGGCAACTCCCATTTCCAAGACATCCTGCTGGGGAGGTGGAGTCACTGCCTTGGCTCCCCTCCTCGGTCCATTCACCAGAACGACTCTATGGTTCTTCCGTCCTGGGCTGCTCTTTTGATGGTTGCAGCTGTGATGCCCAATTCCTGCCCAGACACAACTTTGTCAGGTAACTGGTAGCACCACAAGCCCAGCAGTTTGGACGTCGACCCTCAACTACACTTCATAGTCACTGGTGGCAATTCCCACCTTACTTTTGATTGAGAAAACCCCTTCAACAGGGCCATAGTCAGAGAAGAAGGCCCCAAATGGTCCTCCAAGATGTACATGGGCACCCCATGCAAAGTAATCCATGTCTTCTGGGTACCCATGTACTGTATTTGTAGCCTGAGATTCTTGGTGGTGAGCATGTTGCTGGCTAATGCTTTTGCCAGCAGGATGTCCCATATAGCATTTGACCTGCAAATCAACACTTTGGCCCCAATGTTCAAGACGTTGAGGGCCTCTTCAATCATCTTCCTGTTGACAGCAATGAATTTCCCCTTTTTGATGTCAGTTGTCAACAGGGAGATAGTTCCTGTTGTTATTGCATCCATTACAGTAGGCAAAAGTGTGTGGCCTGAGATGAACGAGCTGTACTCCTCTCTCAGGCCTTGTAGTAACTAGGTCCTTTTTTGGGCCTTTTCGGCACCCATGCTGATGGTGCTGTCAATGTTGTGGCCACCGGCTCTTTTTCCAGGGGTACCTCCACTATACCCCTCAAAAAGTCATGGAAAAACAGTCAAAAACAAAGCACAAAAACAATTATCAATGAAACACTTACTATTATGATGAGCCAACACAATCTAAATCAAAAAGTTCCAACTAGCGTCCAGTTACACCAAAAGAAGTGTGAACAGTGATCCTCTCCTGTCTAGCTATTTCAGCAGTATGTGTGGTAACAAGGGTTTTTTGTACAGTGGCATGCTTTGACCAATAGCAAGTCACGTGCTGATTGGTTGGACTAGAGGAGACTAGTTGCCTGGGAAACTGAGAATAAAAGCAAAGAATGCTGATTGGTTGGTTGGCCGCTGTGTTGGCCTGATAAAATAGGGCTGAAGCAGTGAGAAGAGGAGAACGGATTTATATCTTGAAGTGTGCAGTAGGCAAGAACGGTGGATTGAACCAGCAGTATCTTGAATTGTATGAACAATATCCAAGTAATAGAGACTCATTTAAACTACTTCATATATATATATATATATATATATATATATATATATATATATATATATATATATATATATATATATATATATATATATATATATGGTGTCTGTGTGTATGTTTTATTTTTAAATGTTAGCTTGTATTAAAAATACAAAAAAATTAATGACAAATATTGGAAATGAAAAGTATAATTCTAGGTTATATTGTTGTATCATCTACAAATGTATAAATAAGACTGTTTTTAGTCTCATATATTTTTCTATCTTTGTAGACAGAAAACATCCTGAACCTTGCCTTAAACCTACAAGCCTTTTCAAATTTAGAGCAATACTTTTCTACAATCATTGAAGTACTATCAATTATAGTAAAAGTCTCAACATTCAGGTCTGTAAATGCTTAAAATCTTTCCCATGTAAATTAATGGTAAGTTCTTCCTTGTTTTACACCATTTCAAATTATAAAAGATTTCACAGGAATGTTCTACTTTTTGATAGTGGAGGGAACCTGTATGCAACACGATTAAATAAGAATAATTATGTAATAATTAGGTCATTCTACATGGCGCACAATTTTAAAGTGGCAAATTTATTATCACTATTTTATCTTTCAGGAATAATTGACTTTGAATAACCTTGAATTTATTTCTTGAATATTCATGACCTTGAATAATTCAAGTTTTGCATAATTATTTAACTCTGAATTTTTTTTTTAACCTTTGATTAATTGCTGCTCAAGTTTGTATCACTCGTCATTTACGGATTGTTTTCAGACACTTTTGTCTTTCGCTCTGTCCTTGTATAGCTAAACAACTCTCTGATCTTGAGCATCAAGTTATCATACTTCGCAAAGAAGAACATCCGATGTGAGGATTGAGGAAATGTACAGAAATTCTTCCTGAATTTTTCAGTTACATCATTTTCAATGGTTGTCTTACGTCTTTCTGAATTTACTGCTTTTTTATTGGGCAACATGTATACACTCATTTGCCATGTAAGAAAAGAATACCTTGAATATTGGTATTTGAAATCTTAAGCTTTTAACAGAACACTCAAACACCAACTGTCTCACTCAATAAACATGCTTAATCTATATCTATTTTTTTTTTAAACATGTTTTATTCAATTAAATAAACTGGGAATATCTGTTAAGCTTTTTACTGAGTTTCTTCTGGTGTCAAATAAATTGCTTGATTTCAAGTGGAAACTTGTCAAATTTGTCATAAAGAAAAACCCATAAAAAGGGCTTAGTATACATTCCTTGTCTACTTTATTAAAAATAAAATATACTTAAATGAAGGATCGCTGCCTAAATATACTATTTTTTATAGAGTTTTAGAATAACATCATTCCTTATAAATAATAATCTTCATTTTTAAAAATTGACTCAATAATTTAAAAAAATCTTTTTACTCCAAGCAAGGTGATAATGCTACTAAGATACCAGGGGGTTACTGAGAATTAAAGAGAATGAGAAGACTTTAGTGAGAAGAAAGGAGAATAAAAGAATAGGATCCAGGAGGTAAATGGTAATATTCTGAAGACTAGTCCTTGAAAACACAATGGTCAAAGGTTCTATCTGATGAAGAATGACACAGAAGTAATGAATCTGCTCACTACAATATATTGTTCTCATCATGTTTGTCCTTCATAGTCAATAATGACCATGACCTCTTCTTAAATTTTAAGGAGGGAGACATACACACATCATCAGTTTTGTTCTCTTGTTTCCGTCTATGTGGATCAGAAGGCCAAACATTCTCAACATGTCTGGGGGCAGACAGAGATATCATGGATACCCAAGACACTCTCAATATTTCTTGGGCATGTCTGATAAACAACTGATTTCAAATGGCACCACAGAAAAAAAAATCCAAGTGTGAGGTCTGATGACCTTGGTGGCCACTCAACAGGACCTCTTTGACCTATCCATTTGTTAGGGAAATGTTCATTTAAAAAGTCACACAAAATAAAAGCAAAATGTGATGGCGTGACATCCTTTTGAAAGAACACGTTCATTCTTTTTGCTAATGGGACATTACACATGTAATCAAGAATGTCATTAGACATTTAAAACATGGTTAATTAATTGACTCCTATGTCATGTGACTTTTGCTTCATCATTATATACACACACACACACATGTATTGCTATTCTGAATTCTCAAAAAGTATCGGCTTGTGTTTTGTATAAAAGAATGCATTCTATTTATAAACCTGCAGCTGTTCCTCTGTCTATATTTCTGAGATGAGGTATTATGTACATTATTCAGACTCTTGTCCTCATCTTTGTCGCCATATTTATTACAACGTTTCGGCCATTGTACGCTCTGGCCTTCTTCAGGTGGTTGGAATGTCAAACTGAACCCTTTATTTTGCTCACTGGGGTAGACTGTTCTAGTTCCACATGCCGACCAAGCATAAAAATGAATACAATATTGGAACCAGTAATAAGGAGTGCCAGAGAAAAGCGATAATAACAACAAAAGTTGCAATATGAGCTTTGGTAAAAACATGCAATGATAACAGCAAAAAAAATGGTTGCTGAAGACATTAGGTTTATAATACCCAGAAATTCATACACAGAAGTCCTCAAGGACACATGGCACAGTGGATAAAGGTATTGTTAGATCCAGTGACAGGACCAAAAAGCAGATTGTTATCCAAGAGTCAAAAATTGGATAATTAGGAAACATTATTTGAAGTGGAACTGGAAAAATATGGTTAGAAACAGAAAGAAATGGCACAAGGGGATTAGTACACAAGCTGAGACATTGATTAGATGAAGATCAAGATAATCATGTAAATCTGTCATATAAATACAGAATAATTCTTACTAATAATCTGAAAGCATGTTTCTAGATTTACTTTGATTGATAAATGCGATTTTATAGTTAAAGTAGTTTATCCAAACCTTAAGGAGGGAAGTAGTTATGGCTCTCCATAAATTTTCCTTTAGTGTAAATTATGTAACTTTTTGGGAAAGATAATGAAGTGGTTTCTTGTCTTCTCCATGTTTTTGAATTCATAGTAGTCCTTTGCCTAGACTGGCTACCACCACTCACGGCTAGAGACTGAAGTCTAACTTGCTATTTAACCCAAAGGAGGAAGATAAATGGATTCATACCTTTTTCATAGGGCATTAGTGTCAAAGTGAATGCAAAGTGACTTGGATGTAATTTGCACATGGCTTACAATTACTGTACAAATCACTGTTACATTATTTGCATATTGGTGCTAAACCTTACTTTCTTCAAACTGTTGGATTTAGAAAAACAAAACAATATCTATAAATTGAAATTAACTCAATAATATTTAACAGGACAGATTAAGCTGCTCCATTCTGGTTGGCAACAAATTTAGGAGAAGGATAACAGGAAACCACTATTTTTCTCAAGAAAAATACCAATTATACACTGTTTAAAAATATTAAGACAAAACATAGCTGTGGAGAACCCTGATAACATATGCTGAGTGAGTGAGTGGGTGGGTGGATGTTTGGGTGGGTGGATGTTTTGGTGGGTGAGTGAGAGTAATATAGAATGGTCGTGCTAAATACATTCAAAGATGAAATAAACTTATTGTTGCAAAAATTTTCATACAGATGGTCCAGTAACAGTCCAGTAGTAAGCCCAAAAAAAAAAAAAAAAAAAAAAAAAATATATCCAGCACCATGTTCTGAAAAGGATGGTAAAATGCTAATTTTCCCAATTCATGCAAACAAGCACAAGAGAATGATATTTTTCAGCTATGGAACATTTTAGCCATGGTTCTTTGCTCTAGTGTGTTAAATTCAATATTAACCTTGCTTGTGCAAATCTGTCAAATAAACTATATACTTGATGAGGAATAAAAAATAAGATACTATTTCAAATAACACCTTGAATAATGACAAATAACACACCTTGGAAAGTTTTTTATATATTATTTAAACTGTACAGATTTGAATTAAAAAAAAAAAAATAAATGAATATACAATGAAAGGATATGTCTATTCAAGTGTAAGAGATGAGGAATACATTTAATTTTTCCTCATATTACACAATATAGGAATTTCTACCTGAGCAATTAAGTTCTAAACTCCTTTGGTAAACAAGATTTGTTTTTGGAAGCAAAATTCTCTTGTAGATGTAGTCAGTTTATTCTGGTTTGTGATAAAGTTCCCTAATTCCTTTTCTTCAACCAACAGCGTAGCATAAATCAGAAAACTTAAGTTTTCCGCTTTGCTAATGCAATTGCACTTCTTTGTCACCTCTTTAAGCACATTTTATAGATTGAGTGACACTCCATATTTGCATATGTTTAAAAAGAGATTCTCGTGAACATCTGTTTTAAATATACAACATGTAAAGCTGTCATTTTCTTTTTTGGAATATTTTACATGCGAGACATGTCAGAATCTGTTTTCGTCATGGAAGTCAGTAACTTTCTCTCATGTTACAGTAGGATTTGATGGTATGTTAACAAAATAAAAGTTACAAATTAAAAAAACATGAAGCAAATCAACTTATGAGCTTTGAATATAAATAACTATATAAATAGTTATTTTACAATGCAATTTTTTTCCCCTCCAATGAAGCTTATACATAAGTATTTGGAAATAAACAAATGGTCTTCAGACCAGAAATGTCATCTTACAAGTGCTCAATAAATATAAATCGTACTGACTCTTAATTTATCGTTGTTGAGATGTAAAGTCTGCCAAAATGCAGAAGGCTATGGTTTCAGGGGCCATGAACAACACATTGCCACTTGTTTACATGATGTACAAACATACAAAAAAAAAAAAAAAAAAAAAAAAAATCAATTGTACTCTGACATGGCAATTATAGATAGATAAGGGAGAGAATGGTTTGACCATACACTCACTCAATCTTCTTTGTCGACCAAAGAAGTAACATACCAATTAAAAAAAATACGAGAGACACTGAAAAATTACTAGCTTGATTCACTTCCCAAAATCTGATTAAAGACCAAATATCAATTACATGTGCAAGAAGATTTTAGGATCCCTTCCTATTTTATCAAGACAGATCACAGGGAGAACTGGATTTGCTGTATGATGTAAACATCACTAATTTCATTTACGTTATTTGGACTGTTATCTTTATCTCCATTGCCATATTCACAATGTTTCGACCGTTGTTGGCTCCTGCCTTCTTCAGGTGATTGTAATTTCAAACTGAACACTTTATTTCATCCACCGGGGTAGATTGTTAGAGTTCCTCATGATATATCTCTTCCAGATGTCTCAGTTATTTCCCTTTAACTAAACTCTCCAAGTTTTTTTGGTTCACCACTGCTGTGGCCTCGTATTGAACTCAACTCTTTGGGTCCAGTCATTGGATCTAACCAATGTCTTTATACACTGGTGCCATGTGTACTGAAGAAGGCTGGAGAGTACAATGGCTGAAACATTGTGAATGAGGACGAGGATAACAGTCCGAATAATGTAAATAATGTTAGTAATGATAATACCTCATCTTAGAGATATAGACAGAATCAATAATTTCTGTCAGTGTCATTTTTTTCTTTAGATTACTCTTTATCCAAAAAAAGACCCAAGAGCCATTAAAAGTACAGGGTTACTAAATTAGCTTGTTTTATGGACGTAAGAGGTGGAGGTAAAAACTGTAGATTATGAAGACATGTAAGATAATTAATGGCTAACCCTGGATGAAGAGGTCAAGATTGTAGTACTTTGGGAAGCATCCTCTTGGGAGTTTCTTCCGCAAAGTAGTGGCTCTTGGGAAGAAACTTTTCTATGGAGTATTCAGAGTTATGCGCATAAGCAATAGTTTACAATATTAGTTTCTTTCAGGTTAATTTTTAAGTTCAATTAGCTAGATCAAAGAAACTATATTAGAGTATTTTACTGTAATTTGGTATAGAAAACATTTTGTCTGTTAATGAACTTAGTTGTTATTATGAATTAATTACAAGATCCAGACATTACAATATTTGGATAAAAACAATATCTTAATTCAACATTGGAAATATGGCCTAGAAAAATAAATAATTCTATATAAAGAGAGGTTATTATATACCAGGAACTGCTTTATGGAACTACAAAAGGAATAAATAAAAAAAAAAAATTAATTTTTAAAAGACATTAATAATAATGGTTGGTTGACAATGCTTTATCTCATAAAAAAGGCAATTGATATTAAAATAAAAACAAGTATGGTCATGGAATGGCGAGTTAGTTAGATTTGGTTTTCTGTAAAAGTCAGCAAGTTTTCATAGTTGAGAGATTAAAGTAATCAGCCATTTACCAGACCCACTCAAAGGCAAAAGGGATTTGAGTTCAGACTTCAGCAATAACTTAGTTATTTCCAATCTGTTGTATTTTGGCAGCCTGAGTAAAACTGTGACAAAATGTAATTAAAAAAATCACGATGAAATAAATACTATTCAAAATGCTTCATCTAATAAATAAAATGAAAATAATGATCTGCTTGACTAGCTTGTAAACCATCAGTCCAAATCAAAGTCTCATTAATCATACAGTAGACTCATGGATTTTCACTTAATTCAAATCAATACTTATTACTCTAAATGTTTGATTTTGTTAAGTCTAGTAAGAGTAAAGAAGAGAGTTTATTGCTGGAATGATTGGTAAGCATATATATTTTCCACTCCATATTTGCAGAAAATATTGAGTGATTTATAGGAAAGTGGAATCTTTTCTTTAACCTTTTTGCATTTCAAACAATGACAACAAATGCTGAGATTTAGTCTAAGTTTAAGACTAAAAAATAAAATTTAGTCAAATGACTATTGTACTCGTTGACACTGTATTCGTCTCAAAATCAAGAAGAATCAGAAGAGGAGAGAATCAGATAAATTCATAGTATGTCCTTTGTCTGACTATTAATAATATTGATATTAGAAATTGGAAAGTAAGTTTTTGGTACAAGGAAATAAAGAAAAACACTGCATAACTTGCTTATTATTTTGAATACACTTTTGTTTTGTATATTTGTCAAAGTTGGGTTCTGAATTATCATTTTAAATAAGTTGAAAGTTACTTCCAAAAGCATGAATATAAAACTGAAAAACATTCAAAAGTTGACTTATATGAAAGTCAACATTAAAAAATATTATAAAGAAGATATTACCTAAAAAGAAATATCTACAAAATAAAGATATATCAAATAAATGCAAAATAATTTGTTTTTTGTACGTATGAACTGCTAGTTTTCAGGTAATATCACAGTGTAAAACAACAAGGAAATTTTTCTACACAGTAGAAAAATTCATATTAACAGTAAAAATACTGGACACAGCAGTAAAAGTAGTTGTATACAACTATTTTGATGTCTGTTGTGAAATGAACAATGGATCTACACAATTTATAAAGTTAATTCTGTAAAACTTGAAGACTTCATTTTGGTTCGTTTTGCTATTTGAATTGCATGTTATTGGAGAGTGTTAAAATCTTATAAAAATCTGATAGAAAACATTTCAATATAAATTTATTTTTAGTTAACTCTGTGCTAAAGTAAAACTTTACAAAAATAAACATCTCTGAATGAAATCTTTTGAAAAACAATTCCAATATATAAGCAAATACAAGGACATGAAGAATAGCAATCAAAATAATCACATGTAAAACTAAAAAGAAAAGACTGTCAACAAATGCAAACACAATGAGAAAAAAATTTCATTAAAATAATATACACAAATGAAAAAGTTGAAAGTAGACAATGTCTACTGGAGTTTAAGTTTATACTGTACAGTTTGACTATATGATGAGGCAACATTTGGCTGCAAAAGAAAACAATTATAAAGTTCATAAGGAAATATCAAAATTGTGTCAGTCAGCTATTGCCAGGATAACACAAGAGATGCTCACTTCTCAAGAAATATAACTGACCATCAATGTCTGTTTGCAAGCCAATTTCAACCTTGGTCCAATCTCTACGGGTTTATTATTCCCGCCTTCTTTGTTTGCTGCGACTAGGTTCATATTCTTTGTTACTGGATCGAGACTCCACATGAGTTGAGCGTTTCTGTCCGCCATGTTTGGCTTCTGTCAAGAATTTATCCAAACCGAAAGGATCAGGATCTTCCTCAAACTGGACAGGTCCATCGCGTTTGCGGGACTTGTCTGTTCCTGCAAAGCCCTTCTCTGCTTCAAATCTCTTGGTCTTCATGATTGTCTCAAGATCATCACCATACATATCTTTATCGGCATTTTTGGAAGGTCGGTAGATAGAATCAGCAATAGTGCGATCTTGGCGCCAGGGTTTGTCATAGACATTGTAGACCTCATCATCACCAAAACCACTGTCCATACCTTTCGAACGGTTGAACAATCTCTGGTCAAACTGTACTTCTTGTGAATTGGCTACACCTGTATTTGGAAGATTTAGGGCAATTATTTCACTAACATCTCGTTCTCGTTCATGCTGAAGTCGGGATCTTTTGTTTGGTGCTGCCCGAGCAAGGTTTTTCTCACGTTGTCGGTCTTTGGACCGATCTTTTCGAAGTTCATCTCTTTCAGCCACTTCTTCATCTTTCTCCTCACGACGAATGCCAACCCGTTCCTCACGGGCTTTTTGAGCTAACAATCTCAGGTTACCCTCTTTCTTTTCTTTCTCCTTCTGGGCCATCTTTTTCTCAATCTGAGCTCTCATTTCAACAGCCTCACGCGCTTTTCTGTCAGCAATGTACAGAGCTTCTGCTAGTTTTGCAAAATTTTCATTGATGTGTACCCCTTGGAGGCCACGACCGTCAGCTGCTAGACGTTTGTCCAGAGGAATTGTATATCCTTTGGCGTTCTTCCAGTTTGAAATACAGGGAGGAATTTTCCATTCTTGTTGTTCTTTGACTGTCACTTTTCTATTTGGTGAATGCAGGACAGGTGCGGGTGGGGAAGGAGGACCGCGGGGGATTTTCTTGTTTACTTTGAATCGTGCTGGTTCCATTGGGTCTTTTTGTACGTCAACCATCCGAATAATTCTTTGTTTTGCTCCAGAATTATACGATACACCCTGTTGAGATGGTGTGTAGCGGATATATTGAGCAGGAGCCAGTTTATCTGCGTGTCGCACAGGCATTGCAGCAGACATTTTACTAGACACGATCTTTTCGAGGGCCTGGCGTGTTTTTTCTGTAGTCTCCTTAGTTTTTTCTTCATTTGGTCGCTCCAACTCTGGGTCTTCATCGTCGATTAATTTTGGTACAAGATCTTGAAATTTGGAGTGCACAACTTTGTCTTTCCCGTGTCCTTGTCTTGCGATTGCATCATATTTTATTTTCCCCTGGGAATCTAGCTGTACGGCTAAAGAGTTCGAATTAGATTTTTTAAGGCCCATACCTAGGGGATACTGAGCCACATGAACTTCCGGGAAAGCCCCGCCATCTCCGTAATCCTCTTGTGTACGTGGTATCCAACCTTTCCTGTGTCCGTACGGAGGAGCTGAACGCACACTTTTCACAGATATTTGTTGCATATAATGCCTTTGTCGTTCTTCTTCTTCATCTTCGCGATCGTACACTCGCTGTGATGGCTGAGGTAAAAACTGCGTTAATCCAGCCATTTTCGTAGGCACAACTAAGTCAAAATTAATACTGCACAATGCTTGTTTTCAATATGGCAACTATATAATTCGCCAAGTCTCGCGAGATCTTGAGCGTTAGGCGATTGTTTTCTAGTTTTCGCCAATACGTAAAAATAAAAACGCTTTCTTATAAGGCAAAATATAAATATGTATAATTTAAAAATAAACAGAGATTTTATAAGTCTAAACCTTTGCAGAATTCGGTGATTTATCTTACTGTTTACGTTTAAATCCGAAGCTACCAGTAAACAACATGGCGGCTGCGTTGTTGTCGTTGGTATGGCAATATTTATTATTTGTTATGATCTTTTCTTCTAAATTGATGATGACATGTTTGTAATACATACAAGACTTAATGGTTTTACAGGAATTATCAAATAGTTAATACATACACTCACAGAAACTATAGTAGTTTTGCTAAGTCATTATTTTTGTGATATATAAATTCAGTAACGGCCGTTGTTAGGGAAACTTCACCCTAACAACATGATGGCGTACGTCTCTTCTTTTAAGTTAAAGAAGATATTATTTTGCGGATTTCTCCAGTTTTCGTGGTATATCTCTCAGCAATTGGTCAGAATTTGATGCAGCCATAATCAAAAGGACCTGACTTAATAGGTTGCAGTCTTTTTCGTGATTACTGTTTCTATTTTGGTATGTTTCAACAATTGTTATTGCTAATATTAATTAATTTAACTAATAAATAACACTTTGACTTTACCTTTCCAAATGCTTTTTTTTCACAGGGTTTAAAAGTGAATGGAGAATATTAATGGAAAAAAGAGTAAAATTAACTTTTTCACACTTTTATCGTAGAATATATCAGTTCCTAAAATTCTAAAATTAAAAAAATGAAAGCGAAAATGTTTTTTGTTTTTAAAAAGTTTTTCTCAGCATAAAAACATTTCTTTGTTAACAGCTTCAAGCAAGTGAGTTAGGTAAAACATTTAACATTAAGATTATTTCTCTGTTTATTATTTTCAGGTATAGACAAAATATCAATAACTAATTCAATAAATTCAGTTTGATCTTTTTTTTTCTTTAACGATTTAAAAGCCAATGGCCTACAATACATTCTAAAATTTAACAAAGAAAAACAACGAAATTTTTTTATTCTTTCATATTTAATTTAACATCCATTTTTAAAAACAAATATCAGTTACATTGAAAATAAATTAATTTTTATTTTTTTTACTCTTAATTTTCACGGTGGCTTATTTTAGTTTAAAGGATTCCGATCTTTCATGTTTAGTTTAATAATAAAGTTTTAAAGTAAAAAGAAAAAAAAGATAATCAGATACCTTCTTTTTTCTAAATGTATTTTTATTAAATAAGTAAGTAAAAAGGGTTGAGTTTTGAAGGGATAATCGATCAGTATTTTTTCATTCAGTTTAAAAGTTTGAACCAACTGCTTGATTTTTCAAAAATATATTTAATTTTTGTAGTGTAAATTTAGACTACATTATGAAAAATTAAATACACTGTTAGTGTTGAATGTAAACTTTCACTACATTATGAAAAATTACACTGTGTTTTACACTGTACTTTTTTAATGTATTGTAGTGTAAGTTTTAGTGTATTTAATTTTTGAAAAATCAAGCAGTACACTACATTATGAAAAATTAAATAAATTACACTGTGTGTAAGTTTACATTGAACAATTATACTGTAGTGTAAATTATGCTGCTATCTTTTTCAGATTTCATGGTTTCTTTTAATAATATTTATAAATTATTTAATTTATAGATTTTTAACACTAAATGTTCTGACACACGCAATGCAATGACTGCAATTCATGTTTTCAATATTTCTTCAAATATTACTGATTTTATTATTAATAAGCAAAGTTTTTTTAATGCTATGTTATTTAATTTTTATTTTTCGTGAATCGCTACTAAAATACTAGCTATTCAATTAAACAGTTAAAATAAAAAAAGGTAATCGATATGCATTGTTCATTGCTTTGAATTTCAGTGCCGCACTAGAAAAGTAACCTATCAAGATTTTAAGGAACTGTCGAATTTTTTAAAAAAGTACAGCTTTTGACTTCCTTTTTTTATTTTTTATTTTTTTATTTATTTGAAATAGTGATTTTCTTGTATTTAAACAATAAAACTTGATAATCATATTATTTGTTCTGTGTGCTTTGTTTGATTATATTGTTGGAAGATATATCTGTCGTCATTGCTTTATGGATTGTTCGATTGTATTGTATTTTAGTTTCTTACAGGCAATAACAAAGGTTAAATATTTTATATTCGGATTTATTGTGTTACAATCAATATGATGATTATAAATAAGATTCTGGAATCTGTGTTTGTCGTTGTGACTGGTAGTGGTACTACTTGAGTTTGTAGCAGATTTTTTATTATTATCTTGTAGAAAATGAATTGTTTTTACTTTAAATTTAAAAAGGTTTACTGTTTACAAGTGAACATTATTTACTGTAGTGTAGTGGCTTATTTTATTTATTAAGTAAAACTGTAAACTATTAAAATTCAGTTGGTTATGTATATGTCTTCTTGTATCAGTATTATTTGAAGCTATGAATCATAAGTAACTATGTTCATAACTATCAGTGGTATTATTTTCAGGAATTCATTTATAAGTGCAGTGTAGTGTTGTATATGAAGGTAAAAAATAATTGTCATGATAGAATTATACTTCTGTATTCCTTTGACAAGAAATCAGAATGAGGAATTTTCTGATTATTGCTACTGTTTAAATTTTGACAATATTTTACTTAATTTTTATTTTAAACATTCTTAATATTATAACTGAATTGTGAAAGGTTTCAATCATTTGAAAGTTATTTTAACATAACGAACAACTTAATCTACCTACTGTGATTTTATCCTTTCCAAATACTTGTTATTCTCCATTGACTGTACCAATCTCCTTGATTTAAGGAAAAACATGAGATTTAATTTTTGCTTTTAATGTTTATTTCAAAATCTCGGAAATACTTTTATATTGCTATTTTAAAATGGATATGAAGATTAGGAAAAATTAATGGAACTTTTCAGTTATATGACTACATATATAATGCAAGTGAGGAGTTGTGCAATTTTAAACAGCTAGATTTTTTTTAATAATAAATAAATATTAATCTTAAAATTTAAATTATTCTATACAAACAATCTTCCCATGATCAACCTGCTTCAGCTAGTCTAGTTTCTATATAGGGTTAGGGTTCATCTAAAATAAGTAGTTATATAAATGAAAAGTGCCAAATTAATGTTCAGCCCTAAAGAAGAAAAAGGAAATATAAAGAGCTTCATAAAAAATAACATCTATGATTTTTTTCTGCAACAAATAAAGATAAAATATTACAACTCAGTTTCAAATAAAAACTAAGCAAGAATTTTTTAAGACAAAAGCAAGTTTAAAAATGATTACAATAATTGATACTTTTGATAAAGTATGCAAATTAAATTTTGTTTGGTGTGTTTTAGATGAAGCACAAAGAATTATAGCACATTTTGCTTATAAATTCCTATGCTATTTTGTTAATTTTTGTATCTTATAATTTAAAAAAATTATAAGGGAATTTTTATAGCTTGAAACTAATGTAGTATAGAATGCTGATGTAATAAAATTATACTGATGAAGTTGTGGAGAACCATGATTATGTATATGCTAAAAGGACATGGTACATATAGAGAGTCAGTCAAAAGTCAAGTGCCATATATGATACATGCTTGATGATCATGTCTCTTTCGATTCATGACTGACTAGGCAGAAGATTTTCCTGCATTAGGTTGCCACTTCTTTCTGCAGTAGACTGGTTGCCATTCAAGGTTATAGGGCTCAGTCTGTTCTGCTATTCACCCCATAACTGGAAGGAGAAGATATGGATTCATACCTTTCCTAAGGGTATTTGCATGTAAGTGAATATAATGTACACGATTTGAATTCAAACTCTGCTCTCTGATTTCTCATTCTAAGCTGTTATCCATTATACTATTTGCACATTCACAGACTATTGCTACGACTACCAATAACAATGTTTTAAATGGAATATGATTAATAACTGGAATATGGAAAACTATTGGAGTAATACAAACCAGTGAGTTACTGAATCCGGCACGAATAAAGAGAAAAAAGTAGAAAAAACTGAAAGATTTTATATTTAATTCATAAAACATTTAACTGCTTATCAGTTTGATATTTAATGTCTAAAACAAAAGTGACCAAGACAAAAATCTGTTCACTTATCATCAGCTGGATTTCATATTTTTGTTTGTGATGGTCAACACCTTTGGAATCCATTATTTTTAACATCGATGCGTAATTTTGTTGGTCACATGAACATTTTTCTTGCTGTACTTTGTTAGTTAAGATAGTAGTGAGTTTATCACCAGCTCCAGTCAATGCAAATATTCATGTACAGTTATAAAACAATATATCAAATCTTAATTTCCAAGTTGCCATTATACAATCTGTACATTTATGTCCCTTGTGAAATAGTGTGAATATCTATTTATCTACCTAGTTTATAATTACTCATTTGTCTGTTTGTCTGACTAATTCAGTTGGTATATGCTAGTTATTTAGAAGTTAATTAATTTTAGAAAGGGATTTCAAATTTGACTGACTAAAAATCATTCACATGTTGAAACTTTACTGTCATCAGATTTTCACTTCTGAAATGAAATATTTAACACCTGACAGTAAATGTACATTTAAAAAAATTCAATACATTAAAAACATTGAAACAATCTGTAGAACAATGTACTAAAGTAAGATTCAATGCTGATTCCAAAGCCTGGAATTGAACATAAGAACCTTTAGATCTTCTGTTTAACACTCTCCTAACTAAACTATTTTTGCTTATTAGCAACAACCTGTCTACTTCTCTTGTCTATCTTTATAATATAAACTTGTTTGTGAGATCAGTTTTAACTGTTGAAAAAATTAATCCTCTCATGTACATTCGTACCTGAAAAAATTTAACTGCAGTCAAAAATTGTAATGATAAAAGAAATGTGTAAAGATCTGTTTGTTATGCTGAAAGTATTTGATGGGAAATTAAATTCTTTTATTCTCAAGTTTCACTTCTGATTTTCAGGCCTTAAAATGTTGAATAAAAAAAATATCAGCCAGCTTCTAATAAAGTTTTATATATATAAATTTTCATGAAAAAATAACTTACCAGTTTTAGAATTTTTATTATGACAAAGAGAAAATTAATTTTAACATTAAATATCTATGCATACGTATGTATGTGTGTTTTAAAAGGAGACAAAAGAAGGTGTCATTATTGTTTTTATGACTAATATTCATGTGGTTTTAGATTCTCAAAAAGACCCCCACCTCAGCTGACAGCAGAAGTTAAATCTTCTTTTGGTTCAAACTGGCTGTCAAGAAGATCTACTTTGTCAAGCTGATATTGATTACAGTTCAGTCAATTGAGACGTAAGCAAATCCTTTATTGTGTTTGATGCGTATTTTTGTATGAGGCCAACCAGTCAAAAGCCTCTTGTAAAAAGCTTTGTTCCAACAACCAAAGGAACTTCTCACTCTGCTCCTCCCTCCTACTCTCTTTTTCGTCATGTGGCTTCAAGATCTTCAAGTCAAACCAATTACTTTCAGGTGATTTGAGCCATGTTTTTATTTCCCCTGGATTAATTCTATATTTAGCTTGATGATCTGATGATAGTTTTGAAAGATTTAATGCTTTGCATCTTCACCTGTCAATAAATCATAAGTGGACATGCTACCCTCTCCTTATTGTCAGTAAGTGCAGTAAATGTTTATGGTAGGCCTTCCTCTGTCTCCTGGCTATAAGCACTATAACTAATGCTTGCATGCTCACATAACCGGAAATCAGTTGTTTGAATGGTACTTTTTTTTAATAATATTTCTAGGCGTTTTTGTTTTGACATTGTAGATAAATATAAAATATATTTTTTTCAAAACGATAAATTTATTTTTGTTTAATTGTTCTTTAAATTTCTTAATTGCAATTATTACGGCTTAGTAGTGAGATCGATCATCACTGGGTGTTCCACGCTTTCGGCCTTGTGCCACATCTAAGCTGTGCTTAGAAAATCATTTTTTGGCACCTCGGCGTGGTGTAAATGGTTAGCAAGCTTGTCTCGTTAGATCAGTTACGACTGAAAAGTGAATTCGATCCTCACTAGGTGCTCCATACTTTCGGCCTTGTGCCACATCTAAGCTACGCTTAGAAAATAACCTTTATTTACCATTTTTTATTATGTACTAATTTAACCATAAGTAATCGGTTAAAGGGAGGTAACTTTTAAGGGTATTAGCTATTACACCTTAGGTTATTAAAATCCATTGAAGCCCATTTGTTCTCCAAAAATGAAATTTTCTATATTTCATAGCAATGGTCAGATTATTTGTTAAATTTATAAAAATATTAGTCAATAGGTTATATGAGCTACAAAAGGTCAAATTTAAAGTTCACGGTCAATTTATCATTTTACATGTGAGATAAAAATACATTGAATAAGTTTTGAGTACTTTAAAATGATATATAATTTAGCTTTCTAGGTTTAATCAAATAGTCTTTATGTGTATTCTATTTATCATCATCATCATCATCATCATCCCCTTGACTCTTGTAATCATAGGGTGGATCTGAATGCAGAAACCACCCTAACTCTTTTCCACAACAGTCTATCAATGGCAGCCATAAGCAATTCTGGTGACTGCTGTTGATAGACTATTCTATTAATTTCAGTTAAATGATTATTGAAAAATGAGAGAATTCTCTAAAGAAAATGTTTCTAATTTTATGTTGTATCTTTTTGGGGATCTTTATTTCTTTGATAATTAGATACCTACTTGAACTTAGTTAAGTCTAGTGAAAGGTTATGTTACTAGAAAACTATAAATTGAACTCACTATTTTATGAAACTAAAAAGGCTAACGGTATAATGATATTGTCTTGTTTACAATGATTGCTGATCTGTTTTTTCTACTTTAAATGAGAAAGTAATTTCTTGCTTATATTGGGTAATATATAATTCATTGGTGCACTGTTATTTGCTCATCAAAGGGGTTAGATAGGAAATTGAATTTATTTACAGATATCCTACAGTTCTTAAAAGATGTTACTTAAATTTCTCTAAAAATATTTTTTTTTACATCAACTTATTTTAAATTTCTTCTTTCTTAAAGATGTTATTGCATGAAGTGATCTAATTTCAAATGGTGCAGTTTGTGTGTATTAGATCATTTTTATATAACAAAATTTTTTGTTAGGAATAGTAATGTGTGTAAAAAATATTTAAATAAAAATTTAAGTAAATGATTTATAGTTTATTGAATATTAAATATAATTGACTTCTCTAAATAAGATATTCAAATATTTAATTCTAAAGAATTACATGATATCTGTAAATAAATTCAATTTACTATATAACCCCCTGATGAATAGATACCAGTTCTGTGAAACTGAGTTGGCAAAATAAGCCTGAACATTTTACATTTTACTATATATATATATTATATATATATATATATATATATATATATATATATATATATATATAATGTACACACTAGAGTTCAAAAGTTTGAGTGAACCCCTGGTGATTTTTTTTAAATTGGCCCCAAAAGTAGTTGTTTTGTACTTTAAATAAGAGAAAATTATCATACATGGTTAAAAAAAGAAGTGAGACATGATTTTTATTAGAAATTTTATTATGACAAAAAGAAAAAAAACATTTTATGATTAAATTTTGCTCTCATTAAAATATTTTCCTTTAGCATTGATTACTCCAATGCAAACTTTTGGCATTCATTGCAAAAGTTTCTCAAAATATAAATTTGATAATTGATTCCATTCTTTTTTCAATGACTCTAAGAGCACTTTTTCACTTTTTTGGATGGAAAAGTTTCACTCTTCTGTCAAGTTCATCCCATGCAAATTCTGGGGTGGCTTCAAACTTTTGAACTGTAGTGTGTGTGTGTATATATATATATATATATATATATATATATATATATATATATTCTCAGGTGGGGTCTATCTATAGAAGATAAAAAAAATGAATAAAAAGAGACAAGAGGAAACTATACTTAGCCAACATGTTTTATCCTCTCAGGGACTTTATCAAGGCAATATAGGATTTATGCTGCATGTGTTTATATACACAGAGGTGAGGATGTCATTGGTTTATCAAGGCTTGTAAATTTGAAAAACATTCATGAAAGTTCATCAGGTGTTTGAAAGGTCACTCAACACATGCTGCATAATAAATCCTACATTACCTTGATAAAGTCCCTCAGAGGATGAAATATGTATCAGTTAAGTATAGTTTTCCTCTGGTTTCTTTTTATTCATATTTTTTATATATATATATATATATATATATATATATATATATATATTTCCAACACGTAACTGAATAGTTCTTGAACTATCCCATCTGACCAAATCTTAGAATTTATTTAGAAATCTTTTTGGGGTTTGGCTGAGAACCTTCAAGTTAAATAATATAAGCCTACTTTCTATACAAATAAAATGCTTTAGTACTGTGTTATCAAAAGCACCACATTGTTTTGTTTACTTTATATTCATGTTAAATTATTTCTTTCTTCTTTATAACATTGTCTAATGTTTATAATTGCAATGTTTAATTTTTGCTATGACATGAAGTAAGAAGAAAGTGAATTTTATGTTTCATTTGGCTTAAATTTTGTGACTGAGAAAGTTTTTATGTTTTGTTTACAGTGCATCTAAAAGATGGGTACCCTGTATGACTGCTTGCTGGAAGTGCACTTGGAGAAATACTACGAGACATTTTTGAACCATGGAATATCTAAAGCTGAGTCCTTACTTAAATTGACTCCTCGAGATTATGGTGTACTGGGACTCAATACAACTGAAGAGAGGCGTCGATTGTATGAGCTGATTAACTTGTTACGCACTGTCCTGAATCCTTCAAGTCATGTTGCCAGTGGTCCTACACGACAACGAAATGGGCGCAAGAGAATCCATAGTCCTGGTGATACTGTCAAGAAGGAATTTCCCTCAGCCCCACAGACTCCGCCACCACTCCAGAAGGATGCTAGGTCTCCTTGGTCTCCAGTGTTGCCTCATTGTGTTCCCATATCTTCAGGGGATACAAGTCACAGTCGAAGTAATCCAGAAATGACTACATATTCTAATTATATTGACACATCACGTAGTTCTCCACAAAGCCCGCTTTTTATTGAGAAAGTGAAATATCGGGCAGGCTACAACTATGGTGTCCCAAAAAGTAAGAAGAAAGGAAAAACAAGTAGCACAAGAGACATGCGAGATGAGAAGATCAAAGTGTGTGTGCGTAAGCGACCCATATTTGGGAAGAATGTAGTAGATGTTGTTGAAGTCCATGATGGACATACTGTGATAGTAAATGAAATGAAACTAACTGTAGATCTTACCTCATACATCTTACAGGTAACAACAAAAATCTTTTTTTATGTTGTGAATTTACTTCTTTATCTTATAATTAAGGTAAAAGGCAACTAACTTAATTAAACTTACTAATCCTTCTGGTTTCAATCTATGAATATTTGTGCATATATTATTTTTGTAATGCATAACGACACCAAATGAAGGGAATATAAGATTTACTTAGAAGCAATGTTACAAGATCAGTAAAAAAAAACTAAGTTAGCTTATTTGAAATCATTGATCTACAAACCAGTTTGTTTTTTTTATATATTCTCTGAAACAGATCACAGCAAAAACAGCCAACTTCATAAGAAGATGAAACAGTAAAAGTTGCATTTTAGGCATTTTCTTTTTTAAATTTACAGAATTACTAACTTTAAATAGAGGATTTGTGGTGAATAGTTATTATCATTGGCTAAAGATTGAAAAAACTTAAAATCTTCAAGAAATTTAGTTTATACCTGGAAAAACTGTATGAGATATTGATATTTACAAAGCTTAGTATTGAATAAGACCATAAGTGTGAGATGTGTACTCCTGATTAGACTTAACTCATTAGTAATGATCTGCATGACTGGTTTGCTGACCATTGTGTTATGGTAACACATACCTTTGTCTTGTTTAGATATTTTGATTATGTAGCATTGGAGATTAATTTCTAGATTTGACTGGAAGCAAAACCTTTTGAAAGAGAACAAGTCCCTTGTATGGAACAAATCGAAGAATTTCACTAATTTGTTATTGACATTAAAAAGGATAGAAATAAAAACTTATATTCAATTTTTTTTCTTGATTGGTATGAAGCAAAGTTGGTAATTGTTTTTAAAATAACATCCATTTTCTGATGTTGGGCCAGCTCTCAGGGATGATGATTAAATATGATTTATAATTTTCCTAAGTTCAGTATTTCTGTCAGTTTTGAATTTTGAAATTTTATTTGGTAAGTTGAGCAAAAAGTTTTACTTTTATTTCAGCACAAGTTTTACTTTGATGATGCATTTGGAGAACACTACAGCAATGAAGAAGTGTATTTACAAGCAGCCAAGCCATTGGTTGAATGGGTATTTGAAAAGCAAGTAGTTCTCCAATTATTTTGTCATCACATTAGCATCATTAAAATATAGCCTTGTTCTTTGGTTTGTTTTTAAGATGAATGAGTCATGTGCAGTGCAAACATTGTGTTACTGAATGAATATTTATAGTGCCAACATTTTTTCAACTTTCTTTAATGATATTTTATGCAATGATCTTACTCTGGCATGACAAGGATCTTTCAGTTTTCATCATTGTGATAATAAGTAATCATTTACTTTCTTAGAGACTTCCAACTCATATAGCTACCTGCATAGAAGGCTTATGCCTTATATCTGCCTATAAGATTGTTCTAAATATACATATACTCTTATTTTATTTTATTATGCAGATCAATATTTTCACAATAAAATTAATTAAAATTGATTAACCAATCAATATTGTTACACTTTTCAGGATATGATTATATGATAAATCTACCATGTCAATTTTACTTTAAAAAATCTCTTTTTATTCAAAATATTTTGTGACTTTATTTAGTGGTGTGACCTTCTTTTCTTATAATTCACCCCAGAAATTTCAACTTTCTCTTTCTGATTGTAAGTATCAGTTTCCTTGTAGTTCTTATGCAAGTCATAGGTTGTTTATCATATTGTAAATAAATGTATATAATAGTATAGTTATTATTTTTTTATTTTCAAATATATAAAGATTGTCATGCATCATAAGAAAGATATAACCTGAAATGAGAAACAAGATATTGTAAAGTTACTGATTGACAAGAAAGCAACATTAGAATTGTGAATAAGTTGAACTGTGATCATAGAACAATAAAGAGAAAGAAAAACAAACATTGTTAAGATGAAAATAAGAAAACAATCAGTTTTAAGAATGTCACAAAAAGGGATTTGAGAAAAAATAAAAGGGGAATGGAGTAAAAAAAGTGAATTGCTGAGAAAATATTTAAAGAAGCTGATGGTGTAAATGTACAAATGAGAAAAAATGGAAAAACTTAAAAAATGAATGCAACCAAACTACTACTTTTAAGTAAATATCACAAAAAGAAACATGTAAATTGGGTGAAGAAGTATGTGAAAACTGATTTCTTAACAGCATTTTTAGTGATTAATGTAGAGTTATATTGGATGGCCCTGATGGCTGGGTTAAAAATTGCATCTATAGTGGAAATAGTCAACCAACAAAATTTAGAAGACCAGAGTTTTAGGTTTGAGTAATATTTTGGGCTAGTAATTTAGACATTAAAATTATAGATCCCCTTAATGGTATGAAGAAAAATGCAGAGAATTATTGTAAGTTCTTGGACCAGATGTTTTTTGAGTAGTACACATTAAAACCAAGAAGCTTTAAGCTAAAGAGGATATACTTACAAAATAATGTTCCTTTACATTATGTAAAGCTTACTATTTGTAACCATATCTAAAAAGGTTTCAAAGATATCAAATTAATGGAATGGTCTCCAGCCTTTCCAGATATTAATTCAATAGAAAATTTATGATCCTTCATGAGAAATGATGTATATAAGAATGGTAAACAATATTGGAACAAAGATATTTGGTGCAAGTAATGTTCAAGTTGAAACAGTAGAAAAGTTATTAAAACAATGAATGAAAGACTGTAAAAGGTTATAGAAATGTCAAGGAGTCCATATTAACATGTAAAATAATAAAATAATTAATTCAAGTCTATCGGATACTGTATTAATCAAATTCCAAAAATCTTACCAATATCAGTTGGATAATACCAATTTTATTGTGGAAACATTGACGTGCATAATAAAATTTGACATAATCTAGAACAATAATATAGTCTTAATAATTCTCTTGGATAAAGAGTATTTTCACCTCAGCATTCAGGCTTCCATATTATCTTTAATTTAGAAATGATTGATGTATTGAATGGTACAACAGATACACCAGGAACTGAGTTGACATATGTATTCTTCTTTTCAGAACATGAGTGATCTTGATTCTCTACAACTTTCCTGTCTTTTGTTGTTCTAAGTAATTTTTTGCTCCTTTACTATTCCTCTATGTCTTTGTTTTGTCATCCATTTAGTAAAACTCATTAAATACATTACTCATTGTTTCCCTGTACTGCTCTTATCTTCTTTATGTCCTGTGAGTATTAAATTCTGTAGACCCTCTTTCCTTATAATTCATCCCAGAAATTTCAACTTTCTCTTTCTGATTGTAAGTATCAGGTTCCTTGTAGTTTTTTTTCTTTAAAAACTCTCTCATTACTCACATGTTCAGTTCATGGTATTCTCAGTATTTGTCATTTCTGTCACTTCAAGTTTCTTCTTCATATGTGAGGAGATTGTCCAGCATTCACTGCTATTCAAATTGAAACTATAAATGGAGGAATAACTAAGACATCTGGATTTCACTCAGGATATTTCTGTCATGTAATTCTGTAGATATATAAAAGACTTAGCATGATTTAATTCATTAATTTACTCATTTAATTAATTATCAATATTTGCTAATGTTTTTATTAACCACATTGTGTACACACACACACACACACACACACACACACACACACACACACACACACACACACACACTTTCCTGTTATATTTTTAATGTATATAAGCAACATGAAAATAATAAGTAGTCTATTGTCAGAATTGTAAAATTACACTTCCTTCTCCTCTACAGGAATGTTTTCTTTTGAAAATATTGCCATGTTCTTTTCTATTTCAAACAAAATATAAATTTTAATTTGTTTTTTAGAAAAATAAATGCAAATTTTATTGCCCATGGTTTTTGCATAAGTATTTATGCAAATCTGATTAAAGGTTCAAATGGAAATTTACATGGTTAGTTTTATTGATCATCACAACACACACACATATACACACACTTGTTTTTGAAGGTGTATATGTAGAAATATGACTCAAAAGGCAAAGAGAAAAACATTGTTGCAAGTTGATAGGAAAATCCAGAGTGTTTTTGAGTGAGAAAGTTATCTAACATGGCATGAAATATAATGAACTATCATTTTAAATTCTTTTAATTTTTTTGAGGGAGTGAAGAGATTTGCATTCAGAATATGAACTGTAAAACAGATCCTGGTTCTCTCATATTGTTTACATCAGAAAATACAGCCCTCAGGCCATATGTGGCCCACAAGATTTTTTTGTGTTCATAAGAATAAATTTGGCAACTGATCACATGCAAAAAATTCAGTTTTGTGGAAGTCTGACTTTATTCAACCAATATTTCAATATCTCAATGTATTTAATTAATTCTTTTAACTCTTCATACAAAAGCAAAAACAAAGAATTTTCACATCATCTCCCTCTCTCTCTGTATCTCTTTGTATCAATCATATTACTCAGTAATTTACTCTAAGTATTCACTCTTGCAACCCACAGCTAATTTTCTGCAATGTGGCCTTTCACATTTTTAAAAATTGTGCAGGCCTAACTTACAGCATGGTTCAAATTTGGTTCACACTTTTATTGAGGAATAAATTGTTTTATTTATTTCTCTAAATAAAAGTATATTCTAATGACAATGACACTTTCAATCATTTTATCTTTGATATTATCTAGGAAATCAACAAGGTGGTGCTGAAAAATTCTTGGCTGGACCCTCTTTATAAAATATGACCAAATACCAGAATTTTCATGGAGAATCCTTTCTTGGTCAGGCTAAGAACTTTTCAGCATCTCCTCATGTATGCATGCACATAATATTTATTTTTTTTTATATTTTGTTCATCATATAATATTAGTATTTATAGTAACTTTTTCATTCATATTAAGATTATATATTATTTATAATCATTAAACATATCATTTTTTTGAGAATATAGGAGATAACATTTTATAAAGAGAATAGAAAATATGAAATAATTTCTTTGATAGTATCATTTATTTTTAGTTTCATTATTCAGCCTCAAATATGAGTAAAATAAGTTTTGATTATTATTATTAATTTTTGACTTGTCTTTTGTTTATCTGAATTTCTTTTGTTTGTTTATTTTCTTATCATGACTCATAATTAACTTGATTGATATTGGTTCTTTATTATCTTAAAATTTAAAGAATTTGTCTCAGAAAGATTAAATATACACTTTGAAAAAATTATATTATTGTCATTTCTTTAAAAAACATTTTTGAAAAATGATAGAAAAATATGATGTAAGATAACTGGATCAGCATTACACTTTATAATATAGGAGAAAATCATATATAAATTTTTATATACTAGAACAATGTTAGAAAAATTAATGACAAAATGGAAATTTTTTTCTTTCTTGGCAGCTCTTCTATTATCACAATGTGGGATACTTTATAATAAAAGTGATAAAAACAAAAAGAAACTAAACAAAATTAGCTAGACTGTATATACAGACACATTAAGGGAAAAAATTTTAAATTTCAAAATTTCAGCATTCCAATATTTTCAGTGTTTGCTATTTAGGCATAATTTTAACCAATATATATCAGCAAAAAAATGACTTTAATCTGAAGTTCTAAGCACAAAACACATTGCACAAATTTTTTTCCAGTTTGTCATTAATTTTCTTAACTTTAAGATACTAAATTGTAACTTGTGTATATTTTACAATTTTATAATATGTATGCACACACACACACACACACACACATATATATATATATATATATATATATATATATATATATATATATATATATATGAGAAAGAGAGAAAACGTGGGCATCCATTTATCTTGTGAGATAATGGTTTTCAGCTACTAGAGTTGATGCCTGTGCATTTCTAGTCTCTCTTGCAAATGTCTTTGAAATGTAATGTGGGGTACCCACCAGATGGTGTCCCATGACCAGCTCACCATACATGATATCTTTTGGCATACAATCGTCATTCATATGATGTATATGGCCCAGCCATCGAAGATGATGTTGACACAAGAGAAGATGCAGTTGTCTGTTCGCTCCAGCACAGCAGTGTTGGTAACTTTGTTTCTCCATGTGATGCTAAGGATATGTTTTAGGTAACAGAGATGGAAGCTTTCCAGGCATTTTTCCTACCAGATGTATGTTGTCCAGGTTTCACTGCTATAAAAGTGGAGTTCTAAGAACACATACCTGGAATAACTTTAGTTTGGTGCACAAGGTCAGATGGCTGTTGTTTCATACTCTCTTGCTCAATTTGTGCATCACTGCTGCTATTTTGGCAATGTGTTTATCAGTTTCACACACACACACACACACACACACACACACACACACACATATATATATATATATATATATATATATATATATATATATATATATAAATTCATAAAGTTTTTTGTGTCATGAATTGCATCCAGATTAAATTATTTCATAACTGAAAAATGATGCTGACTTCTTTTTCTTTTTCTTATAGGGGTCAGGCAACTATTTTTGCTTATGGCCAGACAGGGGCAGGTAAAACATTTACAATGATGGGATCTGGAGACATTCCTGGACTGTATCTATTGGCAGCTGAAGACATTTTCTCCATTATTGAGAGTGAAAGTTATGGCAGTGGCTTCCATGTTTGGTTGAGTTATTATGAAATTTACTGTGGCCAGCTGTTTGACCTGCTCAATGGCAAAAAAAGGTGAGAGAAACTGCAGATGTGGAGCTGTTTGCTTATAGGCAGGGAATTTGCATGGTGATACCAATGCTCTTGTTAATTGGGTACTAGTGAGGGAAAATGGTCTTGTATATAAATCCAGAAAAAATTTTGGCATCTAATTTTTGTTTGTCAGCATTCATTAGTCTTTCCTCTACACAGGACATTTGCAAAAATAGGGCAATATCAATTTTTTTTTTACCATTTTAGAAGTGGATTCTGTTGTAGAATTGTCCATTTTTTATTGGCTCAAAAGAAATCCCAACATGCATTTGTAGGATTTGTCTATAAATTTTGAGAGGGGAGATTTTTATCAGATATTCCTACAACTGAGTAGTGAGTTCAATATACTTTCAGCCTTGTTTCACATCTAAGATATGCTTAATAAATTGCCATTCTTATATATATATATATATATATATATATATATATATATACACACACACACAAATAAGAGAGAACAGATGGAGTAAAACTCCTCAGTTTGTAGCATTTACTTTTTTTTAAAAAAGTGCTCAATAGTAAGTAGGGCAAAATATTATAATATTTTTATTACAATAGAATATAATAAAAACATATTACATTGCTAATAAATATATATATATATATATATATATATATATATATATAAGTTCAAGAAAGTACGTTTGGATCACTAACACAAAAAAAAAAGAGAATGTCCTACATTGAGAATATTTAACATCAAAAAACATAAAGAAAAAAATGAATTATTTTTAATAATATGTGGAAATCTCTACCCTTTGCCTGATGACAGTCATGAGATTGGAAACATGTGTAGCAAAATTATGGAAAATAAAGCATAATATTTTTTAAAAAAATCCACATTACAACCAAAAATGTTTGCAGTTTCTCTCTTCTTTTTAATATACATAATATTTTATATATATATATTAGGATATTACACCGAAAATGCCAAAATCACTACACATTTGCAATTGTTTTTTGATGCTTACTGGTGAATGAACGATTTATTTAGATTTAAAAACAAAATACAAGCTCTTTTTACAAAAAAAAGAAAAAAAAAGTGCGGGGTTATAAGGTTTGTGGGCTTTATTCTGATCAACCAATCAAATATGACTTAAGTAAAGAAACAAAAATTAAAAAATTATTTTTTATGAATGGGTCAAGACTCGTAGATTGGCAGCTAATGGCAGCCAGACATCAACTTAAGTGTAAGTGGATGCAAATGGTTACATAATAAATTATAAATTATTTTTATAGTTGATAAATAGCTTCTTTAAGAAATTAGTAAATAATTTAAACATAGAATTATTTGGTAAATTAATATGCACCTGTTGAATAAAGATTCTTCATATATAGATATGGATCCATATCTAAAGATAACATAAGTCAAGTGAAGCGTTTGTCTGGCCCACACCAAGTGGGGTTAGGGATAAAGAATTGAAATGGTACATCTAACTCACTCATGTCTTCCCCCTCCCCACTTCGTCTTCCCTCACTTCGTTACTTTTAATTTATATGCTTAATACGGCCCATCAAAAATGTGTAAATTTCTTTTCATTTTCATTTCAACCTTTAGAAGTAAAAGTCTGATGATCCGCAGTCCTTTAAAAGGGCTGTGGTGAAATAATTTATTACATGGAACCTTAAAGTGGTCTGTTTTTTATTCAAACATATTTGCTCTGAATTTACAGTGAGCTCTCCGGATATCATCCTCCTTGGGTCTACCCATACGAATTACCTAGTTTTGCATAAACTATATATATATATATATATATATATATATATATATATATATATATATATATATATATATATATATATATATATATATAATAAAAGCAAAACAACATTAAGACAGTAATAAAGTAAAAATTTCACAAAATAGGAATAGTGATTTATAAAATAAATACAGTATCAAATTAATTCCTGATTTTTTTAAAGAATTATCTTTAACTTGTTTTTATTTACAAATGTCAAATTTGAAACTGTACTTAAGTCATTTCATGCTACTGATGCAAAGAGTAAATTTAAATGCATGGGTTGCATTTATCTATGTTACTTTCCTATTTGGACAAATTTGTGCTGAATGTATAATATGCACATTCTCCACATGAATGCCATAATAATATCTTGGACCACATTGCCAAACTTTACAATAAATGTTAACTTTTATAAATTATAAATTTCATATATTTATAGGCATCACAAAATAGAAGAATTATAATGACTTAAAAAGACATTGTATAATTGTTTGCCAGAGAAAAGTTAGAATAAAATAAAGTACTCTAAACATGACTTTCAGTGCATGTTTTGTTTGTTCCTAATTTAGAAAGTTACATAAAAATGTATATATCCATTTGTTCTTCATTTAGTAAAACTCTGGCAAAAATGTTAAAAATATGTAAAAAAAAAAAATGATCTATTTTGTCAGAATTTTGTCAGATTTGATAAGAAAAATGCTTAATGGTAGAAGACATCTAAGATAAATATTTATTATCTCCTTATGTAAATAAAAACAAGGTTAAGATAACTCTTTAACAATCAAGGATCAATTTGATACTATTATATATCTATATATATGAAAAGGACCCTACTTCGAAATTGATAAAAGAATCAATATTGTTGGATTCTGCCAAATATTGTGGGTAGAGGAAAATCTAATGAATGCTAATCAAAACAAATTAGTCCCTAAAATAATTTTCCCTATTTTTTATGAATGAACCATTTTCCTTTAATAGTCGTGTTAATTGGATATTAAACTATACTCACATTATTATTCTTTCTTTCCTGTTTAGGATTGGGTTTTCAGTTCCTTTGCCTAAATTCTTCTCATTCACTTTCACTCCAGTAGCATCTTGTCTCTTAGTGGCATTATTGCTTTGTTTGGGGTGAAATTATTTAAAAAAATGTGCATGATGACAGGGAAATAATTGACACATATTTGTTGGACTGGCACAAAGCTACACATACAAAGTACAGCTAATGAGGATTAGACTGACTGACTGACTGACTGAATGGCTTACTTTAACTCTTGCACTATCATTGAGGATGTGTGCGTGTGTGTGTGAAGAATTACAGAAACAATTACGGAAAAGAAATATTCCTTTCTAATTTGCTTTTACCTTTAATTTGCTTAGGATAGAAGTCCATATTTAAAGAATTCTGCCTATTATTTAGGTAGCTGGGAGTGAAACAATGTCACCTTTTCTCATCATTATATTGTTAACATTTTTATTGACATAAATCTGATACCTTAGTGTTTTTCTCAGAGAACGTGGTAAATGTTATTAACAGCTTTCTTGTCAGGACTTGTACATACAAATTTCATTTGAAATATAAGAACTGAAAGAAAGTTTGGTCAAAAGGAAAATGATATATAATGAAAGAATGATTCATAAGCTTCAACATAATAATTTATCTCTTTAAACTCTTAAATTCAAAGCATAAATGATTGGAATATATACTGTAATATACAGCTTACATGAAGTATAGTATGTCAGTGATCTATTATAATATTTTTTATATTATTGGCCCTTGTCATGGAAGATGCTGCTACTACCTGAGAATGGTTTGCTGAGGTGTTCACTCACCTACTCTCTTCTCTGTCAATGAGTATGATATGCTCGTGTCAAGACACTTTGTCAAGTTATCTGGCAACAGAATAGAATACAGGGAGAAGTGGATTTATGCTTTTTTAAAGGACAGAAGCAGCCTTAGCCAAAATTTGAACTAAGTTTCCTGATTCCATTTATTTGTGTTGGTAACTGTTGTGCCCTCCCATATCTACATAATTCGACTATGACCACACACACACAAGAAAAATATTAAACAATAGGAAAACATTAAATGATAATAATTCTATATCACATTAGAGATAAAAATAAATAAAATCTATAAAGGATATTTTTGTACATCAAGAAACACTGACCATAAATGTCCAATGTGTGTTTTGCAAGACAGACATACTTGATTAACGCAGATAAAAAGAAGTTTATTCAAAAATGAAAATTAAGCATTAGAAGTATATGATAAAAATATGGCTGTTAAAACAATGAAGACTATAATAAATTTGTCCATGGAGATGTAAGTGACTTAAAATGTCAGATGAAATAAGCAAACCTCCTCTTTAAACTGGCAAATGAATTAAAAAGTCATTTATAATCATTCATGGCAATAAAATGAGAGAAACTAAATTTTTGTTCATAAATATATAAACAGCAAAGTTTACACACAAATACACACAGTAAGACAGACTTCTATTAAAACTATTTTTTTTTGTGATGTATGTCTGTATGCTTGGCTTTATAGTTGATAATATTTGATAAATTACTGGATTATTTTCTGTTGAGAAATGGCTAATGTTTATTTTTCAACTGAAAATTCTTAAGAGATGTTGACACCTGCTACCATTTACAAAACAAAGAACTGATACTGAGTCAAAATTAGAACCAAAGCTGAGAAAGAGGATTTTACACTGCTATTTTAATAGTAAAATCAATCTCACTTTTGTGTCTCCTTGATTGCTTTTATGAATCCTTTAGTCTTAGAAATTTTTAACTAAAACAAAAGTTAATTTGAATGAAGAAAAAAAAATTCTACCTTAGATTGTGTAGAATTTCTTCATAAGTTTATATTGTGAGTAAGTTTTGAATATTTCTGTTGTAGATGTCAGTATTGACTTTGTTGCTTGTATACAAATTTTGTGCTCCATTTGTAAATATTCTTGCATCATTGTTTCTCATTCACATACACTTACAACAAATAATGATTGTTCTTTTCTTACTTTTTATGGTCCTCCTGCAAACAAGATGCATTCTTCCAAATGTGGACCAATTAACCTGTAAATATATGAAAATTAGCAAAATATATCCAACAAAGAAGCTTGTCTCCTCTTTTCTCATGAACTCATTATAAGAATGTATTATTGCCTATTCCCAAGTCAGTAAGTCTTAATTTAGTCTTGAATGGATTAAGATTGATTGATATCCTTCACACAAAATCTATTTTTCAGTTTTCCTACAGACCTTCTCTAAAGTTAGCACCCAATTCACTTACAAGAAACAAAACCTCCAGGACTGACTTCATTACAGACTAAATATAAATTGCACTTAATGCATATGAGTTTTTTAAATGCTTGTTAAAACTAAAGATCTTATCCTTTTATTACCATTAGGTTGCATGCTCGGGAAGATAGCAGTCATAAAGTCTGTATTTCTGGACTGACAGAAACACAAGTGCCAGATGTCAGCTCCTTAATGCAGGTAAAAAGTGTGTTTTTAGTATAATTGGTGCAATTATGCTTAGAGTTATAACATTGTCAAACTAAGGTCACCAGGTGTGCAAAGGAAGTATTCTGCGTGTGTGTATATATTCTTTATATATACAAAGTATTAATCCCTCCAGTGTATTCAGTTTTTATGATGAGATTACTTTGATCAGTGAAAAGCAATTTTTATTGACTCTTAAGTAATTTTGTGTAAGACAGTTCTTTTAAAATAAGTAATCATATCATTCTAGAATTTTTCCATTTTATATGGCAGACCAAACAATATTCTTTTTAAAAATCCATAGATTACATAAAAAGACAAAAAACTTAACTTCAAGTGATAAAAAGAAAACTTGTTACAAGTTTTTTCTTAATATAATTTGTTTGTTTATAAATTTCAATTTACATCATAACTAGCAGCAAACTATATTTGTATAATAAAATTAGATACACATTCTAATATAAGGTTTTCTGAAGATAACTTATATTTAGAATTTACCGAAGTTATGATAAATACAAATAGTAAATACAAATATAAATTTGATAAAATAAAATTACATTTGAGGAAAATGTGGTATTTATATATTTTTATTTTTTCACAATTTATATTCAGACTATAGTCCTCATCTTTGTTAGTCCTTCAACTTTGTTGTTGTTATTCTAAATTAACTTTATTTAATCTATTCCTCCACTTCCCATATACAGATAGTTCATCCTGTTCTTATTTTTTAGTACTGCTCAGTCACTGACAAATTTTATTAGAAACATGAAAGATATCATCTACACTTAAAAATATGTTTTCCTGGCTTTTATTTTTCATAAATCCTTTTTGATCTTTCTAGGGTAACAATGCTTGTCGCAGTAAAGGGCCAAATTCTGAAATTAACAACCTTTATTTAATATGTTGGTCGGTGAGTAATTTCAATTTTATATTTCTTATATGTTCCTTGAAAAAACTTTACATCTTAGGCACCATATATTTTACCCATGAAATATTTTCTTTACGTAATAGTTTTTCTTTCCTATTTTATTTTTTTTTAGAATATATATATATATATATATATATATATATATATCACTGTTTAAAACCCTTGTTTTTTATCATATGGAAAAACATGGGCGTAAACGAAAAGCAAAAATCATCATTTTAAACACATAGAATGTAAAAAGTGTTTTCCTGAATTTTCCTGTCGAAAATGATAATATCAAGATGAAATGAAAAATACAATTTTAACATTTTCGATCAGTAAATCTGGACCTTTTGAACGATCAGACGGCTATTTTGCATGGAATTATTTTAATCTTCGATTTGGCTGTGGAAAATGTACTCGGCGGTTAGCTTAGCACAATTTTCTGAGAAAAATCCCCTTTTTTTAATGAAAAAATATTAGGCAAAATAACATCATTCAAAATTCATTCCTTTCTTTTCATTTGGCATGAACATCATTGAATAAAAAAGAAAGGCTAAATGGACCGGCGATGGGAAATACAAAAGATATGCGGCGAAAAAAAAAATGTTGTCTGTCTGCTAAGTGTTGTCATCACCCGGGTCACGGGGTGTTAAAAAACAAACAAAACTTATCAAGCCATTGTTCAAACATAGGTTATATGAAGCCCTAGTAATTGTGAACCCTTTTTATTCACCCCTTTGCTTTTATCTAGGAGTGGTGGGTTTTATTACAACTTGTTCTAAGGTTTGCCGTCCGTCATGCTTGCTGGCTGGTTGGCTGGCCTTTGACCAACTGTCAATTAGGTTTATTTTCCTTATCACTATTTTTAGGAAAAAAAAAAAACTTTTGGTTTCTGGTGGTTAGGAATTGCAGATAAATCTCTTGCCTTTTACTGATTCCATGGATGAAAATTGTTGGTCATTTTTGTAGGAAGATTTCCTTCAAAACTCTAATTTTATGCCTGAAATAGTTTGATTATGATCTAGGCTTTCTTATTTTCAAAAAAAAAAAAAAAAAAAATAATTTCCATTAATGGGGGAAATATTTGAAAAAAACACATTTTACCCACTGAAAAAATTTTTGAGTCATTTACTAATTTTCTTTTTAAATGAAAGGCAGAAAATACCATCAATAGTTTTTTATTCATTTAGGTGATGATAAAAGTCATTTTCAATATTTTTAAAAAAAAGTATGAAAAATATTTTGAGAGAAATAAGCTGTGACAAAAATGACTTTTTATTTTGTGATTTTATATTTTTTATACTTTTATTTTTTATATCTGTGAAACCCTCAAACAGCTGTGATATATATATATATATATATATATATATATATATATATATATATTCAAATGTAAAGGGATCAAAATGAATATAAATTTAAAACGTTCATAACATTAATTTAAAAGAGAGCTTTGACAGACAGAATTGAGAAAGTTCGTAATAAACCTTTGTTTATTAGTGTTGTGGGGTAGCCTCGTTTTTTGAGAGTTTTATGTAGTTCTTCTAAGCGGATTTTTTGGAGATGTTTATCAGTCACTATTGTACAAATTCTACGTGCTAGGGAATAGGGGATGGATTTTAGGTAGCTTTTTGGGTGATGGCTCTTGAAATGAAGGTATTGTTGGGTGTCTGTGGGTTTTATGTAGATATCTGTGATTATGTGGTTGTTTTTATTTCTAATGAGTATATCTAAAATGGTAATTCAATGAAATTATATTCTTGCGTGAATTTGATTTTTTTGTAAATTTTTGAAGTTTATATATATATATATATATATATATATATATATATATATATAATTGTGAAGAGTTTGTCTGTTAACTATATATGGCCAAACCATTTTATATACAGATATGTATACTTATTAGACCCAGGGGAAAGTGTTATTGTAAAAAAGAATTTTCTTCATTGAGGAAAAAAGGTTCCTACATTTTTTTTTGTTATTTAGATTTATCTTTAACAATCACCATTTTTAACCATTCACTGTCAAACTGCCATATCCTTTTTATTACTAATGTTGGGAAAGAAAAACATTTATATACTTTAGAAAAGCAATTCTATTGAGCAGTTATCCACCAAATATATTTTCTACTTTTCATTGTATTTTTCTCATTGGAGAATTATCAGAAACATTTCTTAGAAGAGATTTCATTTGTTTTATTTTGGTATAAAATGTTTTCTTTAGTAAATTTAATTCTTCTTTGTTTTATTAAACAAACTAGCTCACCATCAGTACTAAGAAAAGACTTTTACTTCCATTATAAACACTCTTGAACTTTTACCCAGTTTAGACAGATATCTCAACTAGATTATTTTTTTATTTGTTTGTTTAATGGCATATCAACTATTTATGGGTCATGTAATGTCAAAATTTAATTTTCTTGTGAGCTTTGAAGTAATAAAAATATGCTATATGTTATTCTGCTTTCAGATGATTGATTCTGAGCTTTTGTGCATATACATGTTTATGTGTACATAATTACTAGTGGCAGTGTGTGTTTTATATTGTAGTTTAGTTGAAGTTATGTATTGGAATAGTTTGAGTTCTTTAAGAAATTGCAGGATATTATATGAATTAATGTCATGAAAGAGTTCTTTCATGCTGGTTGGTTGAATTGTATGCCTTCAACTACAGGTAGATGGTATTGTTGGTCATTTTGCTATAAATAGATATTTTTGGTAATTTTACTATAAATAGGTATTATTGTAATTTTTTTACATAAAAATGTATTATGGTATTTTTACTATAAAAATGTATTTTTATACTTTCATAGTGTTTTGATTTTGTTTGGGAGTTCACTATTTGCCCATAGCTGGGACCCTAACAGGTGCTACTACTCCTGAGTCAGGATAGACTTGGGAGCAACAGCAATTAAGAGGTGGTTTCACGCTACTCAAAACAACCAATCTCCTAATCAGAGGCTTTGCACCTCAGCTAGTAATTCTGTATTTGTTTATAATGCTTGATGAAATGTTCTCTTTGTTTATATCTGGAATTGGTTGGGTATGAAAAGTAGAGGTGGGGGTTTTAGATTATTTTTCTCAGCTAACTTCTTTCAGAAATTTATAGATTTAAACCTTTTCCAATGATATGGGCATCAGTCATCCATGATTTGTGTCTAAATGACTAATTAGTAACTCTCAGGTTATATCGTTTCCTGCAAGTAGAAAGTTCACATAGAAATATTTAACAAAATCAATTTTTTTATTTGTTAATCAGTAAATATAAATTTAACCAAATAGTTATTAAAAGAATTAAAATTATTGATTTTAAAAAGTTTAAAGGACTATTAAGAAATGTGGTGTTGGATGACTTTAGATTTATCATTTATGCTCAACAACATTTGCATTTGTCAGATTGTAATTCAACTTACAAATATTTTATAAAATGCAATTGTAATTTAAAAGGTAAATTGTTTCTTTATGTTTGAATTTTTAAAGGATCTCTTTTATTGATTTGGCTGGCAATGAACGAGCTGCTGATGTAAAAGATTCAGATAGACAATCACGGAAAGAAGGGGCTGAAATCAATCAAAGCCTTCTTGCTGTAAGTAGTACTTATTTGTTGAAATTACTTGTAATTAAATCTGTTTTTCAATTGTATATTTTCACATTTATTTATTTTACTTTGCAGCTTTAGAAGCATTTAAATTAACAATACACTGAAACTGAATTTCCAAAAAGGCTTGAATATTTTAAAGGAGAGAGAAATTATTGATCCTTGATTTATTTAAAATCCATAGTAACAGAAAAAATTATTAATTCCATAATGCTGCTTTTTATAGATATTAGTTTATTATTTAGAGTTTCTAAAGGAAAATTTTTAAATTAGCTTTCTTACCGTATATACTCGCAGATAGGTTGCACTTTTTTTACCAAAAATTTCACAAAATACTAGGAGTGCAACATATCCGCTCAACATAAATGTAAAACATCACAACTTTGTCATCATGATTTCTGAGAAATCAGAAATGATACCCATAAAGTAAACACTAAAGCTGTGATTTTTCTCCATATAGAAACAATTTATCTGTCATATATACTGACTCACTGATTTAAACTTAGATTCACATATCCACCACAAAAAAATAAAATTTGAAAATATTCATTGATCCATCAGTCACCATTTGCTCAGGGCTCTTGCACTAGATATAGAAACCCTGAACATGCATACATAAGTTAAAGAACCACGTGTAAAGAGAAAATAGTCCCATGATTCATTCTGCAAAATATATATATTTTGTCAAAAATACATTGGAAAATATAATTTAAAGAAATGAAATATATTCTTTATGAGATTTTCATTAATGGTTGTTTCATATAACATTAAAAGATGTTCTTAAGTGTTATTTACAAATAACAAAGTGCATGAATCTAATACCCAAAAAACGTTTGCACTATTTTGCATTGTGCAGTGATATGGTTGGTAGCCAAATTTATAGTTTATAATTTTAATTGTTGCAAACCCTAATCATGAGTAAAAGAAAGAGTTATGAAGCAGGTTTTAAATTAAAAGTACTAAATTATACAGAAGAACATGGAAATTGATCAGCAGAAATGAGAATGATGTTTGGCAGCAATGATTGTGAAGATCTGAAGAAGAATTCTTGGGATTCAGTTCTGAATGAATTTTAAAACGTTTTTCCTAAATGTCCTGTAACATTTTCTTCTGTAGTTATTTCCTTTTTTTTAGTCGAGTTGACTTTATATAAAAATAATGGTACAACAGTTACTTTCTTTTGTTTACATGATGATTGACGAAAAATGTTTTTAACTGCAAAAGTGTATTAATAATTGTAAGTTTTGAAATAAAGGTAGATATTTTATAATTCTTACGTTTAAAAATTGCTGTGTAACTCCCCTGATTATAGTGCAACCTATCTGTGAGTTAACAGTAAATCATCAATTATTAAGCCATAAAGTAGGGGTGCGACCTATCCGGTGGGGCGACCTATCCGTGAGTATATATGGTATATATTGTAAATATTATATTTTTTTAAAGACGAAACTATTAAAAATTAGCATAAAAGATTAAATTAAAAAAAATAATTTTGAAATGCCTAAATAATTTTGTATCGTCATTCAAATCTGTTTTTTTCGACCTTTTTGAAAGACGCATATTTTACATTAAAAATATTCTGAAATCTTAAGCAATTTTAAATGTAGGGGAGATAACCTATCACTGATATTTCTGTTTAGAGTTATTTCCCTTAAGTTTATTTGCTTTTCTAGTATCAAAATTATTTAATAAATAATTTAAAAAATAACGTTACTTACAATATAATTTTCATTGTAGACTTGGATGACTGACTTCATGCCTAAACAAATATTAGATTGGCCAAAATCTTTTCCAGTTTAAGTAAATTAAATATTTATTATTATTATTAAGTGAAAAATTAAAAGGCAACAGGGTTTATTATGACACTCAGTTATGTGCCATGTGTGATACATGCTTAGGCGATCATGTATCTTTTCGATGCGTGACTGACGAGGCAGATTTTTTTTCCCCGTAATAGGTTGCCATTTCTTTTTGCTGTAGACCAGTTGCCATCCAAGTTTATAGAACCCGATCTGTCCTGCTATTTATCTGTACCTGGGGAGAGAAGATGAAGATTTATACCTTTCCCAAGGGTATTAGCATGTAAGTGAATGTAATGGATTCGAACTAGGCTCTCTGATTCCTCAATCTGAGCCACTATCAATTACTCCACCGTATGACAACAAAAACAAAATCTTTATCATTTATTCCACTATTATCTGCCATTTTTGAGGCAACTTCATAATTCCATCCTCTCATAAATTTTTATCTTTCTCAACAAAGAACTACTTTAGGTGCCTTCTCCAGTTTTCAAGGGAATAGAAGTATTTTTCATTAAAAGAATTCCATAAAGACCAGAATAAATGGTAATCTGAAGGTGAAATATCAGTAATTCATGCAGATGAGTGAATACTTTTCAATTAATCTGTAACAGTTTTTGCCCTGTTACTGTAGACTAAGTGGCTATGATTAAATATAAATGGCAGAATTGCTCAACAGACAGAATTGAGAAAGTTTGTAATAAACAACTAGAATAGAAAAGAAAAGAGGGCAAAAACTAATAATATTTAGCAAGCAAACAATATATGCAAGACAAAGAAAAAATAAAAAGTTTTGTTGAATTGGTGTTGCCCCCCCAAAATGGAGATTCAGACAAGAGAGACCAGAAATGATTCAGGACTCTGATGAGACCAAGAAGTGACATACCTTATTAGTTAGGAAGAAATCCCAGCATGCATTTATGTGGTGCTGCTTATAAATTGGGGAGGTGTAAGTATTTTGTGGTCATTCCCAATAAAGATTGTCTTTTTGTTTTTGCAATGGTGATTGTAGTTTCAATTCCAAGTGCGAGTACATTTCTTTTGCAGACACTGATCTGAAAATAACAGGATTTTTTTAAGTACTTTTTGTAAGACTGATTCGATTTTAATATCATTTTGCATTGAAGTGACATTTTTTCTTACCCTGTCCTAATGGATGAAGAGGACATCAGCAGGTCTGTTAAAGCCTTCTTCACAAAAAAAAGGGTCCACCAGGTAACATGATCCCACCAAGGACTGGAGTTGCCACTGTTTCAGTTAGGTACACCACCTACGCCAACAATGTAATGAGCAATGCCGAGATCAATGAAGTCAGATGAGAAAACCAGATGTATAAAATGGTGACAAGATTAACTGATAGGTCTGTTAGCTTGTGGTTAGGTTTGTGGAAAGGTTACCTCTTCTGGACTCCATCAGTTAGATGGACAGGCTGTGCAAGATACTCAGTGTCTGGTTTGGTCCCAACCACCAGGTAGATAAGAATTGGTCGGAAGTACTGGAGAAGGTCATACCTGTGGTTAATTTGTGGCTGCAAAGTAATCTTTCCTTGAAGGGGAGAGTTGAGGTGCATGTTACATACATCTGTCACCACATTCTTTATTGTTTCTTAGTGCTGCCACTTCATCATGCACCACTCAAAATGATCATCTCCTCTGGGGCAGCAAAGCTCCCATGGTGTGTCATGAAGTCTGTTGCCTTCATCCCTCCAATAGTGATTTGGAATGACAGACATAGACATTTCAAGATACTTTATGACTACATTTCCTGTACTGGATGTGTACACAGGATGATGGGAATGGCACCTTCTAGAAGGAGGATGTCCAAACAGCTTTTCCATCTTTGAGGAGTTTGCACTTTGCTGAGGGGGAAGCCCACCTTTTGCCCCAAGGTGAGTTCATTGAAAGTTCTTTCTCAGATACAGGCTGGCCTCTCTAAGATCAAGCTGTCAAGAGAGGCATTATATAAAGTGTTGGGGGATTCACAATGATCTAATTGAGGTGTTTGTTCTGATGATTAGGGAATTTCACTCCATATGGCCTTGGATGCTTGGGTTGAAATGCTTCACTAACTATGAGGCTGATGATTTGGAATGCGCTCTGATTTGGCAAAAAGTCTCACACAACGTGGAATGAAAGAATCTATTGAGTATGCTTTCTTTCACTGCCTGTTTGTATGTCCACTGTGTGAGCTTATTGAAGGCTTCATAGTTTGCATGCTACATGGACAATTCTTTGCCCTCGATGTCAGTACTATTTGTAACAGTATGAGTTTCTTGGCAAACAGGAGGAAGCACTTTGTATTTGCTAGCCATGATGAGAATGGTATTATGGACAATGAAGATGAAAGCTGTTTATGTCTCTCTCTTCCCATCATATCGCTGCATTCATCAAGCATCAACTGAAGGTCAAAATCAGGGTTGAGAGGAAGAGACTCTCTTTCTTTGCTGAAAGGTAGCAGCACAACTGGTGTGTATAAATGGTGCTAACCTTGAGCTTTCTGATTGAAGGACTTGTACTTCTGGGAAAAATATGCCCACCCTACCCAGTTAGGCTAATGTAGAAGTTCCTGAAAATTGATTAACTTAGCTAAGGAATCAGTAGTCATTGTTCCTCTTTTAATTTGTTAGTCCCCAACATTTTCCTTTTTCATTTCAACTCCCAACCACTCTTTAGGTGACAGAAGTCATAGTTCTCGAGAACAGTAGGATCATTTCATGTTTTTATTTTATTTTTTTCTACACTTTCCCACCATACTTTTCGACCAGTTAACTTCCTTTTCTGCTACATTTAGCCATGAGGTGTGTCCCATACTAACATTTCACTGTATATTTTTTCATAATGTCATGGGGTTATTTATTATTATGTAAATAAAATCAGTATATTTTTATCTGTCTCTCCATATGTTTTGATGATCATGGTATGGATGTGCTTTTTCTATATAAATATGATATTGTGGTGAAAGATTTATTGTAAGTATGCTCGGGCCAGTGAATGCGACTAGTTAAGTTAAAGTTAGACCAATAATGACCAGCCTGCCCCACCACTCCTTTTCATCCTTGTTCCACATTTGTATTTTAATACAATAAATATTCATTCCCAATGAAGATTGGATTCAACAGTTACCAAGAGAATATGTGGTCTAGTGAGGGTACACAGATCTGGGGTTCATCCTTGAAAAAACAGGAACTTCATGTCACCCTGCAAAAACAGACATAGATTATGCAGATGACTTTGCATTGTTGTCAGACACGATTGACAAGGTTACCAAACTTGTTCATCTCATCAAAAAAGTGGCCAGCGAGATTGGTCTCTACATTAATGCTGGCAAAACAGAATTTGTCAGCTACACCCAAGAAGGAGAAATTAAGTTGAAAAACAGCAACAACATCAAGTCCGTTCAGGAACTTGTTTACCTCGACAGCAACATCCAGTCAACATAGAGAGACATCAAAATCTGCAAAGGCAAGGCCTGGGGTGTCCTTGATGGTCTGAGCACCATCTGGAAGTCCTCCCTCTCTGACAATCTTAAGAAGGACTTCTTTAAAGTGACAGTAGAATCTGTTTTGCTCTACTACTCAACAACATGGACACTGATGAAACACCAAGAAGCATCACTTGACGGAAAATACACAAGGATGTTATGAGTTGCATTGGACATTAGCTGGAAGAAACACCAAACAAAGAAATGCCTGTATGGACAACTCCCTCTTATCTCAGTTTTGCTAAGAGATACAAGGCTTTGGCTAGCTGGTCACTCCTGGAAAAGTAAGGCAAAAGATCAGCTGGAAGACCTCATCACATCTACATTGACCAACTTGTAGATGACTTTGGATGCCATCTGGAAGATCTGCTGACAACGATGTCTGACAGAGATGGTTGGAGAAATCGAATCAGGAGAATCCAAAAAGAATTCTTGACCTGATGATGATGATGAATAAGGGTACTCATAAAAGGAATATTTTCTTTTGCTTAACATTTTCAATGATTGCTGTTTTCAGGTTGTCTAATTGAAAGAATTACTTTATTTAGTTCTCCAGAAGGAGCTTATTGTAGAAGACTGTATTCTAATCCCATTTTATATATAGCATTACCTTTTTTTGGATGAATACCAGCCTTTGGTACTTTTTACTAGTAGTTCATTTTGCTTACCTCACAATCTCTTGCATTTTTGTTTATTTATAAATAATGTTTAATCAGTTGCTATCATCCTCAACTAATCAACCAAACTGGATTTTCATTCAGTAAATAATCTCTAGCATGAAATTTTTCAAACCACATTTGATATAGTTGTTTATTCATAATAAACTCTCTATAAAATGAGTGAATTATTTTCTCTGTGATTGTATTGCATTTTAATCTTTTCTTAAAATAAAAAAGCGTAATATGTAAAATGTTGTTTATCTTCTTCTATCTAAAAATATTAAAATCAACAAACAAAAATATGCCAATTTTGAAAATTATTTAAAAAATGCACACTGATACAATAATACAACCAAAAGAATCTGTTAAAACTGATATATTCTGTGATGTCAAAGATCATTTTTCCCTAAAAATAAATCTAAAAAAAATTACCCTATGTCTCACAGGTTGAAGGTTATTTTTTTTCTTTATTTTACTTATTTTTTGTCTGTTCTTTTTTTAAATTGTGTAAATCAAAATTGGGTTACATTGTCATTGTCGGAAAATAAAAGTAAATGCTTCTCATGCCATCTAATGATAAAAATGGAATAAACTTTTTGGACAACCCAATAGTTAACTTCTTTATTTAGTGATTTTATTAATGACATTTTAACAATTCTATTAGTATTGTATTAATCACTTTAATACTTGGTTAATTAATTGATTACAATTTACTAATCAGCTTTCTGATAACCATTACTGACTGGAATTTTTTTTAAGTGCTTGTTTTTTATAAAAAGTTGCATTTTTACTTGCACATTGCACTTGTTAAAGTGATTGGCTGATATGTTGACAAATTATTCAACATTAAAATTTACCCATCATGACTGACTGCTTTTCTGATTGGCAAATGAATTGATTAATTGACTCGATTCATTATTTATTTCATGGTCATTTAGCAATAACACAAGTGGCTGTTTCACTATTTAATAAATTCTCCAAGTAATAATTTTGATGAAAAATGAATACCTGTTTAGAAATATTTGAATATATATCATTTCTCAAGAAATTTATATTATCATTTCTTGATTTTTTTCTATAACTTTACTAAAATCATATTCTTTTAGGTGGGTGAACCAAATTCTAGAAGAACTGTAATCTCTTCACTGATACCCTATTTGTATGCTAAACTACAGTATCACCTGTCTCATAATTAAAATACACAATTCACTTTATGAATGAGGTATGTATATGAAGAAGACATAGAATATTTCAGTTATCTTAAGTAATATTGAGATGCAAAAGAATGAAATTTGAGAAAGAACTGTTCTGTCTGAATTTGATGATTTTTAGTGCTGTTCTAATCATGTTTTACAGCTAAAAGAATGTATCCGTAGTTTAGATCAAGAGAGTAGCTTTACACCATTCCGCCAGAGCAAGTTGACTCACATCTTGAAGGATTCTTTCACTGGTAAATCCAAGACCTGTATGATTGCCAATATCTCTCCGAATCAGAATGCAACTGAATGTACCTTAAATACACTTCGATATGCTGACAGGTAAGTTGCAGTATACAAATATTACATCACAAGATTTCTAGATATTTTCTGGGTAACAGTAAAAAAAAAAGGGATAAAATAATTGAGAGTTAAGAGATTATCATTATTATTACAATTAGATTCTAAAAAGTAGCCTATAGTGCCAGTATTGCAATATCAATGCTCATAGGTTATGAAGGAGAATGTAGTAGGCTATATGATACTATTCCAGGTATATTGTATCGGTAATAATTTGTTAGTTTTGGAACACAAGAAAGCAGAAGGAACAATAAGTTGAGTATTGTACAAACAAGAACAGCTTTATTGCTGGTCAAAAAGGGTGCAGCCTGTTACAATGTCAAAGGCCAAACTGAACTTTTACTGAGGTAATAAAACTTAAATAAAAAAAGGTAATAAAAGTTAAAACCTAATTTGTTTTCCAGAAGACATTTTCTAATGTTATACTGGTCACAGCTAACTAATCAATACCATTCTGAAAATAGTGTGATTAACATAGACTTCCCTTTCACCACTTGTTACAACTCTTAACCAATCCATGAATATAGATGGTTATTCCTGGTGGAACAATTCTTAATATTATAACAATTATTTTTATTGATTTTTTATTATTAAAGTTTCCTAAATCTAATGGGATCTTGACTCTGCAAGTTAGTGAATATGTTCCTACATTAATTATTTGAAGAATATGGGAACATTAGTATTTGCCTCATGGCCAAGGTAGTTGTACATTTGTTCAAGCCCAAGTAAAAGACAGATTTCCAAATGCTGATTTTCAAGGCCAGTTTCTCATCACTTGGAAGATTGGCAAAACACTGATTTCAATGTCATTTTATTCTCTATTAAGCTATTAAGTACCTGAACATTTGATATAAAGAGATGGTTAACATGGTCATCGTACTAGACCATTAATTAGTGTACTAGACCATTAATTAGTGTAGTGAATTAGATTCTCTTATGGTGTGCCCTGTTTTTGTCAGCCTGTGCTAGTTTAAAGGTTTAAACTTGGCTAGATTGGTTGACTATGAATAACTAATTTATTGATCTATTTATATATATATATATATATATATATATATATTTAAAAATGAAATAATTATATTTACTGTGTCTTTTGTATTTGTTTTACAGAGTTAAGGAAATTCGCCCTGATACAGGAAGTCCCCGCGTAATGAGAAGAAAATGCACAGAAAATATACCTGCCAACAAGAATATTTCAGGAGCAGGAATTTCTCCTTCTTTTTTCCATCACTCAAACATTCTTTGTACATCAACACCAATACGTCGACAGTGTTCTGACTACAACTTGCCAGCTGACACAGCTGCAACTACATTGCTAGACCCTAATGAAAGCCCAATACAAGGCCATCGTATGCCTCGAAAAGTCAGCAGCAAGTTCAATATTTTACCTGATAAAATCACTGTCTCTAAATGTATTCCCACATCTGAAAACCTTCCTACTACTCGTCAAATGGAAGGAGGTTTGCCGCCGGAAACAGAATTCGATAATTACCAAGCAGAGGCTTATACTGAAATGAAGATGGATAATATTCAATCACCTCGGGAAGACGAACCTATTACCTCAGACTTTAATTATGACTTGAATGATCTGAACAAGACCAAAAAAGATGATGATGAATTTACTAGTGATGCTCGATTAATTCAGTGTGAAGGAGGTGCTTATATTAGCCCATCCAGACTTTCTCCATCTGAAGTGAGGATGCTGTATGGTAGTTCCATGCCTTCAGTTGAGCATTTGGGTGGACATAAGTGTCGTCCACCTCTAAATCGTGTCCGTAACCATTCCGATCCAGGTGTTATGCCCAGTGCATTGGCTAACCCAAAAGATGATGGTAAAATGAAACGACAGTTGTCGTCAGATGTAGTGCCTGGCCATTATGATCAACCAGAGGAACATTCTAGCAACAGCACTGATTCTGATTATCCGATTGGAACTCCTGAGGATATTTTGAGGTTCCCGTCTAGTCATAATCAGACCACTGGTCATTTACCAAACCAGCGAGCGATTGAGACAGAACTGAAGACAGTCTTCCCTTTACCCCCTTCTCCTCCACGCATAAAATCCACACCTACTGCAGCTAAAAGAGAGCAAATGCATGTGAGAGACATTTGGGAGAAAGGTTTCACCAGAGTTACTGAACCTCATATTAATGTTTCTCATACAGAATCGAAAAGTCCAAATCCTGCCCCACTTAAACATCTTTCCACAACACTGCCAAATAAACCTCATCGGCATGCCTTTCCAGAGGAAAAAAAGTATTTTAGAAAAGTTTCTAGAGATTATAGCATAAAAGATGAAACATTAAGTGTGGTAAATAACCCCAACACCATAGCTTCATCATCAGCAACACCAACACTAACGACTGTTCTTGATAATACTGATCCAACAGTGGTCACAAATACGAGCAATTTTAGCCAGAGTCAATTCGTGGGTGGTGTATATAGTAATAAGTTAACTGTAGCTGAAGAATTACTCTCAAGCTTTAGAGGATCAGCTCAGGCTGTTCCAAATGACCCAGAGAAATCTTCATCAAGAGAAGCCAGTTTTCTTGAGATGGAACATATTTCTCCACCTGACAGCAGGCATCATCCTCATCCTGAATCAGTTCATCCACCACTAATTGTTGTAGACAGTGTAAGAGAAAAAAAAAGAATTAAAGAAACTAGTATTCCTCAGGCTGAGGCCTACCCTCGCTCCCCTGAACCCCTCCCTGATTTATGTGCTAGTGATATAGCAGCCATGAAACAAAGTCTTTTCCAATTCCTTCAGAAGATGTCATCCATCTCAACAAAAGTGACAGACAACAGTGAACCATCTAGTCAAGGAAGCTCCCTGGAAGGAGCAGTCTACCCACCAAATGACAGTTTTGAAGTTGAGCCTCTCGTTTATAGCACAAAACATTCCAGTACAAACAGGACTACCAACACAGAAGTAGTTTCTACTCACAGCCCACCATTGGTTTCCCTCAGGGAAGTCTCTTCTCAGGCTGCTAAAACATCTGAAACCATCAATCAGACTCCCATAAATGCTTGGTCTCCAAGCAGTCCCAAAACTGGTTTCTTCCCTATTGACCCCCAACCTGTACATAACATACCATCCCCAACTTTGGCAAAATCCCCAGTCCCCAGACATGTTATCTATCCAGTGCCATTCTTGCCAAGTGGTATGTCAGCAACAGAAAATCGACAAGAACTATTGAATAGTAAGGAAGTTTGGTAAGTTATTGCTGTTTGTTTCTCACTAGTAGTAGTAGTAGTAGTTCATTAGCAGGTCCCATCAATATAGTTGTTCTTTTAAGTTGTTCATTATTATCATTATTATGAACAAGAGGTTTATGTGACCCCTAACATAGGTAGGATTTATTAAACATATCAAAACTTTCATTTGCCATCATAATTGCTTTTAGTGTGACACAGCAAATATAATATTTCAGTCCTATCAAACAAGTTTTAGACTAGATAGAATAATAGAACTGGTTTCAAAATGAAATATATTTATTTTTCTTCAAAATTGCAGATTGCAACCTACACATTTCATCCCAAGTATTCCGTCCATGAAGAAAGTTTCTACTTTTCTTGAATTACATACAGCAATCTCAACTTTGGCATCAGATGAAAAATGTTAACCTTTCAATACTGCTTTCAATTTTGGGAACAGTGAAAAGTTTGATGGCACCAAAATGCTATGCATTGAGGGTGTGCAGTAACTCAGTAATTCAGGCTTCTCACAATTTCTGCCATTTGTTGCTTTGCTGGAAAAAAATAAAGAAAAAGTTCTTTCAGATTTGATTTTCTGGAAGGGTTATATGAGTGCTCTCAAGGTTTTACAAAATACCTTGCTGAATTCATCATCATTCATCTTGGCAACAAATCTGTATGAATGATTGCTGCTTTATACAATTATTCACATGTAGTAATCATGACTGATGCTTTTACTCTGTCATCACACAGTAAAAACTAATATTAATCAGGTTTGAACCAAACTTTATATACTACTTAGTACATAGTCAAACATGTTTCTATCTTTGATGTTATGTGATAGGAGACTTTACTTACCAATCAACCTACATATTAGAAGCATAGGTAGAAAGTAAGCATTGTACATTTTAATTGAATTCTCCACAAATTATTTAATCCCAAATGCGATGAATTCTGATTCAAAAAACTAACTGTATTGTTCACTATGTATGTCACATAAAAGTTTGATTCATGATTGAAACAATCAAATTGTTATGAAATAATCTTGTTTACCGTCATAAAAATAGCTTTTTTCTTATTTATGAAAGCAGACACAAGATAAATTCCTCATTTGATCTGCAACTAACAATAGAAAAGGTTTCTTTGGATGATGTCCTTATTACACTTGGCAGGGAATTAAAAACTGCAGTGATATTCAGAAAACTTATTTGGTTACTAATTTTAGTGCATCATTTTACTTACAATTATTGCCATGACACAATCAATAGTCAGTGCATTATTTAAATGAATTATCCTTAAATAATCAGCAGTGACTTTTATATTACTTATATTATTGACAACAAAAGGCTGTTTTTACATTTATATAAATATCAAAGTAATCATTCTAAGTAATGCAGTTAATAGAAATATGTGCTGCATAATTTGTTGTAATTAAAATGTAGTTCACTACTGACATATGTTTACATATTCCATGCATATATATATATATATATATATATATATATATATATATATATATATATATATATATATGTATATATGTATGCACACATTGAAATAATCAAATTGCTTATAATTTATAAACTAGTGCTCACTTGAGGTTTTGATGTTTGTATTGACTGTGATGTTCAAAATAGTGCATTTTAGTGCATCGATATAACTACTGCATATTGTGAATTGTAACAGCAGAATAGGTTCTATTCTCTTAGATTTTAGACTAAGTTTCCTTCCTCTTTTTATTACTATGAATGTACAGTATTAACAAATATGCAAGATTAGTATGAGCCAGTTGGTATCAACTTTGCGACCTATGCCTGTAATTATGTAGTCATTTACTTCCATTTAGTATAATACTGGAAGCTGGGAATGTACAAAACCTATTTCCTTGGACATATTGACACACTTCTAATGGAACAAGTTGTTTCCAAATGTTGTGAAGAGTTCACTTAGTCTTATTTGTTCATTCAGACATTGAATTTTGGCACAAGGCCACAACTATGGAGCACCAAGTGAAGATTGAATACAACAGCAATAATCTGTGAAACCAACCTGCTAATTGTTATATCATAATGAAATGATTTAGGCAGTGAAGTACTGATAACTTACATTTCTAACTTAATTTGTCTTCTAATAACTTATTTCCCTTGTAAATATGAAAGATGAACTTGATTTGAACATTTTGACCAAATACTAAAGTGTATTTCTGGCAAGTGAATTAATTTGTAGAGTTGAATGCCTTTAATTTGTATTGGTTTAACCTACCCTTGATCTAGGTTTAGAATTACTTAATGACTTTATTACACTCACCAATCTCTGTTATTTGTTGACCTTTGACTTACAATGTTATTTCACAGTGAACGTTTGATTCAGGCGCATGAAAAACAATTGGCCACTATGACTATGCTGTGTAAACAAGAGATGAAATTATTGTTACTGGCCAAATCAGGACAAAAGGTAAAAGGCATTTGAAGGCTTCTATAAATCATTGAACCTTTCAAGATCATTTTCTTTTTCATCTGTTGATTGAATTGAAATAGAAAACTTTCATGTGTGCTTTATAAATATTTAAAAATTTCAGACTTATAAAGTAAATGAAATTTTTGCAAATGGTTTTCAATGCAGTAAAAAGTGGATTATTAGTTATGTCGCTACTACTTAATAGACTAATTAATGACTCCCTTTAACAAAACCAGTGACTGATACTGAGAAGATTTTCACGGTAAAAAAGAAATTGTACAAGTGATGTGAACCATAAAAGTGTTGTAAGTTGGATTTAAAGTCTTGCTAGAAGTAGAAATAGACACAAAACATTCAAAATAACAGTAATAATTGATATCATAACATTTCAATATTTTGCATTTATATATTAGATGAAGACATTGTTTTGGTAAATGTTTAATAAAAAAATCCTAGTTTTTTCTTACTTATTTATAATCTGTCTTCATTTTTACTTATAAAAACAATCAGATGGTTGTTATCCTTTTATCTTTGTTACAGAACCCATGATTGTTCTTTGTTGGCTTTCAATAAGAAAAAAAAAAGTAAATGTTACTTTTCAAAGTAAAAAAAAGCTTTGATAAAAAAAGTGTATTCACTTTTAACAAGTGTAGATCAAGTATTGGATAGAGAACTTGAATTGAGATGTATTCCATCATAGGAAAATTGTTTTTGTTAAAAGTTAAAAATCATATCTGCTTCATTACCTTTTATTATTTTACAGTAAAATTCTAAGAAAGAAGCAACCACCAGGAAAGAGTAAATTCATAGAGAAAATTATATTGCTTTTCACTGTGAAAAGTATTTTCCTTGGTGCATAAAATATAAATTCAAAAGCTTGTAAAAATAAATTTTATCAGTCATGATAAAAGGATGAAAAAAAAACATTGTCAGTCAGATGTAAAAACATATGTAGATGAGAAAAATTTGATTGAATATATATCAGTCATTTCATAATGTCTAAACTTTTGATCAGTCAAAAAGGAGACAAGTCAGTTCAGTATTATAAAAGAGATTGGATTTCTAATAGATTCATTGTTTTTTTTTTTTTTATTAAAATAAGATTTTAATCTTTTATAAAAATTTAATTTTAATTAGCTGATATGAGTATATTCATAAGACAGCCATTGTGTAATTACTGCATGTTGTAAAAATTAAATAATTGTTATAAATAGATCATTGTTTAGTTTAAAGAAGGGATGAATCCATTATCAGATAAACAGATTGCAATGAACAATCAATGATACTGATAGATACTCTTGCTGTTATCTGAATATTGATACTAAATATTTCAAGGGTGAGCTTAGGAGTTAATACATTGATCTCTTGACCACAAAGGACACATCTCAGTATCAAAAAAGAAAGGAAAATTGACAATAAAGAATTGAAGAAGAGAAAATTACTCATGAATAACATTGTCCAGAAATCTAAAGCTGTAATGTCTTCATTTTGTGATAGTCATGATTATATATAACCTTAAAGGAATTAAAATTCTCAAGCAAAAGTAAAGTTCCTTTCTTGTGATCAGTCTTGTAAAGTTTCTCGTACAAGCTTTGAGTTTTAGTTCAAACAAATGGAATTTTTCCATCAAAATGGTTCCTCTTTTATTGTTATTCACAAGAGTCAAGAGACACATATTTCTCTTGGCTTTTTGTTTGATGGTGCAAATGTTTGGTTTCATCTTAAATCTTATTTTTCTCTCCTTTGCTTCCTCAGAGTTTCACAGACTTTATAGAAAAGGTAAGTCAGATCTTGAGCTGTAAACTGAAGGCCATCTCGTTGCTGCAACAGGAGATTCAGATCCATGGGGCCAGTATCAGTGCTGCAGGCAGCCAGATGGAAGAAACTGTGTTCTGTACTGGATCAACAGATCCTTCAAAATAACAACCAGTTTTAAGGCAACATACATGCTTGTTATCATGATGATAACAACAACAACACCTATTCACACAAGAGAATGTCTCCTTTGGTTTGGGGACACAACAAATTGTATTAAAGTTTCTTCATAATTACTAAATTATTGTCTTTTCTATTTATTTTGAGACATATTTTTAACAAAAATGTTTTTATTCATTTTGCACTAGTTTATTGTTTTACTTTCATACATTCTCTGTATTTTATAAATAATAACTTTTCACTTTGTGTCTAGTTTGTGATATAATGTTTCTATCTCTGATGTTATTGATGTTATGTGATAGGAGACTTTACTTACCAATCAACCTACATATTAGAAGCATAGGTAGAAAGTAAGCATTGTACATTTTAATTGAATTCTCCACAAATTATTTAATCCCAAATGTGATAAATTCTGATTCAAAAACTAACTGTATTGTTCACTATGTATGTCACATAAAAGCTTGATTCATGATTGAAACAATCAAATTGTTATGAAATAATCTTGTTTACCGTCATAAAAATAGCTTTTTTCTTATTTATGAAAGCAGACACAAGATAAATTCCTCATTTGATCTGCAACTAACAAAATTCATAGAAAAGGTTTCTTTGGATCTTTAAATAATCAGCAGTGACTTTTATAGTCATTTGTCACTTATATTATTGACAACAAAGGCTGTTTTTACATTTATATAAATATCAAAGTAATCATTCTAAGTAATGCAGTTAATAGAAATAAGTGCTGTATAATTTGTTGTAATTAAAAAGTAGTTCACTACTGACATATGTTTACATATTCCATGCATATATATATATATATATATATATATATATATATGTATGCACACATTGAAATAATCAAATTGCTTATAATTTATAAACTTGTGCTCACTTGAGGTTTTGATGTTTGTATTGACTGTGATGCACTGTATGTTCAAAATAGTGCATTTTAGTGCATCGATATAACTACTGCATATTGTGAATTGTAACAGCAGAATAGGTTCTATTTTCTTAGATTTTAGACTAAGTTTCCTTCCTCTTTTTATTACTATGAATGTACAGTATTAACAAATATGCAAGATTAGTATGAGCCAGTTGGTATCAACTTTGCGACCTATGCCTGTAATTATGTAGTCATTTACTTCCATTTAGTATAATACTGGAAGCTGGGAATGTACAAAACCTTTTTCCTTGGGCATATTGACACACTTCTAATGGAACAAGTTGTGCATTATTTAAATACATTATCCTTAAATAATCAGCAGTGTCCTTTTATAGTCATCTGTCACTTATATTATTGACAACAAAGGCTGTTTTTACATTTATATAAATAGCAAAATAATCATTCCATTGTCAAATACATCCTGTCTCTGAAGGAACATTTTATATCGGACTTGAATGAAGGCGAGTTTTCTTTACTATTATAGAGCTCCATATCACAGATTGTATACAACACTACAAGGATTGATTGATGAATGTGTCACCACATTGAAAGATTGGCCAGGATAGAGCTGTTATATTAAGTGTTTGGTTGCGAAAGGAAAGGAATAACGAGGATTATGTTTTGAACAACGTGTATTTGTTAAATATATAGGTTGTCTTACAGAGTTGTTGGAAATCGGTGAAATGTCAATTTTTGTTGTTGTCAGGATGGCGATCAGGTGTAAGGGTAGCTCTGGGAGTTGATCTATCACAAGATATGGTCATTCGCATGTGTTAGTAGATCAAGGTCACAGTGGTGGGTTGATTTGTGGTAAGGTACATTGGTTGTTAAGGTGATGAGGGATTGGCATCTATCTAATGGGGCAGCGGTGATGACTGCAAAGGGAATGTCTGTAGCGAGTCAGGTCTGTTGAGGTGACAGCAGTGGGTTGTCAAGTTGAAGAGGTTAGTGTAGCTGGTGTTCTCCAAAACCTGAGTGGGTTGCATGCTTGCATAGTCAGTCACTGCTTGGAAAGTCACTTGTTTGCAGAGTCGGAGTCGTTTGTTTGCAGTGTTATCAACCATGACGGTTGGCGTCTTGGGCCTGGCGGTGTTGCGTCTGGATAATCGGTTGCTGTAGTAAGTCAGGTTTGCCAAAGTGACGGCGTTGGTGACAAGGAAGGATTGTAGCTAGATGGACATGATGTTGAGATGATATTTTGAATTCCGTGTGTGAAGAGTCAGGTGTTAGTCAAGCCTGGGAGTAATAACAGTTGAGTTGAGATGAGCGGTCATGTTGACGGTGGCAGCAGTAGTGCTCTGCGTGTCGGTTGATGGCCTGCTGGCCTGTAAGTGCTTGTGGTCGTTATGGGAGAACTGCTCTTAAGCAGATCTGGCAGTTTCCCATTTTTGGAGAGAACGTTCGTGATTGGCCAGTATTGTTTTTATCGTGGGGACTTGCTTCAGTAACTGGACGTGATGCTCGGAGCCTATGTGCAGAAAATGACTTTTTTATTTTGTTTCTTGCCTTCATGCAGTTCACATCCAGCCGGCATGCAGAATGAATCAGAAAGAGATCTAATTGCAACAGATTATAACAGAGCCTTGATTTAAATCATGGCTCAAATGTTGACAGAACTAATGAATAAAATTTATCAGCTGAATCCACACAATCTTGAGTTGTGGGCGCCCAACAACAGGGAACAATATCAAGTACCTGTGAAGATGGTGAAGGAATTGTATAGATCCCATCCCAGGCGCATTGAAGTAATTATTCAAGCTACAGAAAGGTACACAAAATATTAACAGTGTAAATAAATCTCTTGAAAATAACATCTCTATCTATGAAAGGCAGGATGTGTGTGTGTGTGTGTGTGTAACGAATTTTCGACGGATTTGCACGAAAATTCACATGCACATGCCCCAAGTTAGCGGGAAGGCCAAGACCGACTTTGCATTTTTTTCAACTCCAATCGATAGTGGAAATAATCGATTTTTTCATGCTTCTACAGCAGTTTTCATGTAGTTTGCGGCCATTTTCTACTGGCCAGAGTAAGAGCCTATAGCTGGCTGCCACGAATAGGCAGGAAGATTCTATTGGCCAGCGTGAGAGCCAACAGCTGACTGACACGAATGTTAACTAGCTAGCATGCAAAAAAATCGATAGCTGCATTCGTTACAAGTAGGGAAAACTTAAATTTGCATGGCACTTTACTTCAATTGGCCCATTCGTTTGCTTAAACTCAACGTTGATTTTGATTCTGCAGAATTGGGTTGGATGTGAAAAAGTATTTGTTGTTAACATTTTTTTCATTTGGTTTTTCCAGTTACGAGTCCTTTTTTAAAGCTGATCGTTTTGTGTTCATTTGTAGTTCTTTTTTCGTAACAGATTTTATGTTTAGTATAGAGCTTAGAAAAAATTCGCAGTGTGAGATAGGCAAAAAGTAAGGCATGTAGCAACATCAGCACGGCAAAAGGGACTCCTTTAAATGCAAGGAAGGGCAAAAATATTTTAAGTCAAGTGATAGCGAGTCGTACGATTTTTGAATCAAGCACGGGCAACGCCGGGCCATGCTGCTAGTTATATTATAAATTTTCATCACCGGTTTTTTTTCTGTTTTAAAACACAGGATCTGACTTGGCTTATGTGAGGTTTACACGGTTATTTTGAAGGGTAGTCTTGCATCTTCCACGATCCTTCAGAACCCTTGCTAAAAATATGATAATTACGTGTGAAAATGACTCCAAGATGGCCAAGTTTCATCTGTAGACAGCACAATAAAAAATCTACTTATAATATGCTAATTATTAGAAATTTACAATAGTTTAAAATGGTCTAAGACTTTTGCACGGTACTGTATATATATTAGAAAATTCTAGTTTGGAAAGTAATTATGTTTTACCAGAAGGCTGTAGGAATAAATGTAATTTATTAACTTTTCTTAATCAAAAATATAATCTCCTTCATTTTCGATAACTGCTGCCCATGGGATGGTAAATTTGAGTTTTTTCTCCACAAAAATATATTCTTCAAGAGTTTTCGAATCTTCATTGTTTCTGGATGTTCTGCCATTGAAAGAAATGAAAATCTGCAAATTGAAGTTGGCCCAGAGAAATCAATGTTCAGTTATCCTTGCGAAACTTTACCGATAGTCCATCAAAAAAGTAGTGGATTTACTTGAAGTTTCATTAATAGAAAACCAAAACAGTACTTTCTTTTATTAAAGTTTAAACGGGTATTTTGTCTATCTCAATATAGTGGACACTTCTGGTGACTTAGAAAAGTGTCAAACAGAATATGTATTGAGATGTTCGGAAAGTAATTACGTATTTCACTGCTACATATGATGACACAACCAAGCAAGTTCGAACCTGTGTTGAATGATAAGAAACTTCGTTTGCGATAGGTTTATCAATTTGTGGTTTAGTATAGTTTAGAGGATGTCTTGAGTATTTATCGGAAACTTTGGAAATAAATGAAAAACGGCTCAAGGGTATAAAATAAATAATATATTTGTATTTATTTGCTTTAGAATGAGTCCTTTGGTATTCGGTGCAGCAAAATGTTCGCTCATAATGCGGATATTGGTAGCAGTCTGGAGAAATGTCAGTTTCGACTCGGTAGTGGCAGTTTTGAAGTCAGACCGCGCTAGTGGTAGTAGTCATTTAGAAATAAAGTCAGTGCCAATCTACTGTGTTTTTCTCGGTCCTCAGAAGGGGACAAATTCTGGTCCCGCAAACTTCGAGCGTTTTTCGGTCGGGTTCAGTTATTTGTTCCCCTTTCTCTTTTTATTTGAGGGTTGCCTTCTCGTTAGCTGAGATAGAAGTATATATAGAGAATTTTAGAGAGAGAGAAAGAGATCAGTTTTTTAAAGGAAAGTGTAAATGCTTTACTTTTATTTTAATTCTTTTTATTTTTGTTTATATTTTAATTCTTTATCGGGACTTAATATAAGCACTTCTGTCCAACCGTGAGTAGTTTATAGTGCGTTTCAGAGTTTAATTGGAAAACTATGCAAAGAGGAAATGTTTGTTCCTCATGAGGTTCCGCTAGAAAAGTGAACGCAACATTTCACCATCTGCATCGAATTTAAGCAGGAATGCCAATCTTTCATTTTTGTATCGTATTGTTACAGGTGATGAAAAATGGGTTTTGCAACCAAAAGAAAAAGACAACGGTTATCACAAAACCAATGCTAACAGCAAAATCAGAACTCCATCCACAAAAGTTCTTGCTTCGTGTATGGTGGAATATGAATAATGTTAATTACGAGCTATTGCCACATGAAAGGAACATAACTTTGTTAACAACTTTATCTGGTAAACGAAACATTATATCGAAAGTGTCCTGCGTAGATAAACAGAAAAGATGTTATTTTTCAACATGAAAAAATGCAAGGGCACACTCTTCAAAACAAACACAAGAAAAAACAAGATCGTTGGAATGGGAGGATTTTCCAAATCCTATTTACTCACCAGACTTATGTATCATTTACTTATGGAGTAAAGTTTGTTCTTGTTAATTTAAAAAGAAACCCGACCCTTCATTTCTGGTATCTGGACGATATAACCAGCAATTATTATTGGGACGTGTTCATGCGCACACGTGACAAACTCCCGAGTAGGGGGATGATTATAATTCTATCGGACTCGGAGACACACTCCTCTTTGAAATAGCAGGAAAAATTGAGACAAGTTAATGTTTTGACCGCAAATCGAATGTTATTCAAATGACTCGCACCAATAACTGATTTCCTTTTTTGTTAATTTTCAAGAAGCACCTCGTGAATAACTCATATAATTAGAACACAAAAACGACGTTATTTTCTTTGATGTTTCGAAGCCGTTTTTATCCAATTTTAGAAATCATATTGACACGAGACTTTGAACCAATTATCATACCAGCAACACTTATATGCGAACACTTTGAAGATGAAATTTTGTTGTGTAGTTAATTAAATCATCTTTGTCGTGTGTCGCAATTCCATTCCTAGAATTAACAAGCAGTCACTCTCCGCATAGCACGACTTGACACAATATTAACCCAACCCATAATTCAGTATAAATAACATTATGTCCTTGAACATCACAGTAAGAAAAAAAATCGGTCTTGTTGCTGAGGTTGGTACAGACATATTTTAGGTAAATATAGATTTATCTCTCTTGTCAGCCAAACTGGTACCGTATGTGGATATTTAAATGAAACTAAGGAATGAAAAATTGTCCACTGTTTTAAGATATTAGGAGAAAGAGAGTTAAGTATGTAAATATCGTTCTTAAATAAAAGTATTTAGTTGAAGAAAAACGACAAAATCTTCCATTGGTGTTTGACTGTCTAAAGATCGGATCTTGTCTTGCTTGGTGGAGCTTAACAGTACAAACTGCGCAAAGAATTTTAAATATGAAAAGTAATCTTTTTAAGCGATCATGACACTTCATAAAATTTTCTTTATTATCTCTGAATTACCATGAAACTTTGGGAAAGATGGTGAAGATGCTCTATCCTTAGCGAAGAGGATGACGTTCTTAGGCGATATGATGAGGAGGCTGATATAATAAGTTTATTGGTTTTTCACTGAAGATTTGTATGAAGGAAGAAAGCAAAAGAAATAAAAAATGTGATTTTAGTTTTGTTGGTTGTTGGGCGAAACCAATAGAAATACGATTGGTAATTTTATCGAAAGAATATCCTAAATGGTATTCTATGTGAAATAAGATCATGTACAAAAATATATACTTTAAAATGAATCAGGAGAGACAAAGGCTAAAAAATAACTTTATTCAGATTTTCAATGTCGGTTGATATGTAAACAGGCGATATGCAATGAATAAAAGTAACCATTGAACGCTGAGAGAGAATTTCCGAAACAAACTGCCTATGATCTTTTCTAAATTGACTGCCATTTCTGTCGAGATAATATAATGAATAAATCCGAAAAAATCTAAAATTTAAATATTCAAATTGTTTAAATATCCATTCAGATGTTTGTTCCTGTTTTTCAACTTGGAATCAGTTAACAAAAGAAATTTTAGCATCATTTGGCTCATCAATGTTTATTAATGTCACCATCGTTGCTTTTTTTTTCTTTTATCTTAAAGGCATGAATCATTAAGTCAAACGATTTGTAGCACCCCCAAGAAAACACTCCACATTTGAGAACTTGTGTATAATTCATATTAATCACTGAGAAATTATTACACTTCTTATTAGTGTTAAAGTTTTGAAGGCTAAAAATTGTGAAAAAAAAATGAAGAAAAAGTGCAAGCCGAATATGGATATACATTCATTTGAAGTTTGCAACTTTCCCTTTGCTTGAAAATCACAACTTTACTTTCATTTGAAATTTGCAATTTTTACTTTGCATGGAAATCGTAACTTTTGCTTGAAATCGAGCTTCGGAAACTTTCGCGTAAGTATGTATACGTTTTTACCTTTTATTTAATATGTCAAATTTGTAAGGAACGTCTTAAGCAAGTTTTCTTGTTTCCATTATTTTCATCGTTCATGTATTCATGCACGATTGCTTTAGTATTTTAGTCATTTACTAAAATCAACTTTTGTCTGGTGGAAAGATACCGTCACGTGACCCTCAGTTATGATTGAACTCACAACAATAGCGAAATAATCTGTAAACATGCTGGACATCACACTACGGTAGGTGCATTGTCTTTCATACATTTTCCAGTGCATTTATATACTTATAAAATATTGTAAAACTTCGAAGGAACATGAGTTTACTTTCAAACAATTCTCTCGTAAATTTATTTAGCATAATGAATCTGTTCATGGATTCGTCTAATTCGCAATAACCATGAAGTCAAGAACCAAAATGTCGAAAGTCTGACCGTTAAAAAAAAGGGAGAAAAAAAAAGAAAAAATTCTCTTATCTGCAGCGGAGAGGTTCCAAGATTCACTGTCGATGCTTGAAATGACCGATACCACCTTATATACATTTTTCCAATACGTTGAAGTTTAAATTATAAATTAAGCAGAATAAGCGATTAACAACAATAACTACTAATAAAATAGAATATTTATCGCAATACCGTGTAATAAAAGTTATGTGACGTCGATATTTTAATGTTGGGAATATACTTTGACTAAGGTGGGAAATATCAGCTTTCGCAATTTTTGGTTATCCATATTTTAGACGCTCGTAAATTTCGGTAGGTTTTCATCACGTAGTGGGTGGGGATGTCTGCTTGCATCTCGTAACTCATTAGGGCCGATGGGCCACCACACAGTGAGTATGTCGAGGGCAAGATAGCCTGGCGAAGTCTAGGAAAAGGACAACTCTGAAGAATTTAGAGTTGTCCTTTTCCTAGGTTGGTTGCATTACGTAATCGATTAGGATCGATGGTGAACCACATGTACTTTTGCAAGATAACCTGGCGGAGACCATCCTTTTTCAGGTGGGTTTTAAACTTATCTCCTTCTCCTAGATTGAAGCTCTATCAAAACCCAGTATGACTTACTATTTTACCCATAACTGGGAGAAGAGAATATTGATTTATGCTTTTTCTAGTGCAAGGTGAAAGCAAACAACATCGGTCCGAATTTGAAACCAGCTGGCAAATCTTAATTTTCATAACGATAACCAATACACCAAATGCACCTCTACTTATGGGTAAGAAAACTAAAATCATGTTATGACATGTTTTATGTATTACAAATCAACAAACACTGACATGTGCGTGTGTATTTCTATAAACGTCATATTTTGTGGGTACATGCGTTGGAGCACATATCTTTGGCACAGAGGAAGCACATTTTCTTTTGTAAGACTTTCGATCTCTAGGCCGGTTAGACATTAATTTTACTATATGAAAAACACGGAGGTCTACTTAAGCACGTTTACTCACAAAATATAAAGTTTATAGTAATAAGAAATAATAAGAATCAATATATAGCAATAAGAAATCAATTATATATATATATATATATATATATATATATTACCCTGATGATCCGTTTAGGTGAAACCTAGGTAGGTTTACCTGGCTCTTTAGGTTTGCTCTACTTAGTGTATTGAGCACTTTACGTATTTACTTTTACTCGTTTTGGAGGTTTTTTTCTTTGGACTCTGGGCTTGAAATTGTTTTCGCCTCAATTTCATGTTCTTAGTTCTTTCTTTTTTTATTCCTCATTTTTCTTTCGGTATTGGTTTGTTAAACTACAAGCCGAAATACCTAAGGTTTTTCAAAGCGAGTACCATATATATATATATATATATATATATATATATATATATATATATATATATATATATTTAATTCTTGATTTAATAAGGAATTTTTATTGAATCTGATAATTTACAAAGTGATATTTCGTCTAATTCATTTTTTAGTAATACTCAGTTGTCATTTACTCTGATTCACCCGAGTCTAAGTCTGTACTACCAGGCACAGGGATTGAACTCCTAATTACTATGCCACCAAATTCGAACAGAAATTAATTCATTATCATTCTTGTAAAATCCATGGAGTACAAACATTATTATTGTTGTTGTTGTTTCTCAGTTCCTTACAAAAGGAGATGTTCAACTTTCTAAGAAATAAGAGATTATTAGACAGAGAAGCTGTCTTTCTGCTGACAATGCTTTTGTCCTTAAGTCTCAACCAAGGAGGTCCTGCAATGGCTGAACCCCAGTGTCATATGGGGACAAGAAGAGCCGAAGATTCATCAGACTGCTCGGTCTATTACACATGCTTTTGGGGACGAGTGACTGCCAGCCACCGATGCAGAAGAGGAACACTGTGGTCGAAGAACCAACGAAGATGCGTCCAATTTGCACAAATGGACACTGAGAGTTTTTGCGAATGCTCCAAGGAAAACTCACTGATGTGTGTAAGTAATTTTTTCCCTAGACACCGAATTATTGTTAAACAAATTTAAATTTGTTCTTATTCTCTGAAATGTCATTTAATCATATTATATATTAATTATTTATATTATTATTATATTAATTATTCATATATTTTGTCTGTATTGTATGTACCATTTTGCTGTACTAACTTGAATTATCTCCCTTAAAACGGTATTGCTCAATGGAAGTCTCTTTGATATGACAACAGCGGATTGTTCAAACATATTTACGAAGCCGTGAGGTGAAAATACCGACCCTGTGAAAGAGAATAATAAATGAAAAAATATATTTAAAAGCTCACATATGATAACTTTATAAAAGTAAGGAGTTAATAAAATATACCGTCATATTTTTGAAAGCACTAGTAAACTGGTAATTTTATAAATAATTGTAACTGCTGCGATAAACTTTTCAAAAGCATTACACGATTTATGTTTAAATCAGCTATTTATTATGAACAATATGTGTGTCGGGTCGGTTGACCGAGGTCATGTTGGTGATATCGAGAGCCGGGCGCGGACAGCTCGTTCGTTCGCCGTGATTCTGCTTCAATCGTTTCTGAGCAAATTGTAGCGGCTCCTAAGCTCATCGTTTGTTCATGTTTTGTTTTTTCACTGGCGGCAACGTTTATGATTTGCTTATTTTATGTTGTTGGTTTATATTTTTGAGGGGATTTGTTACGTGGGTCAGATGCGATGTTCGGATCCCCTGTGCAGAGGACGACTTTTTTTTTATTTTGGATTTTGCTTTCTTAGCGTTCACATCCAGCTGGACATGTAGAGTGAATCAGAAAGATATCAAATTGAAGCGGAGTATAACACAGTCAATCGCAAAAAAAAAAAAAGAAAAAAAAAAAAGATTTTTTAATCGACACTTACGTCGCATGAAATTATGCGAAATATTCAGCGTTTGAGTTTTTCAGTAAATTTAAAATTTTATGAATGAGATATAAAAATAATAGAACTATTTAGGGAAAAATATATAAAGATTCAAATCTTCAAGCTTTATTTTCCTTTTTGGTTTTAGATGAAATGTTAATTAATATTGATTTTTAATGCATTGATTTCATTAGCGGCTACATCACGTTGAACGGTTTTAAAGTCAAACGATGAGTGAATTTATGTACGCTGAAAAAATAGTTTCATTCTTTGTCACCCCGATTTATAGGCCCACTTCATATATATATATATATATATATATATATATATATATGCTTCATAAAAAACGACAGACAAGCTACTATGGTTAAGCTTTTTATTTAATTTTTCTTGTGTTCGCACAAGAGCCTTTTTTTTTTTTAGACACAGAGTGTGTAGAAACTGTTCAAATGTTGTATAGTTCCGAGCGCTTTCGGCTATACTTTTAGCCATTATCAAGGATGATTTTATTTTTTCAGTTTAATTGTGTGCGTTATGTGTATGCTTTTATTGTGTTCTAGAGGTGTTTTTATTTTACGAACGCGGTTAGCACATTGTGGCCGTGTTCGTAGTTAATAGCTAAGGGTTGGCTTTTTCTTTTTTATTATTAGGGCTTCCATTATTTTTAATCTTTTATTTACTAGTGGATGAGGTTAATCATTTGTGTTTTCTACTAGTATGTTTCAAATGGAGTCTGGAAGGTTTGTGTGTGTGTTTAAATGAGTTCTAATGGAGCACTGGTCAGATAGGTGTAACGTAAGGCGTCTGGATAGGCATTTAGTTGTGTGACTGATGTAATTATTTATGAATTTGGTTTGATCAGGAACCCAGTTCCGTAAAGGGCATTTGAACTCATAATGTTCGTTCATTGTAATTTTGACTTAGTTGGTGTGTTGTTGTTTTTGAGGATAAGGTTTGCTGTCTTAAATTTTTTATAGTAGATAATTAATTTAATTTTTTTTTATTCGGGTCGATTGGTGTAGTGTATGTCTTTATAATATTTCTAAGTGAAGATTCGTCTTGTTTGTAGTTAATGTGCATTTGGTTTTTGTAAAAACTATTTATGTAATTTTTGACTGTATGTTCACTATCATTGTTATTTACTTTGGGGAGAAATAGTCTAATTTGGTGGTCCATAAGGTGGTTGGGGAAGCCATTCAATTATAATTCAACAAAAACATGTTAAAAATCGCTACAGAATGGCAATTATGTCTCGCTACTACAAATGTGTCTCTTCGGGCGATGGTAAACTACTGGCGAGTGAACGATTAATTTAATTTAATTTCAAAAGCAGAATACTTCCTCTTTGTTCGAGAAATGTTTTAATGGTTTCTTTAATTAGTTTTTTTTAAAGAAAAAGCAAATTTTATTGAGGTCCTAAAATGTTCAATTCAATATTATGCTTTCTTCGTTTCGAATTGAGATTTTTGTGATTCCGATTAAAATAAACGAGTTTCTGTTTTTGTAATGCCTGTTCTTATATTTTTACGTCGCAGAAGAATCCTTGCTACAGAAACGTGGGCCTCAGATATAGAAAGGACCATAATCAGTGTGGCAAATATCATCTTTGTCACTGGAGTCGATTGCTAGTTAGCAATCTTTCCTGCGACCCAGGTTTCAAATGGGATGAGTATAGACGGAGATGTGTTATCCTAACGCATTCCCAGTATCCGTGTTATCAATGGCAACCAATTAAATCGTCGACCTCCCCGACGTCTTCGGCAGTAGATATCACCCCGACAACAAGATGGCGTTCAGTTGTAACCCCGAAGCAAAAAACCGATCTCCTCACAACAACAGCAGTAAAGACAACACTAGGAAAACGTGAGTTTTTTTTTCTATCTTTTTCTTCCTTTCAAAATCCTCTCAAAAAGGTCTTGACGTCTCGAGAATTGCATATTCTGGAATTATTTTCAGTCCACGGAGAGATGTAATACGGCGTGATGGGTTTTCGTACAGAATCAGTGATTCAACTTCGAATTCTAACTGGGGCAGCCCATGCTCCATTCACACTAATGCTTTTTGAAAAACGCATAAATCTATTTTTCCCTGTGCTCTCGTCACATATCACGCAAGATATCTTGACAAAAAAACCCTTTTTCCAGTTTGTCATACATTTTTCCAAAAATATATTCTTCTTGATATATAAAATATATATCGTTACCTCATATATATATATATATATATATATATATATATATATATATATATAAAAGTGAACATAGAAGTCAAAAAGCCTGTTTCATGCTAGATGCAATCGTCAGGCCACGAGTGCTGTTATTTTTCTCGGCTATTTATATATACGGGTCAATGGTGCATCGTGGGTAGTCTATTTTGGCGGTTATTTTACCGGAAGTCGTTTATTTGCTTATTTATTTATTTGGGTTAAATTATTTTGCTTATTTTTATTTTTTTATTTTTATTTTTATTTCTTATCTTATATATTTATTTATTTATTTTTATTAGTCGGTGTTTTTATTAACGTGGTAAAAATTTTCGGGGCGATTAGCTAGTTTTATTGAGTTGAAGATTTTAGTGGAAAAAGCCGCTAGCTTAGCTTTTGAGCGCTTCACTAATTTTAAGAAATAGTTGAAACTTTCGAATATTTGTTGTTGGATGGCAAAAATACAAAAAAATGTTACATCGACATTTAGTGCGTTGGCGACTTCTATAATGAATGTATAAGGACTTACATGAAATAATGATGGTGAAATAGTACAAAATAACAGAGACCGATTGATCTGCAATGCAAGATAACATTTATGATTTATTTAACAAAAAAAAAGGAAAGTTTAAGAGTTCTTTATCTAGAAAGAAATGGAATATATAACGAAAATTGTTAATGTATTTGAGTGTGACTTGCCTGTGTAGGTATATTTATGTGTGAAGCGTCCACAGCCCTTTATTTTGCTTCTGAATGAAAAACAGGAAAAGAGAGAGTTACTTAAGGGTTCGCGTGTTTTTAAACTTCCGGGTTGCCGCTGATAATATGTCTATTAACCCTTTGAACCCTCCGTTTCTGAAACAATTCTGACCCTTCTGCTTGAGCACATGAGTCAAAATTCTCAAATAATTGGTATGTAATGTTTCACGGTAGATATAATAACAGTTACAAGTTTTTACTCACCGCTTAACCGGTGGCTGGGCATTAAGTCATTTTTCTCTACCGCCGTTCAACCGGTAACTGGGCATTAAGTCATTTTTCTCTACTACCGTTCAAACGATGGCTGGGCATTAAGTCATTTTTATCTACCACCGATAAAGCGGTGTCAGTGCTCAAAGTGTTAAGGCACTACAGACAAACATAACAAATAACAAATTTGTTTACATATATTTTGCTTTAGATTTTTAAACATTTGGAATAAAGGGAAATCCATGAATGTTTGTTTCTTCCCTGAGTTTATGGAAGAAAATCATTTTTTGTATTAATTCGTAAACTTAAAGTTCTTGGAATGTTTCATTTCAGAGTCGGTTGAGTTGATTTGAAAGTAATAAAAAGAAGAGTACAATAAAAGTCGAATTGACTATTTCTTTCTCACTATTATCAGTTATGATTTAACACTGTTTACTTTGATGTTAGGTTTCTCATTGCCATGTGGTAAGGGGCACGTATGGGTACAGGAAAAACGGCATCTCGAGTGAACGAACTGGCTATCTCTGTGCTTCAGCTATACCGTTAAGTTTCCGGATCAGATATCGGCTTCCATAAATGTCGTACAAATGTGTTTATTTAATTTATTTTTAAAGCTCTTCATTGGCTGAAAAAAAAGGTTTATTATTTTGGTTTAATATTCAACTGACTGTTAATATCGTATTTTGTGCTGGAGATAAGTTCTCTGACGATCCTTTGTTGGGTTTTAATTTTCTGTGTTATTACAAGACGTAAGTGTGAAAACTTCCGTTAGGATTTTTTTAAATTATTATTCCGACAATATATATATATTTAATAAATACATTATTATTCCTGCATGCTAAAGAATAACAAATATTTATTTTCAGTATAATATTCCTTGATAATGCACTTGATTCAGTGGTGAATATCAATTACACAGTTTGAACAATATGGTCTGGTGCACCCACCGTACGTCTCGAGGTCCTTGACAAAATCCAGAGACGGATATTGTTATAGTGGAACATACCTATTCTCTTGTTAATAGACTCTCCCACCTATAATAAGTAGGAGTAGTAGCAGTCGCTAAGTCGCTCAAGAAGTTGGTCAGTCAGTCGATGTCGGACGACCGTTAGTCGGATACTAAAAGTATCAGCGACCACCACTAGATTTCTCTGCGTCATTACCTATTATATCAAGTTCCTAACGTTTTGTACATCGAACCTATTTTAGGACCGACTTAGTGAAATACAAGCCTCCACTGTGAAACTACTCTACAAAAGATATGCAATGTGATGGGTCCTGATCTGGCATCTCGTCTACTGTTACTTTCTAACAGATGTGCTGTGGCTTCCCTTTGACTTTTCTACAAGTATTTTCATGACAATTGCACCGACGAGCTACTTTCGCTGGTTCCCAAACTGCATGAATTTAAGCGTGCTACTAGGTTGGCATCTCGGTCTCACCCTTTCACTGTCGAAACAGTTAAATGTAGCTGTCTCTTCTACTCCAACAGCTTCTTAATTCGTCACATACTTGTTTTCTTTTCAACCCAGAACTTTCTCAGTCTATATATATCTGATAATTTTTCCAAAAAAATCACGCACTTCTCAACAGTGGAACTCCTTTCCTCTTACTTGCTTCCCTGATAGCTATAATCTTCAAATATTCAAATTTAATGTGAATTGACATCTTCTGATGCCTTGATCTTGATCCCCTGTCTTTCTCTTTATCCTTTCCTTAAACACTCCTCTTTACACTTACTCTCACTCTCTGTAACCCTCTACCTCTTTACACTTACTCTCACTCTCTGTAACTCCTTGAGTGCTAGTGGTACTCCCGCTTTGCTTGGGGTGAAATGATTAAAAAAAAAATACAGTGAAAAATTAAGAAAAAAACAAAACAAAAAAACAAACAAAAACAAACAGCTAAATAATTATTCATAGCGCTACATATTTATTGATCCACCCTTGTCATATGTAGAAATGTGCTTTATTTAAACATTCTTCGTTTGTTAGTTTCTTCCTATCCCGTTTGTGGCTAAACCAATTCACATAAAAAAGACATTTTTTTTATCAGTTTTATTGTGCTAAACGTCAGGTTGGGTGTATCCGACCAAAATTAGGAATAATACTTCAAATTTATTGTCATTTGCCAGATAAGATTGGAGCAAAATAAATGCAAATGTAAAGCAACGTTTCGTTACTTTCAACGTGGAACGCCCAGGCAAGGATTTAGTTGCAGTATAATTTTAATCACACGTTTCCTATCAAACGATGAAAGGCAAACAAAAACATTTGAAATCAAGCAGGTTTACGAATATTGCGGAGTGGTTTAGATTTGAAAAGTGTGTAGGTGGGTAAGCTTAATTAATGAGACCAACTACCATTTGTACTCGTGTAAAAGTAGGCAACGCATAAAAGGAAAGGAGGAAAGAAGGCTTAGAGAATTTGACACTCATAGGACATACTGAAACCAAGCGAGGGCAGAGGGAAACAGCGAGTAATTTACCTAACGTGCTTGTATAAATGAATGACATAACAGCGACTGGAAAGGATAACAAGGGGACAACTATTACTTAGGGCTACAAAGGATAGGAAGTAGAGTTAGGATCGCCCAGGTCTTGATAAGATACAACTCATAAAAGATTTTTATTAAGTTGAGCATAATCGCTTTTTGGTTGGTTTTTATTTAAAAATGACATATTGTAATTATACTTTACTTTATTATGTTGTATAGTAATGATAATCGATCGTAATTGATTTAAATATTTGAATAGAAAGAATAATGTGGCTGAAAATTGTTACGCTTCAATAAATAGTAAATGAATACGTAATGACAATTTTCTTTTATCTTCTTTTCTATAAAGAAGATTATATCGGTATTCAGATCCTATTAACAACAAAGCCATTGGCTTCATTAGGCTGAAATTTATGACGTACATGCTTCTTGGCCCTATTAAGTGATAGACATTAGGATATGGCCAAATTGTTGTTGAGAAGAAGACTAAATCATTTAAACATGTATTTGAGGAATGGAAGTTCACCCCATACACCACCAGAACCACCACCACCACCACCACCACCACAACAACAACAATAGTAGTAGTAGTAGTACTACTACTACTACTACTTGTCCTTCCCATTGTTAGTTCGCACAAACATTATGCCCTGCTAATAATACCTAATAAATATTTCTATTCTGTTTTGATCGCGTGGAAAGACAAAAGACTTTATCAGTGTCGCTACTTGGTTTTGGTGAAAGAAAGAATGAAAATTTAAAGATATGTGTTTAATATTTCCTTCTAATCTCACATAAATAATGAACTATTCCGTTTTGATCGTGTGAGAAGTCAAAAGACATATTAAAGACGCTACTTGGTTTCAATCAGAAAATGAAAGAAGGGAAGATAGAAGTGTTTAACAGCTGTTACAATGACATAGAAAAAGTTATCATTTCAAATCTTTTCATTTGTACCCCCTTACTTCTTAAAATAACGACCAGCATTCATTTATTTATGATTGTTATTGCAATATTTTCTTAAAGTTAACTTTAAGAAAATATTGCAATAACAATCATAAATAAATGAATGCTGGTCGTTATTTTAAGAAGTAAGGGAGTACAAGCATAGCTAAATATTGAAGTTAACAACTTCAATATTTAGCTATGCGAGAGGGGAAATTCTACATATATTTTATTCTCGTAGAATTCGCCATGACCTTATTCAGTCATTAACAGAAGAATTAAGATTCATCAGAAATTCAAAATAGGAAAACCGTGAAAACTGGTAATAATAATAATGATGATGATGATAATGATAATAATAATAATAATAGTGATGATGATGATGATAATAATTATAATAATATCGCATATTGGAATAAGTGCGATTCTTTTTGACTTACTATGATCATTCGTTTGAGAACTTATGATTTTCGATGCTCATAAAGATGGGACCGATGTTAGAATCCCGTAAAATTGTTTTTGAAATCATTAAAATATCTCTCGTGATACATATAGTAGGTAATACTTTGATTTAGCTGAAATATTAAATAAACCAATTAATTAATTTTACTTAAAATTCAACTTGTTAATGCACATATAAATTGGATATACCACGTAATCGTGGTATAATTAAATGCTTTGATTTTACAGCAAAAAAAAAGTAATATTTACATTGAAAATAACATAAAATGTATCCATCGCATATTGTTATTGTGTTGGCTTTACTGATATGTTTAATTTAAACACATATGAGGCAGCAAGTGTGAGGCAGCTTGTAAGGATCGAACTCGCTACAATATAAACGATCTGCGAGACTGGTTGGTTAGACTTAGTTTCATATCTTCAATCCGTATTAGTTTGATTTTTCTCAATGTGAATCCACATAAATGGTTTTTCATACAACATATATTTTTTTCTGATTATTATTGGTTTGTATCTCATAAACTTCGCAATTATTATTGCTTTAAAAAAATTCAACACAGATCCATCAAGAAAAAAGACAGAATTTAAATCTTATCAAATGTAGTTGTTTTTATCTTATAAATGCAAGAGTTCCTACAGGAAAACGACAGTAAACCTGTTAAAAATGGCTGACCAATTCTTGTATAGTGAATATACATTTATTTTTTCGAAATATTCTTTTTAGCTTTGGTTGTTACAGATGTTATTACGGGCACAGTTTTTTTTAGCCGAATACTCTCCGTCCATTTTCAGGTGTCCATTTTGGGTCTATATTGTGTTAGTTGATTATTGTGTTATTTTTAGCCCGTTCCTACTGAAACAGAGTATATATAAGTTTCACTAAGAAAAGGAAAACGTTGTTAAAGATAGAGAAAAATAAAAGCACAGGAATTAAGAAGACAGAAGATAACAATTGACATTGCATTTGAATTTAAAGTCATGATCATTAGGTGATATTTTTTAACGTCATCTCCTTTAAAGATATAGGTGATCATGACTCTTCCACAGATTCCTTTTCTTTATTATCTGTAGATTGATGTCTTCCGAATTGGATTTGGTTTGTTTTTTGGCATCTTCTCAAATACTTTTGTGGGTTATTTAAAGCCGAAGCATATTTCGTATGAATTATTGTAAGAGTTTGCTTACAGTATCCAGTGTTCTCAAACGACCCCCATCTAAGTACTGACCGAGCAAGACGTTGCTTAATTCTTCTTGTGAAAGATATTGGAATGCTTTTGCGTTGCTTTCTCCATGGTTTGGGATTCAAAGTTTTCATTCTCTTAGATAGTTACCACCCAAAGTTAAGGGCTCCCAGTCTACTCTGCTATTTAACCCAGAGCTAGTGGAGCAGAGGAGGCGAATTCATAGCTTTTCTAAAGACACTTCTGCGAAAGTAAACGCAACAGACTATCCTTGAACTCGGCCCGCTGAATTCCCTTTCTGCACCGATATCTGTTACACTAGCTGTACATCCATCTAGAAGATTACATCAACTGAAATCAGTGCTTATATCCACTGCGCCACTGTGGTGTATTTTTGGAGCCTTTTACGTCCACTATTTGATCGTTTTGATATTTGCTATGGAAAACAGCTACTGAAAGGTTTAGTACACTCATGACTTAACGAAGACCTACATTCTTTCTCTATCAGTAAAATGTCGAATATCTCCACCTGTGTTAGATACAGAAGTTGATGTGACAATGACTGGGGTAAGGAGACTATAAATCATACATGTATATGTGTAATAATTACTGGGCTGGTCACACCTGTGTCACCTGTGTATGTGAGGAGACAACGATCTCTCGCATTCCAACAAAGCAAGAAGCGCTTTTATTATTTGAAGGTGAAAGTTTACTCGAGGCAAAAAAATTATCGCGATATCTCTGTACCTTGATACCAATATAAAAAGGAAAATGCCGACTAATTAATGGGTTGGTCCGGTTACGAATAGTGTATATGTATACATACACACACACACACACACACACACACACACACACACACACACACACACATATATATATATATATATATATATATATATATATATATATATTAATGGGTTGGTCCGGTTACGAATAGTGTATATTTATACATACATATATATATATATGGAATATGAAAGAACATATTCTCTTGACTTATTAAAAACCTAATTGCATTTCAGTGTTTATCTCCGTGGTTAGAGTCATATACAACAAAATGCGAGGCGTTGATTTCTATTTTCATTGCCACAAACCCACTTGGTTGAAAAAAGAAAACTTTAACTGAATGCTAAATTAATAATTTCTTTCTCTCACACATCAACAGACACACACAAACACACACGTATATATATTTACACATATACGTGTGTATGCATGTGTGAGAGAGAAAGTATGATTTACAAACTCTATGTATCATACTAATAGAGAGTAATTGAATAATAAAATGGAAAAATCCTGTTACGTGTTTCATTCTATAAAAGGACTTCTTCAGAGATATTATCATATATATTCAGACTGATATATATATATATATATATATATATATATATATATATATATATAGATACATATATATAGATATATATAGATATATTTTATATATATATATATAATATTGAATGCGTTTGTTAAATTATTCAACTTCTTAACAAGAAAAATCTCAAATTGATGTTAAAAATTGCCGTAAAACATTGTTGATTTATTTAAGATTTAATGATCTATTATGATATTTATTTAACATGGAATGATCTATCATGACATATTTCTAATTAGTATTTAGATACATTGTATTTATTTTCAATATTTCTACTTGAATTGTTCACCTATATTGCATATGATCCATTATTGTACATAATTAGGTTACAATCAAATTTGTATTTTAAACGAATACTGCCTTATGAAAATTGAGATGTACTACATCTCAGTTTTCATATGGTAGTATTCATATAATTGGAGGGCGGTCCGTAGCATAGATTAGGTGTGGCCCACGAGACCCTTGCACTAGACTTGTCTATTCCCATGGAGCATTTCCAGAAACCGGAGAGATTTGATTGTAACTTACGAATCGCTGTACATAAATGGAAACACTGGTTCATGACTTTTCAAAATGTTTTCGGTTCTTTACCAAACAATAACATCGACAGATGATGCGTGCTTCCAAACTTCGTCATACGTAAAATGTATAACGTCATATATTAGCGTACTACTGATGAAAATGTCAGTCACAGTATGCTCAACTTACAAATGAAGTCTTTGCACGACATTGCTTTGTCGACGGCCAGCAACAGACAGAAAAGTCTACAGACAAATATTTCTAAGCTTTGAAGACTTTATGCAAGGATTGTAATTTTAAAGCAGTAATTGCAACTCGGTATCAGGAGAAATATATCAAAGACACCTTTATAAGTGGCTTGCAGTTACCTTTTATTCGTCAACGATTATTGGAAAATAGAACGCTTGAATTGACCACCACGTTTGGCCAAGCGAGAGCACTAGAAGCAGCACAGATAAATTGTTAGACTTGTACAGTTCTAATACAAAACTACAGCCTTTGAGTGCTGCTACATTTAATCCGGAGGTCGAAGAAGAGACTACAGTAAGGTTTGTAAATGTATCAGCCACTTTTAAAATAATGAATTATTACTTTTGCGGGGGTGCAAAACACTTACAACATGTTTGCCCTACATGCGAAACTAAAATGTAATATGTCATTATGCTTGGGCGTGTCTTTCTGACGCTTCAACGAGTGCATCGACAACGCCTATACGATATTTTCTGCCTTTGCGCCAAGTTCATTGTTAAATGTTGTAAAAGTTTCTATAAATGGAGTAGAAGTGGATGGACTTGTTAATGGTTGTCTCTCAGTCAGCTATATTCATCCTAATGTAGTCAAACACTTTTCAATGTCATTGACTGTCCATTAATAGTATGGCATGGTGTATTGCAAGGTGGGGGGTTTCACGTGAATGATCGTGAATACTGGATTCGCTTGGATAAACTTGCTGGGTGTGGGGTCAGGATTTCAAAAAATTCACAACAGAGTAACCTTAACATATGGAAAACTGTCATCGTTAGCGATCCATGGAGCGTGTTGATCAACCAGTTTGCAAATTTAAAGTCGGTGTTTCTTTCAAGTGCTGCAAAATGGTGGCTATATTCACTCAATGAGCGTAGATATGTCGAGCAAGAAACTACTTAAAGGAAGAAACTACTTAAAGGAAGAGACTCTTAAAGGAAGAAACTACTTAAAGGAAGCGACTCTTAAAGGACGGTATTATACACCCATTAATTCACAAATTCGAGTACAAATAGTTTGTTTTAAAGACGAGTCACAAAAGACAAGCCTCGCAATCGATTATTTTGAAGTTATTTTAGTTATCAACTTTCTCATATTGACGATACTATTAATAAAATTGCACACTACTGTACTTTTAGCACGAAAGACCTTCGCAGTGCATTTCACCAATCTTCAATGAAAAAGTAAGAGAAACCTTACGCCAAATTTGAAATATGGCAACCGTTACCAGTTTATGAGAACACAGTTTGGAGCAACCAATGGAGTGACTTGTTTTATTCATGTAGGAAGAATTGGAAGGTGTTATATTCCGTGCTAATAGGAATATATACTTGACAGACATGGTAGATAAAATAAGTAAAGTTTTATTGTAAAAACCAGTACAATAAGAATAAAGGTAACAGTTATGCACAAGGTCGTTGCAAGTCAATCCAGTGAGTCGTACTCAACAGATCCCAGCAAGTCGGTATTTACTTGCCTCCCCCAAAGGAAGGATGTGGCACAAGGCCAAGTTTAATGTGGGTCAATCCGATCCTGTAGGCTCGGCCAAAAATTCTCCGTAACCCCGAATAAACGGGTTCCGGTCTGTCTACCTCCCCGGACGAGATTCCCCCCTTCGCTATAGCCACGTCCGGGTTACTCGTTGCCCAAAGGCAGAGAGTTCGACAGCAGCCATATCCTGTAGTCCGTTGCCTTACGGATACTTACAGGTAGTTACTACCTATAATGTAGTCACTCATGGGGTGACAGGTTATTCCATTACATCAGAAGGCATATTTGCTTGTCTAGGTTATATCACTATATGTGGAATTTCTTTTAATAATTTCATTCTAAGTAAGACTATAATGCCCCTAAGACGCAAGGGAGTGAAAGAGAATAAAAATATTTTAGTGCGGAGAAAAGACAATAAAAGAATAGGATTCAGGAAGGCAGAAGATGGCAATTGGCGTTGTATTTAAACTTTTGAAGATTGTAGGTGGCAAAGAAAGACGAAAACGAAAGTGAGTTCCAGGTGAGAATTGCGAGAAAACAAATTATTATAATAGAACAAACGGTTATATCTAGCTAGCCCAACAATAGAACGGTGAGACCTAATTGCCAATCTAGTAACACACTTAAATCTATGCATTCGAGGCACCAAGAAGGAAAGTTGATCAAACAATTGCCAGGAAAATATTTGTAGAAAAGACAGAGGGAGGCCACGTCACTGCAGTGAAAATGGACAGAAAATGAATGTGATACAAATTTAAAGAAGTTTTCTTGAAATTGCCAATAGAATGAATATCGCATGCAACAAAGGAAATTATTATTTTTTTCCACAAGAAAGCTTAAGAAGTATGAAGTTATGAAGTAGAAAATGGTGGTAGGCAGCCTGAATCTGATCGACTTCAACGATTACGAAATACCAGCACTAAATAAATAACTGTACGTCATTCCTACGTATATTTGGTTCATTTCACTACTATTCTCAGTGGATCTAAATATTTTCAATAAAAAAATTCGCTCCTTGAGTGTACCAAAAGATTTTCCTATATAAAAGGAAGCAAAGAAATACTCAAACAAATTATAGAATATTTGGTTATGGAAACCATCGATTAATGTACATCGTTTGAAGTTGAAACAGAAGATTTAGAAACTACGATTGAAACAAAAATGGTTAATTAGAGATATTCTTTTCTTGAGGACTGCAAGGTTCAGAAAAAAACGCCACATTGCTGTTGAAAAAGAAACACATTTTCTTTTTCATACAGATATTTTAGTCAATTTCATTTTTTTCTGACACATTCTTAATTCAATAACCGAAGAATTGGCGAATTGTATGTTGTAGTAGAAGAAAAAAGAAAAGAAATCAAAGAAAAGTAGTTTAAATATTTATGAATGTGCAAATGTAAAACTTGCTGGATCAGCCTTTACTTTAATACTAAGCAATAGCAGTAAACAACAGCCTGATTAATAAGGATGGTCCAATAACTTGGACCGATTTTAAATGTGAAAAAGTTTAAGTTCCAAGAGTTCAATTGGAAAAATTGTTCGTAAATTCAAACAAACTGGGTCGGTGGCATATTTGTAAACCCCATTGCGTGCTCGTTTACGCCGTTCAGCTGAAAACTTTGCACGAGAATGTGGCCGAAAATCCAGACGCCTCTATTCGTCATCGCGCGCAGGAATTGAACCTCTCCACAACAACGTTACATCGTTTCCAATTGCACTCTCGGTTGGTCGATTATGTTGACCAAAAAAATCGCGAAGTGCGAGAAAAGCATTTCTGTTTGAACGTTCATTTTCGTAATAGGCTTCGATAACTTTAACACGTTGTTACTCTTTCCATGGTTGAAATTGCCAAAGACTTAAGTTGTTAAATTTGAAAGAAAAAGAAAAAAAATCATTAGAGGCTTAAACTTAATTCACATTTAAAATCCGTCCAAGTTATTGGAACACCCTTTACATCCTGTGTACTGCTTACCAAATTCATCTTTCGGAAACTGATTTAACACAGTTTAGAATAAAATATTGAACATTCACTTCAATAAAATAACCACAATTTTATTGGTCTGAAATGCAGACATACCGATTAATTTAGTTTGGTTTTGTTTAGCGGCATATAAACACCTCTATGGGTTATTTAATATCGAAATATAAATATTTTGTTCGAAATTTTATGGCTTCCACTACAGATGTTTTGTACATAATTTCATACTTTCTGGGTAAAAGGTATGTTTTATAGATATAATTTGTCGGAGATGAGGTATTATGATTACTTGCATTATTTACATTATTCGGACTGTTATCCTCATCTTCATTACCATATTCCCGTTTCGGCCATTGTATGCTCCGGCCTTCTTCAGGTGATTGGAATTTTGAACCGAACTCTTTATTTCGTCCACCGGGGGAGTTTGTTCTGGTTCCACGTGTCATGCCTCTTCTGGATGCCTCGGTTATTTCTTTTTAGCTCAACTCTCCAAGTTCACCACTGGCCTGGTATTGAACTTACAACTCTTTGGGTCTAGTCGCTGGATCTAACCAATGTCTTTATCCATTGGGCCATATGATTTTGAGGACATATGGCCCAGTTTTTAAGGCAGGACATTATTTTGACGGTTTTTTTTAAGGCTGGACATTATTTTGACGGTTTCTATATTTTCCAATACATTTTTATGGTCTTTTACTTGTATTTATATCTTATAATTTTAAGTGAGTTCATTGAGTTCAAATGTCTTTCACCGTCAGTGCAGCTTAGCATATTTTACATGTTGGTTCATTTTCATTCTTCAACAAATATGAATGAGTGATTGGTTTCCTTCATTGCTTTTGTTCAACAGCCTATCCACCCGGGTTATTTAATACCGGGATCTAAATATGAACAATTCAATTCAAACTAAATAATTAATTCAAAAGAATGACACTATTTCATTATTAAATTATAATTACTTTGCTGACTTTTTTTTTTTTACAAATAATCTTACAAAATCAAACGAGGTGTAAAAACTTGTTTCTCTTTACAAGAAATGAGATTAATCAGAGCAAACTATTTTTTATTTTATTTTTCATTTTTTTTTGACAGTGTATACAATGTCTTTGCTATAAAAATGTATTTGCTGGTAATTTCTTTACAAAAATGTATTTGCTGCTAATTTCTGTATAAAAATGTATTGTTGGTAATTTTTACTATAAATATATTTTTTCACTTTTTTAGTGTTTTGATTTTTATTTGGAGTTTTTTGATGACGTATTATCCATTCCCGCTAAGACGCCAAATTTATTTTTTTTGTGGGTGACAAGGTGGCTTTTTGTTGGTTATTTTGAGAGTTGGTAGCCGGATTAGTGATCTTTGAGATTTTTGCCTTATGAGGTCTGAATTAGGTGGATATTTTGAGTTTTGTATACATGGTATTTGAGCCGTAGTATGCGAGTTTGAAATGGACTCTTTGGATTTATTACAAAAAATGTGTAGTTTTTATGATCAAGTAATTATAACTGGTTTGCTAACGAGCCGCCTCACTCTGATCTTGTAGTGGGTAGTCGGTTTAGTCGCCGACATTTCGACTGGAGTACTTACTGATAAGGTGGGGAATAGAGAAAAACATTCTTTATTTTTTAAAAAGTTTTAACTTAGTATAAGTCCCATTGCCCATTGCTAAAACAATATGCGTTATTATCCGGCATTGTAGATAAAGCGTTTCTTTCTACTTACAAATAGCACCTCTTGCTGTCTTCGGATCAAATGGTCATTTAGTGAATTGTTGTGGCTGACTTTATCGCCATGCCTCTCTATTTCAGGGACCACCGATCTGTAGCGGTGGTGGTGAGGTTCCTTCCCCAACAGTTGAGAATGACGACTTTGCTTTCCAATAAAATAAAATAAAACAAAGGGAAAGAAATAGAGCTGAATATTTCTTCGCTTCTCTGCCTTTTATCTAGCAAAGAAAATATAGACTCACTAGTTGACAAAAAACACCGAATAAACTTGGTTCACACATTCTATGGCCATTTTTTTGGTAATTTACAAATAAATTAGCTAGTCTGAAAATTAAAAAGTAAGTTAGAGAATTATTTAATTAGTAACTACAAAAATACCGAAACAAAAGCCATACAGCATTGTGGATGTTGAAACAGAAATATTGAGTACTACCAGCAAAAGAGACATGCACAAAAAATTAAAGCAACTAACAGGACAGAAGACATGCTCGTCAACAGGCTGTATAAAAACAAAGGATGGAACGCTCATATCAGAGAAAGAAAAATTCTCCAACGCTGGAGCAATTATATTGGAAAACTCTTCCACGACGAAAGGGAACAACCAGCAATACACAGAACTAACGACGGACCTGGAATTTTGAAAACTGAAGTAAAAGCTGCACTGGGTAAATTGAACAGAAACAAGGCAGCTGGGCCAGATGGAATTGTAACGGAAATGCTGACAGCCTTAGATGACTTTGGCATAGACAAAATCACCGATAGAACAAATGAAATCTACAACAGCGGAAACATAGCGGAATACCTCAGCAGATCTATCTTCATAGTTATGCCTAAGAAACCAGGTGCAAACGAATGCGAACTCCACAGAACAACCAGCCTAATGAGCCACGTGACGAAACTCATCATCCATATACTAATGAATAGAGCGCGCAGCAGTATCAGGCCAGAGATAGGACGAGAACAGTGCGGGTTCGTTAATGACACTGGAACAAGGAATGTAATATTCATGTTCAGAATGTGACCAGAAACAATACAAATGCAGAAAGACGTGTTTCATGGACTACGCTAAGGCCTTCGATAAAGTATGCCACAAGAATCCGCTGGAACTGATCAGCAACCTTGATATATTCGGAAAAGATATCAGAATAATCAAGAACCTATACTGGCAGCAAACAGCATGCATACGCATAGAGAACGAGTTCAGTGAATATACGAAAATAGAAACGGGCGTAAGGCAAGGATGCGTCTTCTCACCTGACCTGTTCAACCTGTACAGTGAGGCAATTCTGAGAGAATTGGAAACCATACTGGGATTTACCGTCGGCGGTCACAATTTCAACAACATAAGATACGCAGATGACATAGTAATGATAGCAGACACAGAAAAGAAATTACAAAACCTCCTACAGAAGGTAGCGACGGAGAGTGAGAAAAAAGGGACCAAGCATAACTACAAGAAGACGGAATGCATGGTCATCATTAAAAGGATGAGCCTGAAATGTGATTTGCAGGTCGAGAACACTAGAATCAAGCAAACATGGAAGTTTAAATGTCTAGGAAGCGTTTTGATAGAGGAAGGTAAGTGCGACACTGAGATCCGTAGACGTATTGGGATGGCACATTCCAAAAGCTCGGCAGAATATTGCGAGACAGGAGGATTTTTTGGTAACAAAGAAAAGAATACTGAGCTGTTACGTGATATCCGCCCTTCTTTACGGCAGCGAATGCTGGACGATTGCCTCGAAGATGGAAAAGAGACTCGAGGCGACGGAGACGTGGTTCTACGAAAGGATGTTGAGGATTTCGTTGAACGAGCGTGTGAGCAACAATGAAGTCTTGGAGAGAATGCAGACAAGGAGGAGGCTCATGCTTATCATCAAGAAGAGGCAGCTGAAGTTTTTGGGACACATAATGAGGAAGGAGGGCCTTCGTACGGGTCGAATAGAGGGAAAGAGAGACAAGGGAAATCAGCGCGTGTCATTCCTGGCGGACTTGAGCAGGTGGATGACATAACGTGGTCTTGGGGGGGAGATAGTAAAGGAAAGGAACTTGTTGAGAGCTGCAAGGGACAGAGGGGGGTGGGAGGTAAAGAGCCATGTTCGCCTGTGTCCCGAAAGGACATAACAAAAAAAGAAAGAAGAATCATGACTGACTTGAAAGTAGTTTCTGGAGAAATGCCGTTAGAAGCTGAATGCAGACCGACGTGTTCATCGGATTTTGACGATGAATCTCTAAAATCATTAATGAAAAGCAATCCAAAGCAAAGTACTCAGGAATTAATAAAGTTTTTAAGCACATCACAATCTACCATTTTGCCAACACTTAAAAAAGACAGGGAAAGTTATCAAGCTGAGTGTTTTTGGTTCCATACGCTATTAGCGTAAAGAACAAAGCAGATCGTTTATCTATAGCAACAAAATCTCTTTTCACAACAAAGAAATTACTTGTTCCTTAAGATGAACAGCGGGAGCACCAGACCATATATGGCACCAGACCATATATGGCACCAGACCATATATGGCACCAGACCATATATGGCACCAGACCATATATGGCAACAGTATTCAATGCAAAGACGAATGGTAGATTTGTAGATTTGAAGGTTTCGGACGAGAGAAACCTTCTGGTGTATATATATATATATATATATATATATATATATACACCAGGTTTTTTTGTTTGGGCTTTGGGCTTGCATGCTAGACGATTATTTTCGGCTAACGTACATGTTCTTGGTTCTTTCTTTTTTAAATACCTTTTTTTTCCCTTTGGTATTGGTTTGATTATTTGCAAATCAAGAAGGTTTTCCGGACGAGTATAATTTCTTATACTCTAGATTGGCAGGTAGGTCTCATAAATTTTACAGTTGAAATTGCTAGATGTAATCATAATTTCTATGCTAACAGTTTTTTCTCTCGCGTTTTTCGTTTGTAGAATTCTCTTCCGGCTTCTTTCATTCCAGTCAACTTCGATCTTCAAAAATTTAAATGTAATGTCACTCGTTATTTTTAAAAATTTCTTTTCTTTTATTGCCCTCGTTTCTTGATAGTGTTCTTATTATATTCTTGCATACTCGGTAAACCCTCTGCATCTTAGTGGCTTTATTGTCTTGCTTGGGATGAAATGATAAAAAAATCTTAAACAAATGAAACAGCCTGGTTTGTAGGTTGATTCTTGGTTTTCGAGAAAAACGTTTGTATTCTTGTTTTCCGCGTTTTTAAACTGCCATGTTTACTGGTATTTATCGTCTGTCTTATTCAATTTCTGTGTCCTCGAGTTCTCTGTTATAAATTAAATACAATTTCTTCTTCACCAGCAAATGGAATTTTCTTGTGTGAAAGACAAGCTGCACCTTTCATTGTTGGTGGTTTAGCAGCAAAGGCTGGACAGTGGCCATGGCAAGTTATACTAAAAGGAAAACTCAATGTAACTCATGTGACTCAGTGTGGAGGAGTTCTTATAAGTGTACGGTGGGTCCTCACGGCTGCTCACTGTGTTTTCAGGTAAGGAAGGTACATTTGTTTGTGATTTTTTCACCTTTTTTCTCGGCGTATGCAAATATGGAAGGCAAAAACTTAGATTCTACAAGAATTAAACAGTTGAGTTTCTAAACTATCGATAATTGTTGAGTATTAGGTCATTTGTAATACAAAATTTACAATTAAAATATTCCCCACTTTTTTCTGGGTCAGTCAGTGATACACGCTTAGGCGATCATGTTTCTTTCGATACATGGCTTACGAGGCAGATTTTTTCATGCAGTAGGTTGCCATTTCTTTCTGCGGTAGACTAGTTGCCATCCAAGGTCTGTTCTGCTATTTACCCATAGCTGTGAAGTGGGGAGAAGAGGATTCATACTTTAACCAAGGTTATTAGCATGTAAGTTCGACTGGAATTCGAACTCAGCTTTCCGATTCCTCAATCCGAGCCGCTATCCATTACTCCACCGTGTCGACTAATAAATCCTATCTGTAAATATATCGGGTATTTAAATTTAACGTTTTTAAGCTATTTCTGAATACCAAACCCCGATTTATCTCCCTTACATTTGCTCTTGTTTTATTTTTTTTTGTTTGTTTTGGAAATCGCCAGATATTCTGAATCCTTGGAAGTTAATTTATTTTTTTGGCAAAGTTTAACATTGATACCAAAAAAAAAAAAAAAAAAAAAAAAAAAGGTGTCAAAATGACGGTTTTTCTATTGACACCACTATTACTGTATACACTCTCACTAGTTGTTGTTCTTTGACAAAAGTTATTAGAATTTTAATAAAACCCAAACATATGAAACTCGATTTATACATTTACTTTTTCCTTGAGAATTGACACAAAAGTATTAAACTTAAACACTATTCTTATAATTAAGCAGTTTAATAAATAAATAAAGTGCATTTCTTCAAAATTAATAATTACAGTTACTCATTGTTATTTTTAATTTAAATTATTTTACTCTCCTGTTTGCAGACATTTTTATAATTTTATGAAGAAAATATTGTCTTATTTGTAATTTCTTTATATAATGATAAATGATAAATATTGTATTGCAGTTGGCTTACATATTTTTATAAACTTGAAAATTATTTTAAGACATTTTGTATGTTTATACGTTCTTTTTATAGATGTAAATATTTAAGTAAATGCTCTGCTTATAATAAACATTATTAACGACATTTACTGTCTTGAATGTCCGAGAAATTTTCATAGAAAATATGCGTCCTCCGACAGGAATCGAACGTGTATCCTATACGGAACCGTCATATAGCCTGACGTGCTTTTACCGATTGAGCCACAGAGGAGAGTTTCGGTTAGCAAGGTCGATTTTGCTGTTCATAAACTACAATTCTCCATGAATCTCTCACGTACATTCATATCTGCTCGATGCGTATCCAAATGTAAACAAATGACGTCACATATTATGAAATGGACAAAGTCCGACAATTATGTCTTAAAATAATTGTCGGACTTTGTCCATTTCATAATGTGAAACTTGAAAATATAATATTACTCTTCTAAATAACAATCTAATAAAATAACTAAGTGCTTTTATTAGATGGCTAGAACGCGCATTTCATTATTTACTAAGCGGAGTACAGAAGTTTGATGGGTGGCATAAATGGAGTCGAATGTTTATCGCGTTAGTCTTTCAAGAGGAGAAGGTCGACTGGCAAATCAGTATTCGAACTGTTAACTTTTACAAAAAAAAAAAAAAAAATCATATTTTAAAATATACAGGATTTAGCCATGACGTAAAAGTCTGTGTTATATTAGTATTTATGAAATATTGTATTTAAAAATATTAAAGAAACCTCTCTGTAAATCTGCATTTTCTTGTTTAGGTTTTATACTCCACGAATATCGAATTAAACTAAAAGTATAATTGAGTAAAGATAAAAAAAAACTGATCCAAAACAATTAAAATAGAGGAAATTAATTTTTATATATACATATCGTATACACCTTTAAAGCCCTCTAGTATCCTCATTATTTCATTCACAATGCTAAAAATGCTATACAAAGTATACAAATACAAAAAAATAATGATATTAATAACAAAAATAACAAATACAATAAATTAGATAAAAACACACATATAATATTAACATACTACTAACTCACATATAAGTACTATTAACTTACATATACTATTCCGATTTTAGTGATTTAAAAAAATAATTTCAATCAATTTAAATTCGGATTGAAATACAGCAAAGTATTTTACTTGGAAATAATCAATTAATTTGAAATTAAAACTAAAATAAAAGCTTCAAGAAAGTTTTTTTTTCTATTGTAAAATGCATTTTAAACCTTAGGTATCGCTTTTTACTGGAGGTGCCTACTTTTGTCTTTAGTCATACATATCCTTAGTTTAAAAGTTTATTTATCAACAGAACCAATTTAAAAGTTCTTTTAGTGCAATATTTCTAATGTAGGAATAAAGCGCGCTCTTCCCTGATGACCCTCCTAATCATCCCCTACTATTCCGTACACGGTGCATTCGATTGGTAGCACTTACAGTAGCAAGATGTTCTCAAATTCCCACATTGTGGAATTTCTCTGACGTCCCAATAAGATGTCATTAAATAGAAAAATAGTTAATTACTCCTTTTGGTGTAGTGGACTCTTTTAGTAAAGTAGAAATTTATTTCACATGTACACACATATGGAGTTGCATTGCTTTTTATACATGTGGTTGAATTAAAATCTTTTTTAGTTTCCAAATTATTATGAAATATCCAATTCTTTATATTTTTATCCTTTTTTTAAAAAAAACTACTTTAATAGGCCAGCTTTACGTAACCCAGAAGCGTGGACGGCGACCCTCGGTGAATACTCGACGAAGATTTCGTCTGGATTTGAGAAAAAGATAAAGCCAATCCGTATAATTTCAGTAAGTACTTGTAAGTGTTGTCAATAGGCAAAATAAATAGTATTAACATTATTTACATTATTCGGACTATTGTCCTCATCTTTGTCGCCATATTTATTACAACGTCTCGGCCGTTGTACGCTCTGGCCTTCAGGTGGTTAGAATGTCGAACTGAACCCTTTATTTCGCTCACTGGGGTAGACTGTTCTAGTTCTACGTGACATGTTTAAGTGGAACTAGAACTTCTTTTTGATGTACATAAATGATCTACCTAAGAATATACTCAGATCATTTGTAAACATCTATGTCGATGATACGACTCTGTAGGGTCGCACCTCTAAAACTCTCGATGGTCAGCGATTGTCGTCTGATCTCTCTTCTGATCTTGCACAAACTACACAATGGAGTAAAAACAGGCTGGTTACATTCAATGCCTCGAAGACCAAGCTAGTTACATTCCATCATTACCGATCTGACCCCGAACTATCACCAATCGAGATGAAAGGAGGTCCTCTCTAAGAAACACCGTGCATTGAAAGAACGTTAGGCCTCAAACTCACAGCCGACCTTAAGTCGCTAAACTACATCCACGTCCTGGGTAAGATGATAAACTACATCCAGCAGCAAGGCCTCTGATCAGGAGGTTTTGAATAGCATGGAACCACCTCTTAATTGCTGGTGTATCCAGGTCCATCCTGACCCAGGGTGGTAGCACCTGTTAGGGTCCCAGCTATGGGCAAATAGTTAACTATTACCAACAATACTTTTTGAAAAAAAATATTACTAGCAATACAATTTTGAAGAAAATATATTACCAGAAACAGATTTTTGACAAAACAAAATATTACCAGCAATAAAAAATGTTGTCGGCATTAAATAACCTATTGGAGCTGATATGCCGTAAAACAAAATGAACCAAACCAAACCGAACCGAACCGACTTCAAGTGCAACTCGTATATTCGATCCATTGCTAAGAATGCAGGTAAAATAGGTGGCTCCCTGTATCGCTCCAGTAAGTACCTGACCCCTCCTGTCATCATCTACTTTTACAAGAGCCACATCAGGCCAAAAATGGAGTACTGCCAGTTTTGATAAACTTCAAAAGCGTCTCCAAGCCCTTGTGGGTGACGAATTATTCTCCATCTTTCAAACTCTCTCCCACGGGCGGGATGTGACAAGACTCTCACTGTTCTACCGCTACTTCCACGGAAAGCAAGAACACGCCATGTAACATACATACCACAGATATTCCCTCCATGCCCCATCGGTGAGAAGTAAGTTCCACTTGAACAGTTTCTTCCCATAAACCACTGCTCTGAGGAAGCGACTTCCAAGAGGATGTTTCCCTAATCACTACAGTCTTAACCTGTTCAAGGCTAGGGTTAACAGTTATCTTCTTCTGCTATACACACAAATTGGCCTCCATACGTAACCCTTTACCCCCAGCCTGTAAAGGGTGAACATTGCTGTAAAAAAAGTGCGAAGAAAAAATGATCTATTATGAAATGTTACTAATTTGTATTTAGATACATTGTATTTATTTTCAATTTTTCTAGTTGAATTGTTCACCTATATTGTATATGATCCATTGTTGTACATCATTAGGTTAAAATAAAATGTTTATTTTATATAAATACTACCTTATGAAAATTGAGATGTAGTAGAGTAGGGGCTTGTATCATACATTTGGGGTGGGAGCACGAGACAATTGCACTGGCCCTGGTAGAAACTTAAAGAGGTTGTCCTAAAGATCCGGTATGAGTTTAAAATAATAGCTAGATTTGTCGTACTCTTTTTAATTCACACTAAACTTTTATTGGGCGTCTCGTCGTAGTGCAATGGTTAACAAAGCTAGCCACGGAAAATGTAATCTTCCTCAGGGACCTCACATTCAGGATCATTTGTAAAATACCAAACTCAACGTTTGGTAAAAACGAGGGAAATGGGTCAACCCGATAACTTTAACACGCACCCAGGGACAGGCTGTATGAAATAGATAAACATGTGTCACTGCTTCTGTAGCCACAGAAAATTATGGCCGCATTGATAATTGTTGCATACTTAATAACCAGATGTGTTTATTTTTTATGTTCAGTCATCCATATAATGTTTTGATAAAATAGGTCACTGGTTTCATAAAAGATTGTTATCGCGATTATATTAATATTTAAGAAATCTTTTCTTTTTTTTTTACAATAGCAACAATAATCAATATAATAATTATTCAATCTCTATATGTTTGTGTATCTGTTCTCGTAACATAGAAAACAGGCACATCGTAGCGCAATTTTGGTGAACGCAATATCATAAAAATGCTTTAACTTGGACAATAAAGTAATTTCTAGTTCAGTCGGGGCACTGATTTTTAATTCATACTTTCGATCACGAGTTCTGTAGAACTATTGGTGGACTACATGTACTGCTGCCATAGCAGCAGTAACTGTGTTGAGGGCAAGATAGCTTTACGGATCCCATTCTTCTTTAGGACGACCTTGAATTCAGGGTTACATCTCCAGCTATGCTCCTCATGGTTTCTGATATTAATTCATTGCTGTTAGCGTGTACATGTTTTGCCTTAAGATGAGCTACACTAAATATCCCGTTCAGTACGACAGATTTTGCTTGTCAGTTGCATGACTTTTACCAATTGGGCATGTCACCTAGGGGCTCACACACTTTGCATTTCTGTTCATGAATGGAAGTAGTTTACGAAGCATCATGGTTGGCTGTCAGGAGGATTGTTTTTTTTTTTTTAAGTTTGAATGATCAGGCAGTTAAGGCAACTCTGTAATCATAATTAGAAACTTGGGAACAAACTCAAACGGTGACCATTTGAGTAGACTAGGTTACCTGACCTGAAGGTGTTTCTAATTGGGTCCCACCTGCAATGTAATGTGCTGATTTTATCAAAACCTATATATATATATATATATATATATATATATATATATATATATATATATATATATATATATATTGATTTGGCCAGAAAGTTCTGACTTAGGAAGCAGAAAGAAAACAACAAAATTTTTATGGTATCTGTCTATATTCCTGAGATGAGGTATTATGTACACTATTTACATTGTTTGGACTGTTGTCCTCATCTTTGTCGCCATATTTATTACAACGTTTCGGCCGTTGTACGCTCCGGCCTTCTTCAGGTGGTTGGAATGTTGAACTGGACCCTTTATTTCACTGGGGTAGACTGTTCTAGTTCCACGTGCCATGTTTAATGGATGTCAGTTATCAGTTATCTCCTGTTAATTAACCTGAAGAAGGCCGGAGCGTACAATGACCGAAACGTTGTAATAAACATGGCGACAAAGATGAGGACAGTAGTCCGAATAATGTAAATAAAATTTTATGGAGCAACACCAACATTTATTCTTCAAAATAAAGTCCATCATTCTGGACGATCTTCTGCCAGCGATCAGTCAGCATCCGAATGTGTCCCAGATACCAGCCCGCTGACTTTGAATAAAAAACAAACAAACTGTAAACAAGTTTCCGTCCAACTGTTTGAACATCTTAGTAAACCTGATGGTGTGTAGCCTCACATTGTCTTGCTGAAACAAAGCCTGATCTCGATTGACCAATGCAGGATACTCCTATACCTCCTTGTCATACACGCGATCTAGCTGCTGGCAATACAGTTTAGCGTTGATTGCGCGACTGTGTGGAAGAAACTCGAAGTACTAATTGGACATTCCACCAGACAGAGATCAATATTTGTTGTTTTCATTTCGCTTTCTAAGTGAGTTAGGACTTTCTACCTTACCTAATATATCGCCCATTTAACTGTGATACGTATGTTTTATACATTCTTATAAGACAGTGTATCACGATTGGTGTATTGGGCTTCGTATATTTGCACTCCAGTGACCCTTTGTTAAAGAAGCTTAGTGATAATTAACGTTTGCAAATAATTTTAATATAGATTCTATGAAAAGGAAGGATGTATTTCTCAGCGCGCCCACGTCGCTACCGAATGTGACACAAGTTCGAGATTTAAAGTTGGTTTAACGGTAATACTGTGCAAAAATTGCCCAAGCCTCTCGGCCCTTTCCCCTTTGGGGATACTTCAGGCGCCGGGCAATAAATCCAGTCCCCTCGCGAAGGAGAGATACTGCCCGGAGGGGAGATTTCTTGTTTTTTTTTAAACTTCCCCGGCATGTATCAGGTAAGAATGCATTAAGTGTTTAGATATTAAAGCCAGTGTGTAGGCCTCGTGTAATTCTTATATTAATTTTCAGCCAAGGTAGAGGATTACTGTGGTATTACATCAGCGTAAGAAAAGGCAATAAATAAAGTTCGTGGGGTTATGCAGTAAAGATAACAGCTAACACTAGACTTTGGGGACACTTCAGGCGCTGTGCAATAAATCCAGTCCCCTCGTGGAGGAGGGGTTTTGCTTGGAAGAAGGTCCCTGCGGCTTGTGTCCTTCTATGAATAGGAAGGGACTTGAAGATGTAAGAAGGTTTCAGTTAAGCGTAATAAGATTAATTGGAATCTCGTCATACAACTTTATCTTATTTAAAGGCATGAGAGACTCACCCCAAAGATCTAGACCAGGAGATCACCCAAATGGAGATACTATGACACACTCAGTATGCCACCCCTCGATTGTATGGGACTAAATGTGTACGCTTTGCAAAGTCGAGTCTCTATAAATCAAAAGCAGATCGCGTAGGCAAGTATCATGCATAGATTAACCCTTAACCTTTTTAATCGATATCACCCCAAGGAAATCAGTACAGCCACTAAGAAAACAAGGGATTACAGGGTGTTGAAGAATTAGAAACAGAAACATTAATAATGAGCAGAAAGTGAAAAGAATAATCAGGAGGACAGTAGATAGCGATTGACATTGCATTTAAATTTTTGCAGATTAAAGTTGGTTGGAGAGCATGGGACCGGGTAGGAGTTCCACAAGCGAGAAGTGCAAGAAAAGAAACTGTTAGCATAGAACTTACGGTTACATCTAACCAGCTCATCTGTAAAATGATGAGATCTTGATGCCAGTCTATTACTGCGCTTAAATTTCTAAAATCTAGGTACCATAGCAAGAAGCTCATCGGAACAATTACCATGAAAACATTTATAGAAAAGTCACAGAGAGGCAACCTTACGGTGGTGGGTAAGTGACTGAAGCCGAGTCGCCAGACCAGGACCAATAATATTGCCGATTCTCCTTTGGATCTTATCAAGGTAAATAGCAGGGGCACCGGACCATATGCAATAGCAATATTCTAAGCAAGGACAAATGGTAGTCTTATAGATATGTAAGCTAGATTCCAGAGGTAAAAATTATCTTACATGACAGAGTGAACCGACTTTCTTAGCAGCTGATCTAGCAATGAATTCAATATAGTCTTTCCAGTTCATGGTAGTTGAGAACGTTAAACCGGTTTTACGATTTTCAATTACCCGAATAACCTCTACCTAACCCCTGCAAGATTTAACACAAGGATACTGAATGATTCGTATGTTTATTTATGATATAATGATAACTACATGCTTATTTTTCAAAATAGGGGTTTGGTGACTGAAATAAATTCGTTGCCTTTCTTTTATTTTCTGCAGTTTGCAAGCACACTGCATATTGTACATCTTGCCGTATATGAAAAATATCCCTTTGAAACGACACATTAAGAAATAAAAATAATTAAACATTTTCACTTCAATTTTTTTAAAATGAACTTTACATAGGAAAATGAAGCAAATCTGTAAACTGAATTTCTTTTAAAATATATATTTTTTTTAATTAATAGAAGATTTCGATTGATTTAATAGTTAAAAAGTGACTATTTTGGCTTTTTATGAAATATGCCCGCAAAAGTAACTACAGTAGAATCCCTGACTACCGGACTAAGAAGGCCTTCCGGATATGAGGAATTGGTTACAAACTCCGGATATGAGAGGTTATATTTAGATTAAAATAAAAGACCTGAAATAGGTTTAACATTTATTTTCAGTGTTTTATAGCAAACAAAATAAGATAATGATAAGTGAAATATAACGGAATTGATTTTAAGGAAAAAGAAATAAATTATGTAATGTTAATGAAAATTCATTAAATTAAGTCTGCCACGTATGCAAAACAAATAATGTAACAAAGATTTTTAATCGCTGTTGCATGATGATTCTTTCTCTTCTAATGTCATTCTCAACTATTTCCGCATTTCGTTTTGCTTTTGTTCTTGAAATTTTTTTAAACGAAAGACACTTTTTAATTCTGCGTACGTTATTGCTGATTTCTGGCTTTCTTTTCATAAAACTGACAACCCTTTTAATAGCTTTTTCAATTTCAGTCCAGGTTTCATCACATTCATTAGGTCAATCAAGTAGTTAAATTGGCTGTAAATGTTTTTATTTGAGCCTGAAGCAATGATGTTTTATGGCTACCGACTGTGTCACCAGTAAAAACGAAATAGAAAGCTTCAAAGCAACCATTCACTGTTCATAAGTAGGGGAAAAAAGAAATAAAATGTGCAAATAAATAAATAGAAAATTTAATTGATCAAGTGAAATTCGACAAGAAAGTAGGGAATTCTAGTCATGTGTATATATAGTCAGACTGCTGTCTAGAATAACAAGTTACAAGCCATCCATCGAGAGATAGGCGATCGTAAAGTCAGAGATGAGCAGACTTGCAGTCGAGTGCAATCATAGAGTAAAAAGAGATGTCGAAACGAAGTTCTTGTTGGCCAAAAGTAAGATCCCATCCGTTAGTACGTCTCGCGAGAAGACAAATAGCAGCGAAAATATTTCAAGTGTGACTTAGCTATCCTTAGACTGTATCAGGTGAATCCAAAAATAAAGAATCCATTATATAGAGGACATGATTCGTGTTTTCTTTTATGGCCTGTGGCGATATTTCAATTCCTGTTCCTTTGTTGAAGGCACACCGGGTCTTTCCAAGATTTTGTTCATACCGACGCAGGACAGAATCGAAGCAGATCGCGGGTTAAAGCTGACCAGTCGGGGAAAAACTGTCCGGGGGACTCGGCCGTCTGGTCACGTAGTTATTTCTCGGCATTACTTGACCGAATCACATAGTGAACATTCATTCGAACATTTCATATATATGAGTTTATTTTTGTGATTATTGATGTTTTAATTCCATAATAGCATCATGGTTATCATCCAACTGGTGGACATGTTAATGATATCGCAATGATGGACCTGCCTCGGGGTAAGGTGAATTTGAAGCCAGGTTCGATCCTTCCCATCTGTATCGCTGGACAACATCAACATTACCATAAAGATGAATGTTGGTTGTCTGGTTGGGGAAACACAAATGGTGAGTAGATATTTATAAAAAATGTTTTTTTTTTTTTTTTTTTTTTACAAATTTTGTCTAATTAAAAGAAATGCTCCTTTTTTGGGAAAAAAACGTTTTTATTGCCAATAAGACGGATTGATTTAACTATGCTAGCCTTAAAGCAGGCGAGAAAAGAGTTCTGAACTGTTACATGATATCTGTCCTATGATATGGCAGTGAATGCTGGACAGTTTCCTCAAAAATGACGAAGAGACTTGAAGTAACAGAAATTTGCTTCTACAGAAAGATGCTGAGGATAGCATGGACCGAACATGTGAGCAACGACGAGATTTTAGAGAAAATGGAAACGAAAAGAAAACTTATACTTAACCTAAGGAAGAGACAGTTGAGATTTATGCTGCACTTAATGAGGAAAGAAGGATTGGAAAATCTGATACTCACAGGACAGAGTGAAGGGAAGAGGAACAGAGGAAAACAACGCATAAAATACTTAGTGAGCTTAAGTAAATGAATGGCGGAACGAGGTTTAAAAATAAATGAAAGACAGAATTTATTTAGAGCTGCAAAGGACAGGATATTATGGAGAATCACAATCACCAACGTCCTGAGGGGACACGGCACATAAATAATAATAATAATAATAATAGTTCAATTTTTAATTGTTCCTAAAATTATATAGAAAATGATAGATAAATATCCCGGGCGGGTATTTTCGAATTAATTATGAAATACTTCTTTTAAATGTCACAAACGCTCGGAACATTTAAAAATACGCAAAATCATGCCGACAAGTTCCATCAATTTCCTAAATCTGTCCAGAAAATATCCACCCATTTCTCGAGAATCGTTTGTTTTGCATTCATATAAGATTTGGGCTCCACTTCTGGCTTTTTCAAAGAAATGGAGAGGTCTGATTGGTCCTGGTCACTTTTGCGTCAGTTCTGGAAATTCTGGGGCATGCCTGGTAAGATTTCTTTGTTTTGTCTGGAAAGGATTTCTTTAATAATTTGAAATATTTGCCGTTCCATCCGTTTTATACACATCTTTCATTATTTTACTTCGAAGCATTTCCCTTTTATTCCTACGAAATGAACGCTAGCATAACGACATTGTTTTATTTTACGATTTCTTAAGCTTACATGAGTTTAGAACAAGATTACAAGAAAGATGCACACGGTAATGATTTCTCTTATTACAGTATTACTTATTATTATGATGGTTTGCGACACTAATTCACTAACCAATGCTCTACTGAGATGTATCTTAAATATGTATAGCGATTTTCCAAGCGTAGCTTTGATGTGGCACAAGGCCAACCTCAAATATCTATATCACCCATTGATTGTTGAACGTTATGTATTATTTATCTCCATTGGGTAAATCAATACGATTTCAGGCTAGTGATGGAAAACACGTTTATTTTGCACAATAAATATTTATTAGTTTTTGACAAGCTGTTTTTCATCGCAAATTATTGTTACTCAATGAAAAAAAATGGTAAACAGCTCAGATCGAAATTAAAGAATATGATCCAAGTGAGATTCGAACTGACATCTTTTTCTTCAAATCACAGGAGGTTTGCGTAAGTGGGTGAGCTATCAGAACGTTTACAATTGGGACAAGACTCTGAACCCCATTCTTTTACACTTTATCCTAGTAGTAATATAAACATGATTTTATTTTTTCTAAGATGATGTTTTATTATTAGTTTTTAATTCATACTTCTTTCTATTTTTGACACGCATTTCTTCCTGTTATTAACAGTTTTGGGTCTGTATTTCTATCTCTTATTATTATTGCTTGTTTGTTATGTTTCCTGCTTTGTATCCTGTAGAGCGGGGTCCAAACTATGGTCCTTAGGCCTTATAAGAGAATTGTCATTTAATTGATAACACTTTTCTTAATATATGGGATGTTCCTAGTAGGGCGATCTTCTGGGTGTTGTGGATTCCGGATTGAAATCCGGTACCAATAAATAACAAACGCCAGGAATGAATATATGAAAATAATGTATTAACGTAATAATACAAACTGGTAAAGCAGGTTAGTAATTCCAGGAATACAGGTTAGTAGCAAAAATATCTATACAGTCTTTGGTATTGTAGTATTGCTGTATGACTTCTTACTGAGTCTACGTGATCGCTCACTGTGACTCCTACAACGCTGTTACCTCACCCCTCACTCTTCCGGTTACCTACAACCTTTTACTCTGTCACTCTGGACTCGACTCGACTCTCCGGTCTTGCTCTCTCTGGTCTTCACGTAGCCGTAGTATATGTATATACTGGGTGAGTCCATTTGTGTAAAAAGGGGAGAACCCCTCAACACTGGGCAACTTGTATGTTGATGTGATCCTGGGCACTGTTAATAAAATTGTCCATTCCTTTTCTTACGAGGCCCAGAGTTCCGATTACTATTGATACAGTCTTCATTTCCCATGTCCTGTTTATCTCGATCTCCAGCTCCTTGTAATTGGAGAATTTCTCGATAATTTTATGGAAGTGTTTCTCTCATATGGTACTGCTATGTCAATAAGCATGCACTTCCTGAATTTCTTGTCTTTTTATGATAATACCAGGCTTTTATTTCTCTGCAAGTTTGAATTGGCATGTCCCAGAGGATAGTTACATTGTTATTTTGGGTAACTGCGTCTTGTTGATGGTCATCCAATCTGTCAGTGGTTTCGACTTTGTGCTTCTTGTATACCTTCCAGTGCACATATGTCGCTACCTTGTTATGTCTCTAGGTATATTCATTTTTTGCCAGTTCCGGACATCTTGAGATAATATGATCGACAGTTTCATTATTATTATTATTATTATTATTATTATTATTACACCAGTTAAGAGGAGATCGGGATTTAAAAAAGAAAAACACAGTGTTTGACAATGTTCAACAATATTTCCACAGTATGTCTGTCTTCTTCGTGTTTGGAGCGTTTCATTCGTTTTGACGCATTGATTACCAGTACAGCCGTTTTTTAATTACAATACAAACATCGCTTGTACAGATTTATAATTTTTTGTTGATTTATATATTTTTATACTTGAAATTAAAAAAAAAGGTTAAACTATAGTTGGGACCTTAACAGATAGTGCTAACCCGAGTCCGGCTAGACCTGGTAACAACAGCAATTAAAAGGTGGTTCCACACTCCTCGAAAACTCCCGATCAGGAGCCTTGCTGCCAGATGTAGTTTATCGTCATATCCAGCACAGAACGTAAGTCTAATGTAAAGCCATTCAGCGGTGAATATTATACAGTTAATGTTATGAAGTGTAATTTCCTTCGTAGTCCACCGTCAGCCATTTTATCTCGCATAATGAGAGCTTCATTTTTCATTGCGCCCACGTCACTAGCAAATGTTACACAAGGTCTGTTTAAAGTGAACTTAAGGGTAATACTGCAGAAAAATTCTTAAGTCCCCTGAGTATTTCCCCTTCTGGGGACGCCTCAGGCACTGGCAATAAACTCAGCCCCTTTCTCAGTGGCCTTGCTGCCGTGGGTACTTAATTGCCATACCTAGCATAGAACGCAAGTCTAACGTAAAGCCATTAATATGGACGTCTTGCGCCAATTTTACTTTGAAAATGAAAATTCGAAATCCCAACATTTACCCGGGCTCGAACACAAATCACGAGCATGGTTGGAAAATAGATAGTTATCTGCCTCATCAAGTCAGTTCATTTTGGATCAGGACCACCAAAGGCGAAGAATTCACTCTACAGACAAATAGTTTACTATGACAAGATTGCTAACAATGGTAAGGAATCCTTGATAGTTATTAATCTTATTTTAGTCTAGCACGAAACCGTTGTAGTGGGGCACCTAGTGAGGATCAACCTCAATTCAGTTATCATAATTTACGGAACAATATTGCTAAACAATCCTTCATGAAAAGCCACTCTCACTGTCTCAAAATTTCTCTCCTTCATCTATTATTGAGATGCTGAATATTAAAAGAAATCACATCATTTATTGCAGTGGTTAGCGTAATAATCTCACAAATCCTGAACACTGAGTTCATTTCTCACTTGACACTCTATGAAGATGGCCTGCATTCGGAATATTTCAAAAGATGGAGTTACGTGCTTTGAAACATTTGGTTGAGATTTGGAAATAATAGAAAAAATGATTTAATTTCGGCTTTACCCTCTCATGTCAGTGGTGATATGGTTATGTCCGTAAAATAGGTACCATCAGTGCTGGATTTAAGCATAAAGGAAATAACCTACATCACAGACACTCAATATTCATAGGGACCTAAAAATATCCTCACATGAGATCTAACATATTTTTTTAATAATGTGTCTCTAATGTATATAAAGGTTGCGCAGAATAGCATGTTTTTTTTTAAAGTCAGTCACCTAAATGAATGATGTAGTTGTTTTTTATACACGTTAGGAAGCAAAAAATGATGTAGATATTATTATGTTTTTATACACGTCGGTCGTCACCGAAATGAATTATGTTGGAGATTCATTCACATCATAGCAGAATAAATTAACCTTGTGTTCACGGAGATAAAAGCATACTTGACAGGAAATAAAACGTAGACAAATAACAGGAAAAACATGGTAAATTGTATGTTAATTTCATACATTTTATTTATATCTTTGTGTGTATTTGTTGTGGTAGGATCCACCTAATTTGCATAGTGGAGTACCGACCATATAAATATGGTTGGTACCGGGAAGAGAGGGGAGGAATCAAGAGATTCAATCCAGAGACTCTGCCCGACTGCGACTAAGTCAACACATTCTCCAGGAATGGTCTTCCCAGGAATATACAAAAGACTATATGTAAATATTGTTTACACTTTCTTGTTTCAATACATTTTGTTCTAAGTACATTTTGTGTTGCATTATTATTCCATGCATTAGTCAAGTTTCAACAGTATTGCCGTGTGTATTTTTATGTTACAATTGTTTTTTGGTACATGTGATAAAAGGGAGAAATTTACTATGTAGTATTACAAACCATATCACGGAGAGAAGTTGGACACGTGTTGCCCGTAGCAAGGTTCGTGGTGAAGAGATTGAATTTACGGTCTTTTGGCGGGATGTCTGTATTTCCAGTAGTTTTTGTTGCATGCCGGGGGAGATTTTTATAATTTTCAATTTTTATTTAATTTATTCTATACAATGTTATGTTATTGTTTTATTTTATTTATAATTTTCATTATTATTAATTTATATTTCCTTTTTATTTATGTATAATAATAATAATAATAATAATAATAATAATAATAATAAGACTGGATGATGGTATGCGTCAAGGAACATGAAAGTAGTAAGCGTCTCTACTCCGTAATGAAAGAAGCCAACAAATTCAAAATGGAGTTCCAAATGGGCGTAGAGATGCAACTACAGCACAATACACCGGCTGAAACTGCAAAATACCTAAAAAAGATAGCTAAGACGAATGCAACCGACCAGTTACAGAAGCGATGGCAAGATAAACCGCTTCATGGCCAATACTCTGCCCGTACCAAACAAGCTGACGTAGACAAAACCCGTACCCATCAGTGGCTACGTAGTGCAGGGTTGAAAGCGGAGACTGAAGGTTTTATCCTTGCTGCGCAGGACCAATGCTTGCTAACTAGGAATTATCAAGCACATATACTAAAATATTGTGTCAGCCCAAAATGCAGATTCTGTGATAAATATCCAGAAACGATTGATCATCTTGTATCAGGTTGTACGGTGTTGGCACCCACTGAATATAAAACCCGACATGACAGAGTGGGCCAATATCTGCACTGGAAAATCTGCAACTTCTACGGAAGAAAACTGAAAGAAACTGGTATGAACACCACCCAGACCCGGTTACGGAGATAGGACCTGTTACAATTCTATGGGATTACACAATACACACTGACAGAACAATCAAGGCCAACCGGCCAGATATTGTTATTAAAGACCACAAACAAAAACGGTGCCTCCTTATTGATATGGCAGTCCCTGCTGACTGCAATGTATCTTTGAAGATATTCAAAAAAAGTTGTCAAAGTACAAGGACCTTGAAATAGAAATCGCGAAAATGTGGCATATGGGAACATCAACAATCCCTGTTGTAGTTGGAGCCCTAGGACTGGTTGGAAAAGATTCCAGTAGACTAATTGAAGGGATTCCTGGAAGTCCATGCCTCAAGGAGATACAAAAATGTTCTGACAAGTACAGCCCACACCTTACGTAATGTAATTATTTTTATTTTTTTTTTGTCAGTGGAAAGTGTCATGACGCCATTTCTAACCTTAGGTCCCTGGGCGGGACCCGGAAAGAAAAGTGTAAACGCCAGAAATCAAAGAAAATAAAAGTAATAATAATAATATCCCTACACGTTTAAGGTATCACCAAGTAAAATAACACAAAGAAAAAACCGGACGAAAACATTAGCCGAAACGATGTAATAAGAATAACAATGATGAGCACGCGATTATGATTTATACGTAGAAACATGACGATGGTTCAAATTAGAATTTCATTTTATATATTTAAGAAAATAGACCAGGTATATGCTTCTGTTTGGTTTCCAGTACAAAGTTATTAATAACCTTTTTTCCATAACATGGTCAGTAGTAAAATACTAGGAACAATGAAAATGTCCGACCAAGAAGCCATTTAAAAACAATAAAAAATAAAAAGCAAAAACAATTTTAGTCATTTGATCAGAGTATGGGAAACCGAGAGTGTTTATTCGTGAAAGAGCTAAAAACAAGTCTTTCAGTTCATATTATTATTATTATTATTATTATTATTATTATTATTATTATTATTATTATGTCTTTGGTTACTTCAAATGAGCATTAAAAAGTGGCACTCCTTGATTAAATTATTATGAGTGCCAACTTTCAGTATAATAGGATTGATTTGGATTTTTTCATGTCAGTACTTGGCCTTTTGAAGATGAATATGTAATCAATAAAATATTAATGGCTATATGATATTTAGATTTGAAAGCATTTCGGTCAGAGATAAAGGGTTTTAGATTTTGCCTCTTAAGTCTATGAATTATACAATTGCTTTCGTATAAAAACTGATAATCATGTGCAAATATGTATATTAATGTCGAAATTTTACTTATCCCACCGACACACATATATGCATACACATGCAAACACAATTATTATCACTTATTCGTATATATATTCATAATGATTTTTTTTGTTTAAGCAAATGACTGAAAAAGTAATGATTATAAAATAATTCATTTATTATTATTTATTCATTCTGTTCATATCTATCTCTCTATCTATCTTCGGCATGGTGTAGTGGTTATCAAGCTTTCTCGCTAGATCAATAACGACCGTATAGTGAGTTTGATCCTCACCGTGTGCTCCATACGTTCAGCTTTGTGCCACATCTAAGCTACGCTTAGAAAATCAATATATCTATGTGTCTATATTGCTTCTATCCGTCTCAGTCCGTTCGTATGATGTTTCAGACTATTTCTATTTATATAACCTTCTCTTCATCAAGCTGTTTACATCTATCTCTATATAATTATTCATGAATTTTCTTTGATCAGGAACGCAGTTACTTAAAGGGAATGTGAATCCATAAATGATAAGCGTCCGGCTATAGAGAACATTTGGACAGTTTTTTTACACATTCTATGTACAGAAATCACTTATACGGACACAAGAAAAATTGAATGAAAAGCTTAATGGCATGGCCTTATCAGCCATCTTTAACGAAACTTGTATATACAGAGTGCAATGGATACATTGTCGTTTAAATTACCCAAAAATAAAAATAACTGACATCTCGTTTTAACAGATATATTTGCCAAAATTACACCAAAATACCTTGAAATACTAAAATTTATTCAATAAAATTGCCATTGGCTCCAACCACGGCTTCCAGACGATTTCGGAATCTCCTGCAACTCTTCTGAACGGTCTCCTTGTTTAAGTTGGTGAATGCTGCCATAATCCTTGCTTTCATCTTTCGTGTTACAAGGAGTTTTGTTGTTCTCTTGCTCAACTGCACTCTACACATAATAATCAAGCGGGTTGCAGTCTGGTGGCCAGATGTAAGGAGTTATGTAGTCGCAGAAATTGTTTGATAGTCATGACTGGGTTCTCCTGCTTGTGTGTCATGGCGCAGAGTCCTGTTGCTAGACATAATATCTTCCAGCAGCCGCCCTCTTGACTCAGGGTACCACTAACTCCTCAAGGAACTTGATGTAGGCCCCCGTATTGTGTCTAAGGATTTCATCAAAAAATTCGGCAGTTCTTTTCTTATCAGAACGACCAGTGTGAGTTTTCTGCGCTGCCGTACCTTCGAAATCACCATTAGACCCATCCAACTCTTTTCGAATCCTCTGCACTGTGCCAGATTGACACCCCAAAACTCTGAAATGATTGTATTGAATCTTCCAACACGAATGCCAAGCAGTACAGAATGTCGTTTCCAAATATCTGGCTGAGCAAACTGTGTCATTGTGTCCTGTTTCTCATAAACGGCACCCAAATGACCTTACTATATTGTGCAGTCGACAGAATCAAAAACAATCGGGGCGCATGCGGGAAATTAAAAATATGAAATGTCGACAATTTGCCCATCATACCCTGTATACAAAAAATGCATTATGAATGTATCTATAAAAATCCGTGAAAATGGCTAATAGAATATGCAGAACATTTGGAAAGTCCCCCCAATCACTTATACGAAGATAAGAAAAATTTAATAAAACGTTTAATCACAGTGCTTTGACAGTCATCTTTAATGAAACCTATAAAAGACGGATAGCTGCCCAAATACATAATATATATATATATATATATATATATATATATATATATATATATATATATATATATATATATATATATATATATATATATATATAGTTGGAGGCCTAATATAATGTCCTTATGTTTACATAGAGAAGGCTTTAAGGGCTAAAGGTGTTGGAGGCCATCTATATTCTATCATTAAAGCCTTCTCTATGTAAACAGAAGGACTTTGTATTAGGCCTCCAACTAATTACCATGTAGATATTTTTTCTCTCCCCCCCAATACACTTTGTCCATTGTTCTTCTTTTAATTAATTTACTTTATTAACCTCGATTTAGCTCGATTTAGTTCTGTTGAGCAAGGTTCAAAACCGGTTAGCTAGCCCGTTTTTCAATTTTACTTTTTATTATCAACATGACTGGTAATAATAAAACTAATTTTTGTCTGTTTATAGCAGTGATAAAATTTTATACCACTAAAATATATATATATATATATATATATATATATATATATATATATATATATATATATATATATATATATATATGTATGTATGTATGTATGTATGTATGTATGTATGTATGTGTGTGTGTCTCAATTTAACCCACTTCCAAAATTATATGTTTACGAGCGTATATGCATAACTTCTTCATATATATTTGTTCACATAAACTCATTTCAGGAGCACTTCGACGTGGTTTTAATGTTTTGCAAGTTTGTCTGGCTAAATCAATAACGATCGAGTAGTAAGTTCGTTCCTCACTTGATACTCCATACATTTGGTGTTGTGCCTAAGCTAGCCTTAGTAAACCGCTATAAAGCCATTCCAGATTTTTCTCTTTCGGTTTCTTCATGTCTGTCTTTACCGTGCAAAATAAACCAAAAATTGCAAGAGTGAAAAATTTTAGTCAAGTCACATCGTCGAAATATTTCTACTCACCGATTTTCCTTTTTTTTTTCTTCGATCAAATTTTAATACTTTCAATGGTTTTCATAGTTCATCTTTGTCTTTAACCCCCAGGGTGATTCAGGTGGACCGTTGTCATGCAGAGGGCACAATACTTATATTCTTACCGGACTAGCATCCTGGGGCGTTTCAAATTGTCGCAACAATGACTACCCAGACGTCTATACAAATGTATCTTTCTACCTTGACTGGATATGGCAACAGGAATCTCTTCCTTGGCTGTGAATTCTTTGCTATTGGAGATAGACAAGTCTTCTGCTCTTTTCTGAAACAAAAATGGCGAGAGGACATATTTAGAAAATCTCTACCCCGAGCTTCTGAATGAAGCAATAATGATTTGACGATGAAAAAAAAAGAATAAAATATAAACATAATGATTTTTGCTCATGTGTAATAGTTTTAAGATTTTGCTTGTAAAAAATTAGGTTAGATACATGAAACATATTTAAGAAAAAATTAAACTCTGAACGATTTAAAAACATGTTGTTCTGGATCTATGTAAAACTATTTTTTCTAAAGCTTCCCAAATACTTTCTCATAATGGAATTGGAAATTTAGTGATCGTTAACAAGTTCTTGTAGCTACAGAGAATTCAGTTCTAACTGGGTGCTCCATTCTTGTGTTTGAGTACCAAACCAAGAAAATCTTGATAAATAATATTTTTGCACAATAAAAAACATATAAAACTTATGTTTTTAAAAATAGTTTAAATAATTTGGGTATCGCTTTCTGGAGTACTGTTTCGGTCGATGTGTTCTTCGACATTTCACATCCGGTGGCCGGGAAGTTTCACCGGAAATATTTATTCTGCTTAGAAGGACAGGCATTTTATTCACAGTTATCGTTCTTTCGTGTACTTGAAGTTACGATGAAACTGGGGAAAATGAAATAAAATCAATAAATAAAATAATAATAATGAATAAAAAATACATGATGCTAGTAATAAAAGAACTGAAAACTTTATTACTCTACTTGGCTTCGCCAAATGCCCATTAAGTGGCGCTGTTTAAGTCCTATAGAAAGATAATTTCTTTCATCTCTCTCTTTCTGTTCCTTGCTCCAAGATATATCAGACGTGAATGAAGACGTCCCTATAGGGAACGTTTCTTTTCCCTGGTCGACATACGACTGAACTCTCTTTCCACTTTCAAACGCACAGCGTTTGGGCGTGATTTGTCGAACCTCCACCGTTGAAGTAAGGCAAGTTTTACTTTGGTCATTCCAACTCAACACAAAGCTGACTTAAGCGTCCATTATAACAATTCATATCCTTACTTACCCAAACTTACTTCTGGACCAGAAAAAGAAAACGAACATACCTAACAGATATTGAGAACTTTGATTCCTTAGATTTTCCACTATAAAAAAAGAATAAATAGTCCGTAGTAGAAACCCGAGTTTTGTTGCTTCTACATTAATTGTTTTTATGTGAACACACATTTATATGTGAATAGCTCCAATGCACTAGACGTAACCTTAAATTCCATAAAAATAAGCTACTTTCCTCAAGAGATGATCCGTTACTTCGTGATGCCTTACAGTTCTCATACCGTTGAAGAACTGGACACACGACTCTGTGGATCAGCGAGGAATGAGAACCAAAGTTAATGTTTTTATTCAGACAGTTATGGTTACGTACAACAATTTCATGTAAGCCTTGGAGGAGAGACTTCCTTAAGTTTCTATCGACGTCTTTATTATATAGAGGTTTCACTGTAGTACATTTTGCTGATAACAATGAACAGTTTTGCAGCCTGATCTGAATTAAAATACTGAGTTTTTTTTAAAATTTTTTGATGATGTACAAGACCCAAACCTCTTCAATTTAAAGAAAGTTACAATTTTTTTTATATCAAGCTTGAACTTAGAAAATGGCTATTTTCTTCTGAAAAAGAGATGGAAAACAAATAAACTCAATACACCACTGCATACGATATATATATATATATATATATATATATATATATATGAAAATTTCTCCGATTTAATCGGTAGAGAAGACAATATTTATGAATAAATATGACAATAGTTACTTTGTTTATTTAATTTCATTTTCGTATTTTGCTTTGATAAAGTCCACGTTGGACGAAACGCGTCAGCAATTACCAGTTTTCCTATTGTCATTTTTTTCATAATATATATATATATATATATATATATATATATATATATATATATATACTGTATACGATATATATATATATTGATACATGTTTTGTTGAATAATTTAGACATATTCTATCTACTTATTATCAATAGGATCATTTCATATTCGCGGATAAGCTTTTTAGTGTGATTATTGAAGGGCACCGTGTTGATACATATTTTTTTTAATTTTCGAGTACTTTCGACATAGCAATGTCATCATCAGGGTATTGTTGTGTTCCTCTGATTGTATCTCACGCGGTAAAAATAATATTTATGTTAGACACACTACGAAAAGGTTGTCTCGACGGCTAATTTTTCATTTGAATAATATGTCCAATATTTCTAAGCATTTACAACAACGTACCTGTCCACATTCGCAATTCAGAAAAATCCTTGTTGGAAATACCTGTATACTTTTTCACGAAAAGAATAAACATAAACTAAAAATTCTCGAAGCTATCTATATTAAAAATTGAAATCAAAACTTAATAAAATTAATTATGAATAATCCGCAATTGTTTTAAGACTTGTACAATAGATAGTTTGAAATGTCAAAGTCTGCAATAATAGTTTCTCTTTTTACTACTCATTTCTTAAAAAAAACTATGCACACTATACTTAGTTACCTCCCCTTAAACGGTTTCAGCGGTCACGCACTCCACTTGTACAAAATTTAACTTTCAGATGAACACAATTTTGTCTTTGACAATAATGAACACTACAATATTTATCATGTAATAAGCAATACCCTGATGATGACATTGCTATGTCGAAAGTACTCGGAATTAAAAGAAATATGTATCAACATGGCAATTTTCTCTCGTCGTTCAATAATGACACTCAATTAACCACTGTTTGAATGTCTTTTTCGAGAACAGTGACCAGATTGATTTTGTCAGCTCTGACGCATTTGCTATTTAGATAGGTGTAAATGGTAGTGTCATCAACGTGAATGCCTACTTGGCAACTGATGATATCAGGAAGATCATTGATGAAGATCAGAAATAGGGTAGGAACCAGGGTAGAGCCTTGGAGACAGTCGCGTGAAAGGATCTGGAAGCGAGACCGTTCAAAACAACCTTTATTTCTCGATTTGATCGGGACAATTGGATTAAATCAAACCACCGTCCAGTAATACCGCAGCCCTGGTGTTTACACAGAAGACCAGTGTGCCAAACTCTGTCAAAAGCCTTTGAGATATCTAGAGCCATAGATCGAGCTTCGCCGTTATTACCAAGAGCTTGATATACATATTCAGTGATGGCCGTTAGCACATCAGCGGTAGATCTGGCAAAACGGAAGCAATATTGTTTGTCAGAGTGTAGATCGTGAGAGATAAGCTGCTTAACCACTTCAACATTGATTAAAGCTTCTAATATCTTGCCGAAAAGCAGTAGGTGACTAATAGGGCGATAGTTAGAGGTGTCAAAAGATTCTTCAGAGTTCTTAATAAGGGACTACAGAGGAAAATTTCCAACAAACTGGAAAGCAGGAAGCAGTGAGGCAATAGTTGTAGAGTTTGGAGAGAACTGGAGCCAGATCGGGAGCACATTTCTTTAGGACGATGGCTGAAATCCCGTCACCCCCGTTTGCCTTATGGGAGTCTAATTTAGAAATGATGTCTGTTACAAGTGACGGGGTTATGCACATATCATTCGGTAGAGCTTCAGTTCTGGGGTAAATCAGGTGTGGGTACTCGAAAAGAGTCGAGCGTTGATTTAGAAGAAAAGTTCCGAGCAAAGCATTCAACATTATCTGCTATAGATATCAGAACTTCGAATTGATTGACTAGAGGAGGGGTTGAAGTTTTACGTTTTCAGAACACTTGCAGAACCGCCAATAATCTCTAGAAACGAATTTGCGAGATGCTATACATTGTTCCGTTCTATCAATAAACAATAGCTTCCTTTCTTTGAGGACACGCTTGTACTGTAATTGAAAGGGAGGAGGAGATGTGAGAAAGAAGAAGAAAAATGGGAAAGAGAAGAAAAGCAAGGGTTTTATAAAAGTATAGATGGGGGATTGTTAATGTTAATTTTTTTTATCCAGCCTCATATGTGCTTAAGAGGAATTTCTTAATATCATGCATACATATCAAAAAATTCTCTTAAGCACATACGAGGCTGAATAAAAAAAGGGACATTTCAATTAACCTCCGACCGATACTTTATAATACCCTTGCTATTATTCTTCTTTAAAAGAAATAATATAGCGTTCATTAGTTTAAAAAAAAAATAAAGGTAACGGATTTAGCTGATCTCCTGATTTAAAGTATATATATATATATATATATATATATATATATATATATATATATATATATATATATACGGATATATACGGATGGTGTTCTGTAAAAACGTAGCAAAATTATTCTTAGAGAAAACAGACCAGCTCTGATCGGTCCATCTCAGTGGACTCTAAAAGCCCAGATCTGAATGTTATGGATTACTGTATCTGGAGTATACGCCTAACTTACTTGCAAAACCGTCGTCGTGACATGGTCGATATTGATTCATTGAAGTGGAACTTAACTGAAGCTTGTAATGAAATTCCTCTTGACACTACCCGCAAAGTTACTGCCTCCTCCTGCTTACGACGCGTACAACTTTGTGTTGAACATTCAAGCAAACATTTCGAACATCTGCGATGATTGTTCAATTTGTGGATGAATCATGATAGCTAAATAAAGTTCTTTTGAATGTACCGCTTTTTTATTGGGTATCATGCCCCCCCCGCCATACATACATATATATATATATATATATATATATATATATATATATATATATATATATATATATATATATGTGTGTGTGTGTGTATACGAGGAAGGACGACGTATATATCGGCAGAAATAATATAAAAGGAACCAAAAAGAAGATACTGTTTCGAAAATTGGAATTTTTGTGTGACAATGCGTCGTATTTTTTTAATTATTGAATTCCTCGTATTTATTGACCCCCAGACTTAATATTTTACCCGCCCCCCCCTGCATTGCTACTTGACAGTGCGTTACTTTCAGCGTCTCGTATTTCGTTGACTCACTTTGAATCAGAAAATATTATCCATTCCTAGTTGCGGATTTTTGTAACTTAATACCAGTCAGCATAACAGTATACATAGACTGTCTACAAAGTAATCAGCCATTTTCAATATAATCGGTTGCACGGTCTTGATGCTACTTGACACCTAATAAGTGGAAACCTTACTGCGCATGCGGGACCATCACAATGAAATATTCACCAAGTTTTGCTTGAAATTTGGATATTTGCACACAGAAAATATTCAAATAATAAAGAAGGCTTTTGGATATGAACCAGTGAGGGAAGACGTAATAAAATTTTAGTTCCCATTATTTCAAACTTAGACAGGGCTTAATTGAAAGTTTTCAATGTTCTGGAAACTATTCAATAAGCAGAACTCCATATTGAATACGTGTGAACTACAACCAAACGAAATAGGTGTGGGAATAAAGCGGTCTGGGACTGCCCGGAAAGTATTCAGCCATTTTGAATATTTCGACTATAATGTCCCGTGCAGATATTTATTTATTTTTTTATATTTATTTATTTTCCCTTCCTGTTACATCCAGTGTTAGTACCGAGTGATTTCTGACTTTTCCTAAAGCTAAAATCGCTGTTGACATTGAGATTTCATGCTGTGGTCGAGATTAGGGTGAGCGCGATAATACAGCCGGTGGCGATTTCGAAAAAATATGAAGTGACGATGGGTTGGGCCCGTGACGTCTCCTGGAAACTATTTTATAGTGCGTGAGGAATAAAGCGTCATTGCCCTATGGAGGCTACTTTTTTGTTAATACTAAATGGGTGGGTAGTATTTTGGATTGACCTCATAATATATAAGTAAGATAAATTTTAAGCATTTGTAATATTTGTTTTAAAAACACCATTGCTTCTTTGTTATCATTGTTTATTAATGATTTATTCGTCGGCTATTAAATTGAACTGCTGAAATACGAACTCAGTTCGAGTTTTGTCTGAAGCTATTTCTTTGTTTCCAATTCCCAGATTTAATTGGATGGCCGAAGAATACATAGGTTGAAAATGTAATACATTGATAGGTTTTATAAACTTGAACAAAATGAATAATAAAGGTGTAAAAATAGCAGATTAGAGAAGCTAAAAATGAGTGAAAAGAAAAACGCCTCTTGTAGTTGAAAAGATAGACTGTTTGCTATATAGACATCTATATACCACGTCTTTCCAAGAGATTGAATTCACAAAGCTTTTTTTACTAATATTTTTATCTGATCCTTTCTTCTCATGAGAAGGCATTCCGAGAAATTTTAAGAGGCGGTAACCTCAGATCAACTTAACATAAAGATGAGCTCAACGCAAAATAATAACGAACATAACTTTTGTCTGCTGTTATGAATGTATCAACCAAAAACTGGACTCAAATCTCCAACCTTTATACAAGGTCAATAATTCTGATACAACTGTGAGTTGAATGTTTCACTGAATACCGTATATACTTGTGTATAAGTCGACATCATGTATAGTGCGAACCTTGAACTTTTTGCATACATTTTAACCCCTCCAGACAAAAAAAAAAAAAAAATACCCAACCCAAGTATAATGCAAACGCCCACCGAAAATGCATGATTTTTAACCTCTTCCCCAAAATTACCTGTGTATAGTGCGACCCCTATTTTCGCGAAAAAAAACGATAATAAAAACCTGCACTATACTCGATTATATACGGTAATTTAAATGATTAATTTGGAAGCGTTGGATTAAGTGCTTTGACAAGAGAGGAGATTATGTAAAAAATATTTATGTAAAATAATTGCAGACTTATCTATTAAGCTTTTGTTTGATCGACTGATTTGTTTTTTTACGGTTTATCAACCCATCGCAGGTTACCCAATACCAGAAAATATTTTTAGATTGTAAGAATTTTTTGAGATATTAATGACTTACCTTTCCCATTAATTAATTGGGAGGCAAAAGATATGGATTCATACATTTCTCAAAGAGAAAGTGTAAGTGAATATAAAGAATCCAACTAGAATTGAAACTCGACTCTCTGATTAACAATTCCGAGCCATTATCCATTACACCACCCGCACATCCAAGCTTACATTATCCATTACACCACCCGCATATCCAAGCTTATAGCCCCTGGTATTACTAAGCGATCACCCATGAAGTTACTGACCATCGTGATCGTACGAGAACAGGTGTTTTGACGTGATGTAACCGTATGACTCCTACTCAGTGAATTCACTGAAAATTGGGCTCATTAAAATCTGGCCTTCTCGAGGCGAGACGCTAAAAAGTGACGTATTCAGAAGTTCACACAGCACGGATCAAACTCATTACCTCAGCGAATCGGTCTGCAAGACAAAATTTTTAATTTTCTTAGATTTTACGGTTTATCAACCCTTCGCAGGTTACTCAAATCCAGAAAATATTTTTAGATTGAAAGAATTCTTTTTTGAGATAGTAATGACTTATTGACACAATTGCTTCGAATTGATTAAATAGAGGAGGGGGTTGAGGTTTTACTGTTGTTCAGAACACTCTTGCACAACTGCCAATAATCTCTAGAAACGAACTTACGAGATGCTATACATTGTTTCGTTCTAACAATAAACAGCAGCTTCCTTTCTTTGAGGACACGCTTGTACTCATTACGAGCAGACACAAAGAGACGTCTGTTAGAATCAGACATATCACGATGGTACAGCCAGAAGAAATGATTCCTGTGGGTTATAACGACCGAGCATGCGGGTGAGAATCAAGGAGATGAATGTAATTCAACTTGGTATTTCCTTGCTGGAATGAAAGCATTGATACTGGTTTTCACCCAGGAGGAGACCTCCGACGCACGTTTTTGAACAGCAAGATTAAAAACTTCATTCCAAGAGACGTCACGAAGGAAATCACGGAATGAGTCCCAATCCGTAAGTTAATAACAGATATTCTGTTGGTAGGAGGTTCTTGGTTGGTGGGGGAGCGGAAAGAGATGTTTACAGACACTATAGGATGATCAGAGTTGCCAAGAGGGCAGAACTGTATGGTACGACATAAGTTTGGTGCAATGCTACAAGTCTGAGGCACCCAATGAGGATTGTTTTCACTACAGATGCAAAATGAAGTCGTAGCTTTCTATTATTCTACGGCGAAGCGCCAAATGCTTGACAGTGTTGAGACTTCTTGCCAAGCTCTCTTCTATATAGAAATAAACTAAACATATGCAAGAGCTTAAAAATATTTCTTGCATTCTACAAGAAATATTGCAAGGAAAAAAATTGTGTGAACAATATCATGTTTAGTCGAGTCTCTCAGATAAAGTAATTTTTATTAAGAATTTTGACTATTTTTTTCATCTTTTTTCTCAGCGTTGTCGGTCGACTCGCTCTTTGACCGTTATATTAAACACTATGAAATCAGAATAAATAACTTTAGCAAGAATTAAACTCGTCTCACATGGATGACGCCTGAAATAATTCAGTCATAGAACCTGCATAGTTATGATCGATTAATTTGTTTTTTTTACGGATTATCAACCCTTTGTGTGTTATTTAAAGCCGAAACATATTTTGGATTGTAAGAATAATTCTTTTTTTTTTGCGAGTGAATATTGCATTAACAATGATTTCTCCAGATACAAGTCTTACTATTTAAGCCATCGTCGGCGGAAAGAAATAGATTCATACCTTTCCTAAGTGTAAGTGAGGTGTAAGTGAATGTAACGAGCCCTAATGGAATTTGAACTCTGTTCTCGGATTTCTCATACCTAGGCACTATCAATTACACCACCTGCACATTCCAGCTGCATACTTAAATACGGCTTTTATCTATAGTCATTCTGCTACTCTTTCAATTTATCTTCGTCATCATATTGGTTGTCCAGCTGTGAAGATAATAATATTAATAATACTAGATTCATGGATTTCTGTACATCAGAATTGATAACGGACATGACAACTAAAGAAATAAAGAATCGCCCCCTCCTCCTCTCATCACCTACTCCTCCCCTCCTACTCCTCATTATTATTATTATTATTATTATTATTATTATTATATACAATCGTGACGTTCTTGTGACAGTGCTAGAGTTCCGATGTTATTTAAGAATTGCCGACACTGGAGTTTGAACACAGATCACTAGAGAATAAACACAGGCGATCCCATTTTGAATAATTAGATCACGTGATGCCAAAGGAAATGTATATATGGGAATTAGCGTGGCGTCTAATTGATCACTATTTCTACATTATCCTCTATTACTATACAGATCGCTATTCTCTATTCTATTCACTATATTATTTCTCTATACGGATCACTATTCGATGGTTACTATTCGTGCGAGTGTTATTCGAAGGCGCCTGACACTAGTATTGTTCAACGGCGTTACTATAGTTGTATCTGCGATTACAAAGCCTCTACTACAACAAGCATTAAGAAAGTGACAACGAGTATTCGTTGACATTACAAAAGTGGCAACGGGTATTCGTTGACATCACAAAATCCTATAACTGATGATGGGAGATAAAAATAGAATTGAGCATATGTCTTTCCAAAGAGAATTCAACAGACGTCTTTCCAAAGAGAACTGCGCATTTGTCTTTCCAAAGAAAGTCACATCATGAATTAAAACTTTGACGGTCAATTTTTTATTCTTTTTCACGAAAGGCACATCAGAATGGGAAGTGAAATGGTCAATTTTCCAAGAAGTTGTAGCCATGTCAGTCTTTCAAATATATAAAACTTTCAAAATAAGAAAATACTGTTAATATTTTTGGACACGGATGGAAAAAAACGGGAATAATAGAAGGAAATTATTTTTTTAACAAAATTAATGGAGAAAGTAAACTACAGAAGATTCAAGTCAAGGAAAATTGCAGAAATAAAAAGTGTAGAAAAGAGAAGATAAAAAGAGAAGGAAGGGAAAAAGAGAAGGAAAAAGAAAGAATAGAAAAAGAGAAGATAAAAAGAGACGGAAATGAAAAAGAGGAGGTGAAAAAGAGAAGATAAAAAGAAGCGTTTTTATAAATACAGAATCAGGAAAAAATACAGGTAAAATAATCAAGTACGCGCTAGAGAGAGAGAGAGGGAGAGAGAGAGGGGAGAGAGAGGGGAGAGAGAGAGAGGGAGAGAGATAGAGAGAGAGTGGGGGAGAGAGAGAGAGAGAGAGAAACGAAGTAAATGGAATTTTCCATGCGATATGATCATGCAGAAATATGGACGGCACATGGCAAGCAAAAAAAAGCTGCAAATAATTTACGCGGGGATAAGGCGTGGCTTTGCAGAATATCAGTTATTTGCTATGCGATGGGAAAGACCCACCCAGTTGAACAACAATTATCATTGAGTATCGTCGTTTATTTATGCGCATCTATAAACGTAGATTCGTCTATAAGGTCACAGCCTCGTGATAAGAAAACACATTTTTCATAAACACATATTTAACTTTAAGCATGATAACTATCATTGTCAATATACTTAACCTAGAATTTCTCTATCGATCAAATAAATCGAATATTATACAATGAACATTTAGACAAAAATACAAGTAATATACTATGTCAGCCTACAGACTAATTCATCAACCATTAAGGTCTACCATTCGTCTATGCTTAGAATATTGCTGCCACATATGCTCTGATGTCCCTGCTATTTAACTTGAGATAAGATCTAAAGAAGAATCTGTAATATTATTAGTCCTGATCTGGCAGCTCAGCTCCAGTCACTTTCCCTCCACCGTAAGGTTGACTCTCTATGTCTTTTCTATAAATACTTTCATGGTAATTGTTTGGATGTGCTCTTCACTATGGTACCTAGAGTTTTTTTTTTTTATTTAAGCAAAGCACTAAACTGGTGTTGAGATCACATCAATTTACAGTTGAGCTGACAATGTAGCCGTAAATTCTATGCTAATAGTTTCTTCTCTTGCAATTTTCGCTTGGGGAACTCCATACTTTCCAATCAACTTTAAACTGCAAAAATTTAAATGCAATGTCAATCGCTATCTACGGTCCACCTGAATACTCTCTTCTCTTTCTGCTCATCATTAATGTTTCTGTTCCTAATTCTTTCACATCCTGCAAGCCCTGGTGTTTTAGTGGCTTTATTGCCTTGCTTGGGGTGATTCCGATTTTAAAAAATAAGGTATGAAGAGTTAGCAAAAAGTGATTCAACGAAATTTTGTTAAATGCAATCGACAAGATCTGTCTGATTAATTTTATTTTTTTCCCCCAGTTGTCGAATAAGATGCACATCGGGATCAGAATTGTAGATAAACTGTTTAAATTCATATTTTGTTCTGTTTCTGTTCAAATACTTTCGACTATCTCCGTCATTATCAAGAACTGGGTGTTACCAATATGATGGATTGAGCAAATCTAACTAATCTAATCCACTTCAGGCCTAGAGTTGCTGTTTTAAATTGGTAACAATATATTCATTTACTTAAACCATCTATATTTTATGTTGTAAATTGAAAGTAATTTAATTCATGAGAAATTCAGGATTGTGTTACTTGACACAGCCCACACCACACAAGATGTTAGACACATTTTGTTCACACTGCAATAACTCGAGGGCAATGTAATGAAATTAAACGAAGTTGGATATTTAGGAACGATATGGAAAGGTTTTAAAATAAAGCTATTTTATACAACCTGAGCTTTAAAGCACTAAAATGAAGCACTTTTTTTTGGTTTAAGACATCTAAAAATAGTTAACAAAACAAATGGAGAAAATATTGATCATACATTTTTTGCGACAGTTTTACATTGGTTTTATTGTAAACGTCTGGTCGCTACAATGCCAAACACATTCAGAAAGCTTAAAGAAAACTGTGATGCCATCTCGCTTAATCTCGTGCTAATTTTGATTAGCTTAATCCAATATTGTTTTTGACAAGAAGTCATTATTCTACTTGTCTGCCAATAAACCGCTAACGACCCAAAGCAGTATATAAGGGACGCGAAAGTCATTCTTTTGATAGATAAAATGCCATAAAGATAAAACTTGTCTCGTTTCTTTCTGGGGTATCTTTCAGTCCACTGCGAACCTCATGTCTTATTGTATACAACACAGAATAGCACACAGTATACAATGCTCTAAGTTAACTTGATTAGACGCAGATATATTTTTTTAAATTCTTTTACCCCATGCAAAATATAAAGCCAATAAAACGCAAGAGGTTACTATGTGTGAGAGAATATGAGAAAAAAAAAACATTAATGAGTGAGAACAATAAAAGAACAGGAGTTAAAAAGATAACTTTTGACATTGCATTTAAATTTTTGAAGATCAAACTTGACTGAAAAGCAAAAAGCCGGAAGATAGTTCCACAGGCGAGAAGTGCGAAAGAAAAAACTGTTAGCATCAGCACATCCAAGCTTACGGCACCTGATATAACCAAGCGATCACTGATCCAGGTACTGACCAGGCTCGACATAGCTTAACTTCAGTGATCGTACGGGAACAGGTGTTTCAACATGATGTAGCTGTAAGCCCAAAACGTTATCAAAGAGAGATGACAATAAAAGAACAGGATTTATGTCGATAGAAGATGATTATTGACGTTGCGTTTAAATATTTTTGCGTTTACGACTGGTCTTCACCTTAACATAGAGAGCACAGACAATGTGTGTCGTAAATGTTGTAAAATCGGGTCGTTAAAACCTTGGATATGGGAGGAAGAGAAACATATGCAATAACATTTAAAAGACTCTGTTTATACAAACATAAAACCAGATGATTCACCCCAATGTATGCATATCCTGTCTCTCTCTTTTACTCGTCTTTACCACTCTTTCTTAATCTTTTCTCTTTTTTTCCTCTTTCTTTCCTCTTCTTCAACTCTTTCAGTCACCGACATCTCCAGCCAGCCAGCCCTTCCGCTTGTTGGCCTTCCACTGATGTTTGTTGAGGGCGAAGGCGACATTTGTAAAAACCGTGTACTGCTAATATTTTTGAATTCCACCGTGTAGATGAGTGGGGATTGGTGTGGTTTAACAGAGTCATGATGTTTTCAAATTCCCTCTAGCCCTTTGCAAAAGGATCATTTGCTGTAATTATGTTGTTTTCTCTCGTTTTTGAATTATTAGGCCGATCATCTGCTAACAAGAGTTTTTATAATAGAATTTACTCAATACGAGGCTTGAGAGCTACTCCAGGTAGGTGGTTACTAATAAAATGGTAATTGTGAAATGTTTGTGACATGAATTAAACCGATAAAAAGTGAAGATATTGAAGATACAGAAGATAGATAGCGATTGACTTGGGGAGGTTAAGATTGAAGACTTCAGGGAAGTACTTACGCGGGAGTCGGTTAGGCAAAGTGACATATCTTGGGAAAAAGGTGTCTGAGTGGAACTTTTTGGAATACAGAATATAGAACAATGATGGTTTTTCGACTGCGTGGAAGTAACCTGGCGTGACCTAACTGAAAAAGTTTCAGCTGGTGGAACCAAAAAGTAGAGCTGTTTTGAACCTTTGCCATGGAAATAGCGATAGAGTAAAGATAGGCTGCGGCGAAAAAGGCTTCAGAGTGGAAAATTAGTCTCCCCCCACAAGACTACCTAAATGATTTTGAACTCTGTCAAGATTGGAAAGTGTTGGCTGCAATGATGTATTTATTGGACAAATCTGCCTCTTCTCATAAAAGATACTGGGAAGAATTACAATCATTTCTCATTCAAATGTAAGAATGTTGTATGAACGGAAAATACCAATAATTTGTACACGAATGTAGTTTTGTTTCTACAAATAATTTATATTCTAAAGGTTTCTTGCGCAATGGCAACTGTTCTTCGTTTCTGAAGGAGTTTCGGATTTTACATTAGCAAAGTACAATGGAGACTCTTTCCGAAACTGCTTTACAACATTGATAGACACGGGTGGCAACCTGCACACCATTTGGTATCTGTTGTCTGGAATACTGATTAATTTCTTCAGAACTTTATTAGCTTCGTGTAGACAACGAAGCCCATGGCCCGTGCCATAGATACAAACCCATTTATCCATCTAGCCAAGGTTGGGAAGGATAGGAAAATGATGGAAACAATTGATTTTTACTTGTTTGGTTGATTTTTACCTGTCCTGGTGAGTCTTGGGTTAATTCCATATTCGAATCTTCAGATTCTCCTATTATTATATTTCTAAAGCTTCAATTTTTAATTAATTTCATTTCGCTGCAGTAAACTTGCCTATCTTGACAGATCAAAAACATCTACGCGGACTTGTGTGTAATGAGTTATTTTCCACCATACTCCATTGGGCATGGGATGATTGAAGCCGCATAATACTCCATTCGGCATGGACTCCTTGAAGGGGCATCATACTCCATTGGGCATGGTATGCTTGAAGGAGTATCATACTCTATTGGGCATTGAATATATGCAGGTGTATCATGCTCTATAGGTCATGGGATGCTCGAAGGAGAATCACACTCCATTGGGCATGGAACACTTGAAGCAGTATCATACTCCATCGGGCATGGGATGATTGAAGCAGTATTATACTCCAGTGGGCATGGAATACATGAAGGAGTATCATACTCCATTGGGCATGGTATGCTTGGATGAGTATCATACTCTATTGGGCATTGAATACACGAAGGTTTATCATACTCTATAGGTCATGGGATGCTTGAAAGAGCATCATATTCCATTGGACATGGAGTGATTGAAGGAGTATAAAAATCCATTGGGCATGCTATACATGAAGGAGTATCATACTCCATTGGGCATGGAATGCAGGAAGGAGTATCATAATCCATTGGGCATGGAATACTTGTAGGAGTATCATACTCCATTGGGCATGTGATGATTAAAGCAGTATCATACTACATTGGTCATGGCATACATGAAGCAGTATCATACACCATTCGGCATGGAATACATGAAGTATTACCATACTCCATTAAGCATGGGACGCTTGAAGGTATATCGTACTCCATTGGGCATGGAATACTTGAAGGGGTATCATACACCATTGGGCATTGAAGGAGTATCACACTCCATTGGGCATGGTATGCTTGAAGGAGTATCATACTCTATTGGGCATTGAATACACGAAGCTGTATCATACTCTATAGGTCATGGGATACTTGAAGGAGCAACATACTCCATTGGGCATGGAACACTTGAAGCAGTATCATACTCCATTGGGTATGAAATACAAGGAGTATCATACTCCATTTGGCATGTAATACTTAAAGCAGTATCATACTTCATTGGGCATGGAATACTTGAAGGAGTATCATACTACATTGTGCATGGAACACTTGATGCAGTATCATACTTTATTGGGCATGGGATGATTGAAGCAGTATCATTCTACATTGGACATGATAGGCTTGAAGGAGTATCATAATCTATTGTGCATAGAATACTTGAAGGAGTATCATATTCCTTAGGGTATGGAGTACTTGAAGAAATATCACACTCCACTGGGCTTGGAATACTTGAAGGAGTATCATACACCATTGGGCATTGAATACATGAAAGTGTATCATACTTCATTGGTCATGGGATGCTTGAAGGAGTATCATACTCCATTGGGCATGGGATTTATTTTCCTTTTTTCTTGACTAAAAAGAGTCAAAATATCATTTTTGAGTTGCTGCATAAAATGAAAGTGAAAATAAGGATAAAACTACCATTAAAAATGAGTTTTCTCGTTTCGCTCGTGCAACCCTTACTTGTCATTTAAGGGTTAATACTTTCCATTGTAAAATCACATCCATATTTCTCTGTCACGAAACATTATTTTCTTTCTTCACTTCATTCCTTTATCCTTTTTTTTTCATTAGCTTTACTTAGTTTTTTTCATTTCTTTTTGGGAGCAAATCTTTTTCTGCTCTGATTCAACAAGATTAGAATTTTCTGCTCTTTTGTTCTCCACCTTAAGATTGTATGCAGTTTATGAGATCATCTTTTGTTACTGAATGTAATTCTACCTTTTCATATCTCTCCTGGTATGTTCATATTTATTTCTCTTGGTCTTTTCTCTCTCTATCTTCACACACACACACACACACACACACACACACACACACACACACACACACACATATATATATATATATATATATATATATATATATATATATATATAAAACAAAGATATTTTACGCCTAAAAAAAACCATCGACTAGCATTACTGGTGAATAACCCTTTTTCAGTCAAGCGGTTTTTGTAAATAAATTTCTCAATATGAAGAAAAAGTGTATTATTAGTGAATAAGTAAATAAAAAGTTCAAAGACGTATCTCTCTACAACAAGTTTCACAGAAATAATCCGACCTTCAGGTGCAAGATTTATAAATTGTTATATATATTTACTTATTTTATATTTTATGTTAATATAAATCAATATATATCTTCCCTTACTCACCCGGTGGCATATATACAGAGCTGGTTAAAGAAGCCGTGTGAAAATGAAGTCATCATACAGTGTTTATTGTTGTGTTCACACTGTCTATATATTTAAACGCCCTATCTCCGATAATAAACACTCTTCCCCTAAAAGAATTGTACCCTTGACGTTTCATCTTGGGTCAAAGCCGATATCGATATTCGCACCAGTCTGTTCAGCCGCTATAGCCCACAGGAACCACTTTCTCCGGCTATACCAGTGTGACTGTTCTAATCACAACAGACGCTTGTTCGTGGCTGCATGTAATAAATGTAAATGTGTCTTTGAAGGCGATAATATTTGTTTGCTGATAGAATGCGGCAGCGTATAGCCTCTAACAATTTTAGCTCTTGTGATTATCGGCGGCTATGCAATAGTGCACTAAATATGTGTAAGTTCTCTATTTCTCCTTTCTTCAATTAATTTGAGGTGTTAACATTTGCTGATAGAGCTGAATATTTTGTCCGTATATTCACTTCAAACTCTACTTTTAACAAATCTGGAGTATCCTTGCTTGACTTTCAACTTAGAACTGAGTTTCTGTTAAATGATATGCATATAACTCCTTCCGATTTTTTCTGCTATAGTCTCTAATCTGGATCCCCATCAAGCATGTGGGCCTAATGGTATCCCTGTAATAGTGCTTAAGAAATGTGCTCCTGAACTGGCTCCTGTTCTCTCTAAACTCTATTACAAATGCTTCGCTGCCTCTTGCTTTTCTGTTCGAAATCCACCTCTGTTGTCCCACTCTTTAAGAACTCAGGTGGGCTGTCAGACACTTCTAACAATCGGCTGTCTAACACTTCTAACAAACAGTCTATTAGCATGACTTTTACCTCCTTTTAGCAAAGAACTAGAGTCTCTAATGAAATTTGTTAAGCATCTCACATAACAGGGCCTTCTTTCAGACAATGTGACTTTCGCTTCTCTAGGTGAACTGTTGATGCATTAACGATTATTGCTGAAAGTGTCTATCAAACTTTAGATAAGAATGGTGAAGCTCGGGATGTTACTTTGAATATCTTGAAAGCGGTTGACAGGGTTCGTAATAACGGTCTTCTTTGCAAGTTGAAAGGTTTTACTATTTGATGACACCTGATTGGTAGAAACCACGGTAGCAGAAAGGAAAATTGTATTGACCACATTTTTATCAATTTAAGTCGTTCTTTTGGCAAATATTAGATTTTGTCAAAAGTTGGATTTTTAAAGTTTATATATATATATATATATATATATATATATATATATATATATGTATATCAGTGAAACCACTAAAATAAACACCCAAGAAGAGTCATGCGCAGTTGCAATCAAGATTTTTCATTGCCATTATATGTGTGCGTGTGTATATATATATATATATATATATATATATATATACACACACACATTTCAATACATTGCTTAAGTTTTATTGACCAAGTCAAATCTATAATTCAATATATATTAATTGACTGAAAAAAAAAGAATTGTCCGGTAATCAATTAGACTAAAGTATTGAAAAATTATACACCGTATAAAAAAATTCTAATCAATCACTACTTCTCTGTGTAAGAGCCGAGAAAAATAAAATCTCTCGAAAAAGCTCTCTCGCTTTATATATATATATATATATAGAGAGAGAGAGAGAGAGGAGAGAGTTAGTGCGAGTGAGAGAAAATCCTAATTGACCTATCAGATAACAAGAATAACTCCTAATAAAATATTTCTCTGTAAGTAGCCTACAAGAAGCATCTGACTGCAATCATGAAAACCGCATCCATTGGCAGATTTATTGATTAATGTTGACTCGTGTTTCTTTGATGGTAAGCAACGGCAAATTAGTAAATGAAAATGCAGTCATTTATACCTAAAAAGCTCTGCATTTGATTAGGGTGACAGGCATCAAGTTGAATGTGAAATTATGCATTTTGTACCTTGTATTTTAAATTAAACTTATCCATCATTCAATGTAAGTTTATTTTAATCGGCCCATTGCAGATTATAATGTAGCATCTGTTCTTTGAGCGAGATCTATCTATCTATCTATCTATCTATCTATCTATCTATCTATCTGACAAATACCAGCAAATGACTCGGCTGCCTTCAGTCTGGAAACTCAATCTGATACGCCCGTGCAGCCGCGCGTCGATTCCCATTCGCGCGACCATATATAAAATTCATATCTGCCTGCTTACGATATGAACATCCTACCATTGTTAAACGGAACACTTCTCAGTTAACTCACTACTTCACACGTTAAACGTTGAAGACAGACTAGCCACAAATGCACACGAATGATAAATGTAACCTAGTCTACATGACAACAAATTGCCATCTACCTCATTAAACTCAATAACCCAAAAACGGAGGATTTGCGGGCATGTTTATGTGGACTTTTGTCCTTGTTTTAGTGTGAGGAGCCCACCCCCAATTTTTTAAAAGTATTTTTGATACACTCTGTATATATGTGTGTGTATGCGTGGTGCTTATATATATATATATATATATATATATATAATTTGAGGTAGTTGTTTATTTTATGTAAATGTCAGAGGTAGTTATTCAAAGTCAACTAAAGATCCGACCATTTCAATGCTAATTTCCATCACAGATTGTGACATTTGCAGAATACAGTCATTCCTATACCATATAATGTGTGAGATATATGTCTAAATATAGATATGGCCGCTTGCTGCAGATCAATCGTTAGAAAAATTGTAATACAGTGGGTTCGATCCTCACTGAGTGCCCCAATATTAGCTGGACTGGAATTTGAACACGGCTCCCCGATGTTTCATTCCAAGCTGCACTACATCACTACACCATTCACGCCCAATAAAACTTGAATATACACACACACACATATTTAAGTTACTAGTTTCTCAAACAGGAGTTCTCATGGAAACTCGTACAGTAGGGAAATGCTATCAGTCACCATGTAAATACCATACCGAGAGAGATACGGACACAGATACATGTAAAAATAAACGTACTTCATAGAGAGTGAGTTGAACACAAAGTAAAGATTAAAAAAAATTTCTATTTAATCACTTAAGCATTCATTGTTTGCCTTTCTCGTTGACTGAAAACGTAAACATCGGATTCAGAATAAGGAGAATTGATTTCAAATTTTTTTCTGAATCAAGGCGAAAGCTGGTCTAATTTGCTCTGGCTACATCCATAAATGCTGTTTCTTGTTGCTGAATTATCTGGGTATAAATCATTCACAGATGAGAACCACGCCCTTTCTGTTTGGAGAACATGTGCGACATAACTAATGATGACGTTGCTAGGGTAACGTGGCTTTTTACTTCTTTATTTGTCGAAGAAACTGCACATAGTAAATGTTTGTTAATCATCATTAAACAAGTGAAGATACAGTTATTTTGCTAAATTCAACTCTTGTTTCTCGGTCATGTGCAAACGTTTGATAAACACAAAGATGGCGGCTTACTATTACCTTTGTGATTAAGCTATATCCTCCTGACACATCCCGACATCAATTTAAACTGACGCTTTTTTTTTTATTCACAATTTTGTTTAAAGTTCGTATTTTGCTCAAAGTTCATATTTTGGGATTTTACATGAAAACTTGGAAAACTTCCAGCATATTTCAGTAAAATATTTTTGCAAAATTATTGTTTTATATATATATATATATATATATATATATATATATATATAAAAGTGAACATGGATCGTCAACACGTAGAGGCGACAGGCTGTTTCGTCTAGACGCAATCGTCAGCCACGTCGCCTGATGATTGCGTCTAATGTTATATTTATATATATATATATATATATATATATATATATATATATATATATATATATATATATAAAGAAGGCGTGGCCGAAGTATAATAGATTTGAGTACTCGTCATTGTTAGGGTTTCTTAGCCGAATGAAGACGAGCTCCAGAGATATGCGATACGAGTTCAAGTTACGTTGGAAGCAATCTCTTGATATCATTTCCATGTTTAAATGGTCAAAGAAAGGGGCAGTCTTGAGCCTTGTGTTAAAAAAGGAAAAAAAACAGAGTGAAGAAAATTAGGGAGAAATTGATAATGAAAATTACTTTATCTCAGAATCTAAAAACAATTTATGACTTTCCTTGATTAAACATAAAATTATTTTATCTGTTTTCTTACATTGATCTACATCAAGACATACTTTCCAGATGACCCCTTTGAGACCTTTAGGGCATTAAATCTGACTGTTTTACAGAGGGTTCGGCGTGGTAACCACATCACCGATCGTAACATTTCTGCAGTAAGGGCTCATGTGCGCAGGCTTGTTTTTATACGTTTTTTCAAATATTTTTTTACATAACGAAGATAATCAAGCCTGACAAAAATGGTTCTCGACATTATCTTGGGAACTGTGCGAATAAGAAGACGTCCACGGATGCTGACGGTGAAAAAAAAGAAATTAACAACACTTAACAAAAAACCAGACATTGAAAATGGCTGAAGAAATGGTCGAAGGTTTTTACACTCTCTTACTCCCACCAAACAGAAAATGTAAGAATATTAAAAAAAATAAATAAAAAATAAGCAAATTTTGGTTGTCTATGATATACATCGAAATATATATATATATATATATATATATATATATATATATATATATATATATATATATATATATATATGATAAAATATAGTTTTAAAGTTGGCGTCATGGGATCTCTAAATATAGCATTCAGGGATAGTGTGTGTGTGTGTGTATATATATATATATATATATACACACACACACGATGGTTTACTGAAAATATTTTAGCCCAGTGCATATTCTAAAACTGACAAACCAACAGATTTTTTTGTTAGTGTGTGGGGTGAATTCTTTTTCTTGGTTGGTATAACAACTTTTCAACATCATTATATATATATATATATATATATATATATATATATATATATATATATATATTATTATTATTATTATTATTATTATTATTAGAAATTAATCAAACCAATTCCAAAGGACCTTTGAAACTTCAGTGTGCAAACAGACAAGAAATACAGATTAATCGATCTGATATTATCATTAAAAATCATGTAGAATGACGTAGCTACAGGGGTGTGGAAGGGTGGCACTTTTATGGTGGCGGCACTTTTGTGTCTACTGTAGGCTACAAGCCTGTATAGGCTGTATTGAAAGAAAGGTGGGTTTAATGTCGGGATAGTACTCACAGTTAAAGGATCTTTTCGATTTCAAATAACTTAAACTATGGCATATTTATTGGCTTATCTACTGTCTATAGAACGACGATTGACAGATGAAATAGTTTTTGACGATGTCATTGAAGAATTTGCTAACAAAAAAGCAAAAGAAGTTACTTTGTAGAAAGTTGTAATTTTCATTTCAAAAATAAAGATGGTCCTAAGATTTTTTACACTTGTTTCCCTATATGTCGATTCTACTTTTTAACTGTTACGGATAAAATTTAAGTATGTTTGCTGTGTATTTAAACTTTAAAGAATACTGTATTTGTATGTGAAAGTAATATTATAATGGTACACAAACTAGTTTTATTATAACTTTAAGTGTGAGTCACTGTGCAATAGATATATATTTTTAGGGGCGGAGGGTAGCAAACTCAAGGGCTACCCCGGGCAGCACACATTCTAGCGATGTCACTGGTCACAGTTCCTGTTAACAAAAATACCTCTCTAAAAGCATTTGAAAAAACTAATCGAATACAAAGATCTTGAGTTAGAAATTGGTAAAATGAGGCCCCTCAAAACAATGGCACCATCACTGGAGCATTGGAAATGATGTAGAAAGTTGCAAACAAATATGTGGTCCAAATTCTTGACAATCCTAAATTATGATCACACACAACATACGATCATGGATGCCTTACACATCTGAAGAAAATTTCTATCCTTGTAGATAAAAGAAGTTTTACAACATAGAAATATTTTATGAATTATCTTTCAATGGTCTGTTGGAACTGTAAACTTTCACATTGTGCAAAAAAATTATGTAATACTTTTTTTAATCAAGTTCACCCAAGTAAGGCAATAAAGCCACTGAGTCACAAGGGGTTACTGGGTGTGGAAGAACTGGAAAACAAAAACACTACTAATGAAAGAGTACAAAAGAAGAGTAATCAGGAGGACAGTAGATAGAGATTGACACTGTATTTAAATTTTTGAAGATTAAAGTTGGCTGGAAAGCATAGAACGGAAAAGCAGTTCCACAACCGAGAAGTGCGAGAAAAGAAACTGTCAGCATAGAACTTACGGTTAGATCTGCTAACTCAACTGTATATTTGTGAGAGCTCGTTGCTAGTCAATTTGTAAAGTTCTGCACAAATTTTGAAAAATCCCCCCACCCATGAAATAGAGGGCGACCCACCTTTTTAGCATATGGGGTTCAAAATCTTAGTGCCTCATGGTTGAGACTCGTTCAAAGCATCGAAAAAAAAAAAAAAGAATGTACTAAAAAGCGGATTTCACTCTTCCATCAGATCACAGAGTGAATGCAAACAAATAAATATTTCAACCTTCAAGATAGGAAATTTTGAAAACTGAAATTCTTTTTAATTGTTATTGTCGTAATGCTGGGAACATTCGAGAAGAGCTTAGAATAAAGGCAGAAAGAACTAATGATGATGAAAAGATTTGAGACTATCCAGATGACAGCATTTTTAAAATGAGCGAAAATACTGAGGAAAGTGCTGAAGTATTGCTAACCCCTGACTTTCACCGGTTATTACCAGGAAAACTAAATAAATTTAGCATTTCTAAGAATATATATTAACCTTATGTCATCAGAAGCTTCACTATAATTTATGTTATTTTGACAAAAATGCAGCAAAAGGGTCGTTGGAGCATCTTAAATGAAGAATCTAATACTATCTCTCTCTTTCTCTATCTCTCTTTCTCTCTCCCTCTTTCTCTCTCTCCTTTTCTCTTTTTGTGTGGTGTTTCTTTCTGGCCATGAGTGTTACCGATGTAGAAATTCGTAAGGTAAACGCCCATTTCAAATTCCCATAATGCATCTCTAAAGATGAGTAAAATATAAATCCACGACATTCAGTCAAATGAGTCAAAAAAAAAAAAAAACCGCGACATAAAAAACAGAATTAAACGATCTGAAGCTGATTAATACTTTTCATTATCAAAACAGAAAGATAATATAAAATAAAAAATAAAACTAATTTGAGAACGCGCGCACGAGAGAGAGAGAGAGAGAGAGAGAGAGAGAGAGAGAGAGAGAGAGAGAGAGAGTATTGCTTTCATACATGAAAAATGTTTATTCCGCGGTAAAAAAAATATTATGGGAACAGAATAAATTAGATTGGGTTTGTCGGCCTCATGGGATCTCGAAAATGACTAAGCATTGAATCATTATGTGAGTCGTAAGCGTGTGGTTGCCATTCGTCTGAATCTGTATAACGTAATTAAGAGACGCCGACTGAGAAAGGAAAGATTTTGACTGGGGAAGTATCAGCAAACGTCAACACTGTTGTATAATTGTTTTTAATGAACAAAATTGTGCTTATTTTTTGCTTACTTTTCTGTTTGTTTTCTTTCGACTCTTACAATATAATGTAGATTTCTTTACATTATTGTTGGGCAAAACTACCAATAGAAAAAAAAAACGAATTGTAAGAAATAAAAAACGTTTCTGTCCAATGAATCACGTCAGCAGACATGAATAAAATGGCTAATACACAGAGGTCTCATCACTCAGGGAATTGCCAGCCTCGGTTTTTCTTATCAGTCCAATTAGCAAAACTTAGGTGTTGAAAATAAACTAAAACTACATTGCATGATTTGAATGGCGATGAATGAAAAAATACAAGGTGCGTGTGCTATTTGAGGACATATTGTTTTACGTGACACACTCAAATCATTTATGATATTATTATTTTTTTTTTCAGATAACCCAGTCAGAGGAAGATGTTAACCCAAGAAATGAAAAGACATGCACTCATTGTTGCTTTAGCTGCAAAACATAGTGATGTAAAAATACAGTAACTTTTTACATGTTGCCAGATCATTTGTTCACAAGGTTCGGTTGGAGCTAGAGGGATGTGATGGTAATGTTTCCCCTGTAGCAAAAGAAAAAAAACAAACATTCACAGCGCTCTGATACCGTTCAAAACATCATCGATGAGTACCCCGGAAGATCAATGAGGTCCATCGCCAAAGAACTCCAGGTATCAGAATGGACTATCAGAACTGTGGTACATCAGGACATTCGATATTAGTTATATGTAATGAGGAAAGGCCAATTCATATCGGCAAAGACACAGGAAAACCGTCTCATGCGTTCCAAACGGTTGCTGAACAAAGTGAAAAATCCCCACGAACATGGCATGCTTTGATTTTTCTCTGACGAAAAAAACTTTGACCAAGATCAAAAAACAAACGGAATGACAGGTGCCTATGTGCATCTCCTTCTGAAGTACCCAGGGTGAGGCAAGCCAAATATCCGGTTACTGTGATGGTTTTAGGAGTTGTGAGCAGTGAAGGCCATGTCATGCCACCTTACATTTTCCCACAAGGTCTTAGGGTCAATGCTGTTGGATATATTACTGTTCTTAAAACGGTTGTTAAGCCCTGGATAAATAAAGTATGCAATGGAAGGTCATGTCTTTAAACAAGTCTCTGCACCTTCTCACAAAGCTATTGTAGCCCAGGATTGGTTATCAGAGAATTTTTACGATTATGTGACCCCCAACATGTGGCCCCCTAACTCGTTAAATTTAAATCCTATGGACTATTACGTGTAGAGTGTCCTTGAGGGGGAGACTAATCGACATCCTCATAGTACCATAACTGCACTGAAGGCCGCCGTTATCCAGGTGATGTCCAAAATGAATAGGGAGCACTTAATTGCAGCTTGTGGACGGTTTCGAGCCCGAATAGAAGCAGTCATTGAAGCCAAAGGTGGTTTCGTAGAATAATTAAATAAAGAAGTATCATGAAGGATATTTGTGTCAATTTGAATTAAATATATACATTGCTAAGATATTGCTGTTTATTTAGCATACTAAAAATGTCCTCAAATAGCACTCGCACCCTCTACATGAACACAAGCCTTTAATAACAACAATACTTTGAAAACAGAAAAAGGATTAAGTGATTTAAATGTCCACAAGCCCAGCAAAATCTGAGTCATCAAATTCTGAGGGGAAAGTTCAAATAAATTAAAAAAACGTTTATTGGCTACTGGAATATTTTGCCTAATTAATTTCATTTTTATAATTAGTTTGCCTACGTGGCAAAACTAATTTTAAAAATGAAATTAATTATTTATTTAGTCGGGGAATTACATTCTCTCTGGGGTTTATAGTCTATTGTAAAGGGGCTTGTAAAATAGCACTCAGCTCGAAATGACATTTGCAGATACCGAAATCTTATTGTATTGAATATTAATTACTAGAGTGACATTGAAAAATATATTATTTTCTAAATTTATATTTAAATTCAATGCCCTTATTGTGATTGTTATACAAATCTCCAATTTTGTTGTGCACCATACAACTAGACGGTAAGTTCCAAAAATAATTATATATAAATTAACTCCGCTTGTTTACAACTGGTGTTGCTACTAGAAACAAAAACGTCACCACCAGCCAGTATTTAGACTATATCGTGTGCCAAATCTCTCTCGTTTAATGTTCACATCTCAGTCATTTAGTCCGAGATCAAAGCGTAGTATCTGTTCTTCACTTTAAACTACGGACAACACTGGTTCCTGGTATTCAAACCCTTCAGTAGCACCTCCCTCTTGGCATTAAAGAAGGAGGATTGGGAAATGCCGACCCTAGTACGACAGGATATATAAATGTGCGATAATTTCGTCCTTCAGGACTTCATTGGACTAAATTAGTCCGATGAAGTCTTGAAGGACGAAACGCGTTACAAGTAAACTTTTCCCACTTTGTCATACAATTTTCTCATATATATATATATATATATATATATATATATATATAATATAAATAGTTATACTCGTTTGGAAAAACCTTAGGTATTTTGGCTTGTAATTGAACAAACCAATGCCCAAGGGAAAATGAGGGATAAAAAAAGAAAGACTATGAAATTGAGGCGAAAACAATCGTTCTGAATTCAAGCTCAGAGTCCAAAAAAAAAAAAAAAAAAAAAACTCGAAAATGAGTAAAGCAAAAGTAACTACGTAAATTGCTTAATACACTAAGTAGAGCAAACCTGAATATAAACCTAAAGAGCCAGGAAAACCTGGCTCTTTAGGTTCATACTTATAATACTTATATATACATATATATATACAAATTAATAACTAATGGAAAATAAAACAAATCCACATTACGAAAAACGGAACGAAAGCAAAAACTGGGAGACTTATTTATTGAATGATTGATTCGTTTTTTATGGATTCTCAACCCTTTTCAGGGTATTTAAAGCCAGAATATATTTTTAGAGTGTAACATTTTTTTGAGATATAAGTTTTTTTTTGAGATCCAAGTATTAGTAATTAACTCATAGCTGGGGGAGAAGAGGTGGATCTATACAATAATGCATCTATAGGAATATAACGAACCCAACTGGAATTGGAACACGGTTCTCCGATTAACAATTCTGGGCCATTATCACCCGCATATCCAACCTGGTGTTCTCAAGCGGTCACCCATCTAGGTACTGACCAAGCTCGATGTTGCTTATCTCTGTGATCGTACGGGAACCAATGTTTCAACGTGATGTGGCCGTAAAACGGAGGGGTTTAGGTTGAATAACCATAAAATAAATGTATAATTTGTAGAATCTCTAATTAAATAAGTATGAATTGAAATTGTAGTCCTGTCGGAGAGATGGCGTACTTAATGTATAAATACCATAATTTTCGTAATCAGTTTTTATCATTGCAGCAAAAAATATTGAAAAAGGATTCAACTAAAAGGGTGAATCTAGTGGGTCCCCTTATATTAAAGCTCCTAGGAAAATTGCAGTTTTACAAACGGTTTAGTAAGGATTATAAAAATTTATATACAAAATCTATTCGGAATGTATGTAAACATTTTATATATCACTAGTACTGGTGTGTGGCTTTCATGGAACTTGGCAACTAACCTGTAAATGTGTCAGCAGATACTCACCTGTGGGGTTATTCAGTCGGCAGTGAGACGCCATTAAGTGATATACTGAGTGACCGTCGCACTGACAATGTTCGAGCGAATAGATTCTTCACATTTAGTGAAGTTTTTTTTTTTTACAAAACCTCGCTTCTGTTAGTCCCCTCCCCTAAATCATCCTAGACAAGGTTAAAGATGATAACACGATGAAGCAACTGATGGGAATTCCCAAAAATGACTTTGCAGACTTTTGGAAAATGAAAAGAATGCTGGAATGCATCATATCCAAGGGGGAATCATTTGAAGAGGACTAAGGCGTCATTGCCTTATGTAGGCTGTTTTTCGTTAATATTAAGTGGCTAGATGTTTTTTGGTTTGGTTTATTTTGTTTTACGGCATATCAACCTCAATGGGTTATTTAATGCCGATATTTCTAGGGTAGATTTGCATGAATAGAATATGTATTCTTTGGTTTAGATTGGTTTGGTTCATTTTGTTTTATGGCATATCAACCTCAATGGGTTATTTAATGCCGAAAACATTTTTAGGATAGATTCGTATGAATAGAATATGTATTCTTTGGTTTTGATTGGTTTGGTTTATTTTGTTTTACGGCATATCAACCTCAATGGGTTATTTAATGACGACAACATTTTTAGGATAGATTCATATGAATAGAATATGTATTCTTTGGTTTAGATTGATTTGGTTTATTTTGTTTTACGGCATATCAACCTCAATGGGTTATTTAATGCTGACAAAAATTTTTTTGGTGTTAATATTTTGTTTTGTCAAAAATCTGTTTCTGGTAATATATTTCCTTCAAAATTGTATTGCTGGTAATAATTCTTTTCAAAAAGTATTGCTGGTAATAGTTAACTATTTGCCCATAACTGGGACCCCTAACAGGTGCTACCACCCTGGGTCAGAGTGGACCTGGGAACACCAGCAATTAAGAGGTGGCTCCACGCCCCTCAAAACCTCCTGATCAGAGGCCTTGCTGCTGGACGTAGTTTAACGTCTTACCCAGGACGCGGATGTGGCTTAACGTCTTACCCAGGACGCAGGTGCTTTTTGGAATGATTTCCAGCTAATCTGAAGAAAATCATTGAAACTTGTAGTAAGATTTAAGAAAATGAAAACTTTATGACAATTTTGAATCGTATGATTATTCATTTGTGTCTCTTCCTAACTGGCAGCATGGAAGCAATCAAGTTAACATTAACGTGGTTTTTTTCTCATGTCTGGCATAAGGAAATATTTTCGGAACATACTTTGACATCGAATATGAAAGTTACAGCAGTATTTGACCATATATTTAAATATATATACTTGCGCATATATCATTGGTATCTTCTGTAAAATTAAGCTAATTATGCAGACATTGTTAGTATAGTAAGTTTGTTCCTCAATGGGTACTCCACAATTCTGACCTTTTGCCAGACTAAACTAAGCTTAGGAAATATATGTATACACGCACATATATTTGCATAATATACTTACATTAATGTGATTATTTAGATTTTGTAGAATTTCGTATGCAGATATCAAAATAAAAAAACTACATGTCACTTCTCGGCCTGAACGATTTCCAAAAATCTTACCAAATGATTAATTATCAAATCTTATTTTTGGATCCCTTCTTGGTCGGGCTGAGAACCTTTCAGAATTCTCTTGTATCTATTGTTACTGGTTTAAGAGAAAAATAAAATGATTTTAGGCCACTAGTTCCAGTCAAGCTTCAATAACCATGTAAAAATTGGGAGTAAACAAAAAACTTAAAACCTCTCCTTAGTCACGAAATTTCATGTTTTTTTTCATCTTCAACCTGATCACCGTGACGGCTTTTAAAACTAAAACTAGCTTGTCCGCCTCGATTTGATTTTTCCCACTGTTGGTCGAGCAACGTTTTCATTGGATGAGACACACGAACATTTTTCAATTTGAGGTCATCTGTCACTTCATTGGCTGAAAAAAAAAAAAAAAAAAAAAAATGGAAAAATGATTGACATGTCACAACATATATTTTTTAACATATATACGCACATACCTAAATTACATTGGGGTTGGTGCAGTGGTTAGCGAGCCGATTTTACTAATCGTTAATATTGAATTCAGTTCTTACTGCATACGCAAAAATTATTGCTTTGTATTTTCGTTAAGCATAATTTCCGTCCAGCTACCAAAAAGAGGAATCTGAACAGCTCGTGTGAATTGAATGGAGTACAGATATATTCAACTGCGTTTTGTTATCCATACTGTTTGTAAGATAGGTGTAAGTGCGCCTGAGGCAACTATTTCAAAAGAAAAAGGTATGAACTAAGCATTAAAGTGATTTTTTCATGGTAAAATTTATCTCTCTCATATATATATATATATATATATATATATATATATATATATATATATATATATATATATAATATATATAAATAAATTCGCTTCTCGTTGTTTTGTTTATTCTTATTCTCGAATTTATATTATAATAATTTACAAATAAACAAACGAATGAAGGGAGATTACTCTGTAATTAACCAAACTTCAACTACATTTAAAATATAATGTTAGCTTTACTTGTCTTCCTTCGAATCCTCAATTTGCCTGCGTACTCTGCTGTAATTAGATCTTTTTCTGATTCACATTACATGTCTGCCGGTTGCAAGCGCTTAGAAAGCAAAGCATAAAATAAAAAAAAGCCATGTTATGCGAAGCGGGTCCGTAAAACAAATCCCCGCAATAAATTGCATTAGCAAATTACTAATGTTCTTGCCAAAAAAAGATATTCCCGAGGACTACTAGATTCGCTTAAAAGAAAACCTCTCGTAACGACCAACATAGTTGCGTGCCGAAAGGTCGCCTGCCGACACGCAAGCGCTGTGTTGCCCTCACCGCCATGCTCGCTTCTCTCGTCACAACTGGGACCTCGTCCAAGCTTCACTAATCGCACCCGATTCTTCACACGCAGAATGCGGCTGACGAACCAGCTCAGACACCGCCGGCTCCCGACATCAGCACCGCGATTTCTAACACCTCAACGACTTCGCTAACCTTTCCAGGCCTCCATCGGCTTCACCACCTTGAGACTGCTCGTGGATCTTTGGTTCGACCAGAATCCAAAAGAGAACTGCTCGATCATTGTTCACTATCTACATCTAATCCCTCGTCGCCACCGCCGTAACCTCGGCAACCAAAGTCAACCCACCACCTCGATCGATCAACCCGCCAATTCACCTTACTAGGCAGTTCGGTTTCAACATCTCGACATCACACGTGCACCAGCCTCTCAAACTCTTAACAAATGTCGATTTCGATCATGAAAAAGTGTGTAGATTAAACCCCACTAACGACAATCCTCTTCAGATCTGGCCTCTGACCCTAACTGTAACCTCTGCCAACCAACCCAAAAAATCGGTAAATTCCTGGCCCTACGGAAAAGACACTTACACGTAATTGCTTTCCTATCCAACAGCAACTGAAGAACTACACATGGACAAATTTTACCAAATTTCAAAGAGCTATGTACATATTCCGAATTCTGGCGTATACAGGCTGTTGAAATTTTAATCCTTGTTTGTTCATTTCTTTTGCAACTGATGCTTGATGTAACACATGTATGTCGAAAATTCATAAAAATTGTCTTTGTAATAAAGTGTGGAAATGTTTATAATGGAAAAGGAAAGCAAAGATTAATAATTTCTATAGAAAATGATGATACTCATCAAAGAATCGTATATTAATTTGTCAAAAACTTTCTTTATAAAAATATCCTTAATTTTTTTGTACAAATTCAGTTAGTTAAATGCCATACGTGATACACGTTTGGACCATTTTGTATCGTTCTGTACATGACTGACGTGACAGAAGATTTTCCCCGCAGTAGGTAGCCATTTCTTTTTGCAGTAGACTAGTGTCTGTCCTGCTATTTAACCCATAGCTTGGGGAGAAGCGATGGATGTATACCTTTTCCCACTTTTTCATACAATTTCCCCAATACTGTTCTTGATATAAAAATATATCGTTATCATATATATATATATATATATATATATATATGTAAGTGAAGATTGAAGTCAACATTCAGAGGCGACAGGCTGATTGCATCTAGCATGAAACAGCATGTTGCCTCTGAGTGTTGACTTCAATCTTCCCTTTATATTTACATTTAGATACACTATCTCTGATATTGAGCACTTTATCCCATAAATATAGCACACCTTAAAACTATATTTAATTATTATTATTTTTATTAAAGAAAAATCTTCCGAGAGCGTATCTTTTTCTCTAAGATTTCTCAAATATCGAATAAATAAATCTACTGTTTAATAAATAAACGGAGCGTCTACTCAAATATGAGTATCCACGCAAAATAACGTTTAAAAATCTGTCGGATTAATAAATAAAAATCCACCACCTTTCTTTACACACACACACACATACGCACAAACACATATATGTATATATGTGTGTGTGTGTATGTGCTTGTGTTGAAAATTTCTCTTTTTCTCTTCATCGACATCAGCGATCATGGCTCTCCACAATTTCCTATCCTTTGTGAATTTAGCTGTTTTTCTTCCTTTATTCTGACACCAGGTCCTCGTTCCGTAATCTATTCACACAAACATATCAGCTAAGTGTTTCGTTACCTTTCTCTATCTCTCTTGCCTTCAATATGCCCCGTGAGGGTTAAGTTTTCCAAACTCCTCTTCCTCATTATGTGTTCTAGCCGGATTCTGAGTAGAAGTCTGTCCAAGAATACTTTCACAAGAAATTCTGATCTTCAATCAGATTTTGGAAAGTGGGCCAGGCCGATAATTTTTTAGCACATTCTCGTATCCAGTACATTTTCGTGGCAAACAAAGTTCGTGATGATTTTGTCCGTGGTTCATTATGTTGCTTGGTCTTATAACATCACGCCTCTTTTCCACAGCGACCCGATCGATATTAATCAGATATCGGCATTCTCATAATGAAATACTCCTAACTCACTGCAACGAAAGAATTCCTAATAGTCCAACAGCTTCAACCCCCCCAAACAAACACACCATAACTCTAATGAGGGGCAAACAAGTGCTAGATCAAATAATCAAATATCACCTGTAGGCAATAATGGCTTGTAATATATATATATATATATATATATATATATATATATATATATATATATATAATATATATATATATATAATATATATAATACCCAGTGGCCAGTGGCGACAGTCTCTTTCATGCTTATATTCATATTTATTGACTTCAATGTCCAGTTTTATATTTACATACGCTGTATCCCTGAGATTGAGTACTTTAACCCATAAATATAGCATACTATAACTACATTTTATCATTATATATATATATATATATGAAATAACGATAAATGTTTTTATGTATCAAGAATACTATTGGAGAAAAATGCAAAAATCTCAAGGAATCAAATAATGAACACAAAAGGGACATTTTACAAAACAATGCATCAAATGTCCTGGTTGCCCACCGTAAGGAGTCTGATCACAATTTTGGCATCAAAAATGTTACTTTGATCAAAGGAGAAACCAATTCCCTACTACTATCTGAAGAGTACCTTTGCGCCCTGGCTCTTACAACATTTCACAATTCCTGGCAGAATTTCTATTATCGCAGTGTGGGATATCTATTAACTAAAAGTGATGGAAAGAAAAAGACTCTATATGAAATCGGGTAGATTAAAAAAAAAATTAAATTTAAAATTCCCAGCATCCCTCATTCCTGCGCATGTGTAGTCGCTCAAACAACAAATTTAATCCGATGAAGTCCTAAAAGACGAAACGCGTCACAAGAATACTTTTTCAACTTTGTCATATATTTCCCCCACAATATATATATATATATATATATATATATATATATATATATATATATATGTGTGTGTGTGTGTGTGTGTGTGTGTGTGTGAACTAGCAATGATACTCGAGGTTGCGTGTGTGTTAAGTTCCTATGCGCAGTCATTTCTTTGTGAGATTTGCGTCTGTCATAAAATGATGTTAAGAACATTTTTGTAATTAAGGCAAAAATTTTGGTAGCCGTTCATTTTATATTTCAAATGGATTTCCACGTCGTTTCAACAGGCGATAATTACTTTCTACAGCTTCCTTTTCCTTAATATGTATAAATTGCCATGTCATTGGGAGAGACAGAAGTGTAGTTTTCCATTGCCTTCTCCACAATTTTGAATTTAGAGTATCCCTTCTGCTTGACTGGATGCCACCATACGTGAAAGTGAACGCAGCAGACGAGAACTGAACTTGAACTCGATTCACTGATTCCTCTTTTCGTGCCGATAACCGTTAGACATCCATAATTTCATATCCGCCATGTTATAATATAATCTGTAATGCTTACTAAAATTTCAGAATATGCTATTAAAATTTTCAACATCACTTACATTGCATACTTCCCTTTATTCCCAAGCTGTGATCGAAATGCTATGATGGTTTACCAATTTCAGGGCAGAATATTTAATTATTTGAATAACTATTCAGTTTAATTATAAAAACTATCAGTAATACAAACGCTTAATTTTAAATATTCTACTAAACTGGAAATGAATAATAAAACAGATATTTTTTTTAAATTTCGATAGTTAATACTGAATATATAAATAAATCCTCATCGTTTGCACACACAACCAACTATATATATTAATGAATTTTCAAGATCCCAAGCGGACCCACATACAAAATTATAACCTTTCTCTCTATAGAGATAAATATAGGCAGAGGAAGGAACAGCAATGGGTGGGATGATAAATGTATCTGCCGGCGAGACACATTACATATGTTTAATCGCGTTTTCAGAATGAAGGAGTGGCAAGATTCTTGCACTTGAAAATATACCGGAACAATCCACTTCTTTTTTTTTCTCCCAATTTCTAAGGCGTGGCGTATTTGATCCCAACATGCACTGCTAATTGAACAATGTAACCACGCATGTTCGTTACTCCTGTGTTTTGGGTGATTTCCTTTTGCAAAAAGGGGCTTGGAGAAATTCCATGGCGCATAAAAACTGAAACGCCATGTCATTCATATTTTATAAAACATCACTCACACACATTAACACACAAAATATTAAATTAGAGAATTCTTAGGCCTGTATATCTCATTCTTTTCGCTATTACAACTGTTTCGGTCGATTCATTCAACGGTCTTCCTCAGGTGTAGAATCTATATGGAAAGTCGTGATTTTTTTCATGTAGTGTCTAGCAATTCTGTAACATTTTTTTTTAGTATTAACTGAAAAATAAACCTTCATCTTTCCATCTTGATTGTACACCTGATGAAGAAAAATGGTGGAAATGTTAGGGAAACAAAAAAGAAGCGAAAAGGTCGAGATTTATCGTATATTTTTCTGTTCAACTGGTGGCTCGGCATTACGCCATTTTTCTCTACCAAAGCGGTGGTCGAGGGGTCAAAGGGTTAATGCAAATCACTACATAACTTAGTGACTTTAATTATTTGTGTCCTGACCATAGAAAAAATAACAAAGTTGTATTAAGCTAAATACTGGCTACAATAAGTATATTCTAATTTGTTGAGGATTTCTCGCTAAGTTTTCTTACTATTGAATAACATAATTTTCTAATCGCAATATAATCATTAAGAGATAGCGAGATAGTAAAGTAATTTGATACAATAATATCCGAGCGCTTTCGGTTCATGTAGTAAAACTTGTTGTTCTTTTCTATTTTTATAGATAAAGTTATCATGTAAGGATAGGAAATAATTGTGTACTCAGGAGAATGGTAAAAATAAGCTTTCATAGATGTGAAATTAATTGTTACGTGTTGATGTTTATCCATATTCCGTTTCAGAGCGAATTTTGAGCAGAGGAGACAACAAAAAATGACAAAAAGACAGACCAGTGGATAACAAAGTAAAAAGCCTTCGTAAGTGACAATGAAAGAATTTGGCACTCGCTTCACTAACGATTATTTGTGCACATACTTCATCCAAATATATTAAGCAGCCATCATAGCAGATTTCTTGCAACTTTGTATAGCACAAGACCTAATTAATGTGAGGAATAAGAGTTAAGAAGATTGTACTAAACTTTTAGCCGAGTATGGTCTTCTGGTATGTGCTGAAAATCAGTATTCAAGGTTCCGGCTTTAGCTGGGAATGAACCCCGACCTCTGGAATTGCTAAGAAATATGTAACGGGCTTAATCATGAGGTAGGCAAGATAATTACTTCTATAATAAGTTGTGTTCGCGTAATCTGGTTTGGTTTGGTTTTGTTTGTTTTATGGCATATCTACCTCAATTGGTTATTTAATGCCGACAAGATTTTTATTGCTGATAATTTTTTTTTCAAAAATGTATTGCTGGTAATAATGAATTGATGGTAATAATTTTTCTCTTAAAACTTCATTGCTGGTAATAATTTTTTTTACAAAAATGTATTGCTGGTAACAAAACCTATTTTTACACTTTCATAGTGTTTTGACCCCAGTTCGGGGGTAAACTATTTGGCCATAGCTGGGACCCTAACAAGTGTTACCACCCCGGATCATGGTGGACCTGGGAAAACCAGTAATTAAGAGATGGTTCCACGCACCTCAAAACCTCCTGATCAGAGGCCTTGCTGATGGATGTAGTTTATCGTCTTACCCAGAAACGTAATCTATTCATAATGAATTCGATTTTTCGTTCGCGCTCTCCACAAACAAATTTTTTCAAAGTATATTTCACTTATAGCAAATCTTTTGAGTATACTTGGATACTTTATTTTGTTTCAATAAGATTATATAGCATCAGCGTCTTTTTGGAAGAAATGCTGAAGTTCCGACTTCGATGATTGGCTTTTACCTGAATGCAAAACAAATGTTACATGAGAAAGGGTAGCATGAAAAGATATTGCTCGACATTGTCATCATCACGTGGCCCCAAAGAGGGGCCAAAATAAAACCGTTTTCTCATCGCAGCCACTAATCAGTGGGGTGCTAAATTAATTAGGACAGGCCGAAGAAGAAGAGACCTTATTTCGTCAGATAGACCAACACAACTAATTGGCACAGAGAGAGATAAAGACACGTCTGTCAGAGGCTAAGCTTGAAATACACATATTTTCTTATTACTTCTTGTTGAAAAATAAGAAGTTTCTCTCTCACTCCTCTCTCTGTTGACATAAAGAATAAATGTGAGATATTTTCTATGTTCTGTATTTGTTTTGTTGGAGAAGTCGGGTCATATCCACGGTTTCACAATATGTGGTTTCGTCTATGGTTTTTTTCCACTATAACTATATCTCTAAAGCAATCCTGAGAAAATTAAAAGTCCTACCAGGATTCGTTATTGGCAGTCACAATCTTAACAACATAAGATATGCAGATGACACACTGTTGCTAGCAAACGTAGAAAAGAAGCTTCAGGAACTCCTACAGAAGGTGGTAAAGGAAAGCCAGAAGAAAGGACTAAACATCAACTATAAGTAGACAGAATGCTGGTAGTCAGCCAAAGAAACAGTCCAACATGCGAATTAAAAATTGAAGATACCAAAATTAAACAATTGTAAAAAATAAGTATCTAGGAAGTGTTTTAAAAGAGGATGAACAATGCATCTTAGAAATTCGAAGATTCATTGCGATAGCGAAAGGTACCTTTAAAAGGCTAAGCAAAGTATTATGAAACAGGAAAATTTGATTAGAAACAAAGAAAAGAGTTCTGAACTATTATGAAATATCATTCCTTCTATATGGCAGTAAATACTGGACAATGTCATCACAGATGAAGAAGAGACCTGAGGCAACAGAAATGTGGTTCAACAGAAGGATACTGAGAATACCATGAACTGAACCCGTGGCCAACGACGACGTTTTATAGAAAATGGGAACAAAAAGGATATATACGTAGCATCAAAAAGTGGCAGTTGAAATTTCTAGGGCACATAATGAGGAAAGAGGGCTTAAAAATTTGACACTCACAAGACATATTGAAGGCAAAAGGGACAGAAGAAAACAGCGTATGACCTACTTAACAATCTTGTGTAAATACTTGGCAGGATAGGGATTAGGTGATATAGCAAAAAGACAAAATTTACTAGGAACTACAAAGGAGAGGAAGTTTTGGAGAGCCATGACCACCCATATATAGAAGACCTGATACTGTTTGATGCAACGGGATGCAACAAGAGAATTCAATTCAACCGGTTTGAGCTCATTAACTCTGTAACATTGTAATGCAATTACAACCACAGTGAGCTGGACTTTATCTGAAAAAAGAACATCTCTTTCTTTCTTTCTTTCTTTCTTTCTTTCTTTCTTTCTTTTTTTTAGCAATACTGGTTGACCCCGGCAGAAGGTAAGGGAGTGGCAAATGTGAGCCTGAATCTATTTTAGAATTGAAAATCATGAACGTCTATTTCAGCAGGAAGGATGTTTGTCAAAAGTGGTTAACGCGTGACTTTGCTTATTCCAGCATAATAGTTTCGCGAGAATAGAAAGGGTAGATATTCTGGTTAGGCAACTTACTCGAGAGTGAAGAGCCAATTGGATTATATTTCTTTAGTTGGTGGGTGTGACATTTTTGTCCGCATTTAAAATAAACTTTAGATTTCCCCTCATAACATGTCAGCCGATAGAAAAATGACAACGAGAGGTTGGAGAACTTGTTCGTCTTTTATTTTTAGAACTGCCACTCTAGTCTGGATGTGTGCGTATCTTAGTGGTTATCGACGTGGGATTGGCGTGCCGGGTTCAACTTTCAACCGGAGACATTGCCTTCATTTTCGCAAATAATCTCGGGATAGTATGAATCTGCCTATTCCCCAATCAGCTACGAGTCAATGACTGGCAGCTAGTCTAGAAGGACAACCCTGAATATAAAACCGTTTAGAAACACCACCACATAAAAAGCTACTTGCTTCGGAAACTATAGCAATAAAACGCCTAGTGGTGAGGTTGTGACCCATTGGGAGTATACAAGGTTATCATACGATCTGTTGACTGGTTCATAAAAAAAAAAATATATTCTTTTTTTTTAATCAACTCATCCTAAGCAAGGCGATAATGTGACTAAGACACAAGGGGCTACTGGGAGTGAAAGAGAACGAGAAGACTTTATGTACACTACGTACATTATTCGGACTATTGTCCTCATCTTTGTTGCCATATTTATTACAACGTTTCGGCCGTTGTAGGCTCCGGCCTTCTTCAGGTGGTTGGAATGTCGAACTGAACCCTTTATTTATCTCACTGGGGTAGACTGTTCTAGTTCCACGTGCCATGTTTAATGGATGTCAGTTATCAGTTAGCTCCTGTTAATTCCCCTATGCAAGTTCTCCACTGCCTTAACCGGGTATTGAACTCACACTCTTTGGGTCCTATCACTGGATCTAACCAACGCCTTTATCCACTGTGCCATGTGTCCTTACTACCCCAGTGACTGAAATAAAGGGTTCAGTTTGACATTCCAACCACCTAAAGAAGTCTGGAGCGTACAATGGCCGAAACGTTGTGATAAATATGGCAATAAAGATGAGGACAATAGTCTGAATAATGTAAATAGTGAAGGATAAACCTCTACTCCTGTTCAAAAGACCGGGAGGAGTGCGAACCGATTTAACAGATTTCTCTCTCTGCTTTTGGTTCCTTTTCATATAATGAAGAACTTAGTTTAATCTGGCACATGGCTACAAGAGTGAGCCACCTCATGAAAAGTAAACAGACTAAACTCGTAATGATTCGCTAGGCTATTTCAGTAATCATCAGTCTATTAAAACGAACACCCTTAATATTTAGTAAACTCAGCTTTTTCTGGCACAAGGCCATTAAAATAAAGTACCTAGTAATGATCAAATTTACAATGAGTTATCAGCTGAATACAAGGATTTTTTCAAGGTAGACAAATCGTCCTCAACAAAAAGATTGACATAATTAACCCCTACTTAAATTTCTAGTGCAAAGTAGAATAAATACAAAAAGGTGACGAAACATTTTCGTCCGGACTAAGGAGCGATTAAAATAAATTCTGTTACTGGTTTATGTAGTCAGATTTTGGAAAGTGGATCAGATTTTTTTAATGCTTCGGCATCTGTGAGTCTTTACTTCAAGAAAATGCATTTTGCTCACATCTTGCCCATAAATAAAGAAGAGTGTACTTTAATTTAGTAAAAAGTGCCATTAAGAATTAGGTGATTTCTTTACGATAAAGTTGCTGTGAAATCAAAACACAGTAAACATAATAGCAATATCTTTATATATTTTATTCTATGTACCATCAAGACGTAGGTGGTCATGGC
>CAHIKZ030001205.1:237500-362500 GCA_903632075.3 Acanthosepion pharaonis
TCCTGTCATCCATTCATACAAACTCGTAGGTTTATTGATATTTTCTTCGGTTTCTCTTGCTGTCACATGAGTGTTATTTTTTCTAGGCCATCTTTCCTCATTGCTTTTCTTAGACCTATCAACTGTATCTTTATGATTCTAAGTAGAAGTGTCGTTTTAGTGGCTTAAATCTTCTTTGTTACGGACATGTTCGGTCCATGATATTATCGGTATTAATTAAGTAGAACCACATATCTGTCGCATCAAGTCTCTTCTGCATCAGTGAAGAAACTGTCATGAATCGAAGAAATTTGGTAAAGAAAGATGAATTTACTTCCAAAAACGTATTTGGAGGTACAGTAGAACCCCTGACAACCGGACTAAGAAGGCCTTCCGGATTTGAGGAATCGATTACAAAGTCCAGATATGCGGGGTTATATTTAGATTAAAATAAAAGAACTGAAATCAGGTTTAACATTTATTTTCAGTGTTTTATAGTAAACCAAAAAATCTAATGGTGAGTGAAATATAAAGGAATTGATTTTAAGGAAAAAGAAATAAATTATGTAATATTAATGAAAATTCATTAAATTAAGTATGCCACATATGCAAAACAAATAATGTAACGAGAATTTTTTCATCGCTGTTGAATGATGATTCTTTCTCTTCTAATGTCATTCTCAACTTTTTCCATATTTCGTTTTGCTTTTGTGCTTGAAATTTTTTAAACGAAAAACACTTTTTAACTCTCCGTGCATGATTGCAATCGCCATAGCTGAATGTTGGCTTTCTTTCCATAAAACTGACAACCTTTTCAATAGCTTTTCAATTTCAGTTCAGATTTCATCACAATCATGCATCTTGTCACTATCTTGTTGCATATATGTCTCATTGTCATCCTTTCCTCTTATTCCCATCATCTTTTGCACCAATACAATCCATTAAGGTGAAATAAGCATAAGCAATTATCCAAAGTAAATTTCCTGAAAAACAGAAATTTCAAATGAGTTACATATCACCGAAATTGTTCAAATATACACATCAAAATCATGTCCGGATATGAGGCATTCCGGATATGAAGCATTCCGGATATGAGGGATTCTACTTTAGTTAATATTTCATTAGGAATATTTAATCTTTTCTAGAGTTACTTCTATTGATGAATTTATTCATTCATAAATTGCGCTGATTCTTTTCGTGAAAATGTTTTTTTCGTGTAATATGTAACTCTAATATATTTCTCTTACGGTGTATACTTGTGCATTAGTCAGTGTTGCGTATAGATTAGTCATTGGTTTGTGGTTAAAAATGCCATTCTTGTGTAAAAGTCAACCTAAGAGATCTTAAATATTTACGAAATTTTCTTGGCATCACATTAACCATATGTACAACTAATTGAATATTTTCTCTTTAATTCTTGAAATATGTATTACAAGATAAAACATTGTAACCGTCTCTTTGTGCGTGTGGGACGGGAAGATTTGTCAAGATAAGACTGGAGGTTTTTTTATCTGGCCAGTTTGAGGGTAATTAAGGTTGACAAGAAAGCAGATAAAGGAACGAGATTACACACACACACACACACACACACACACACACACACACACACACACACACACACACACACATATATGTGTGTGTGTGTGTATGTATGTGTACAGAATAACATAGAAGGAAAGAAAAAATATATATTTAGAGAGAGAGAGAGGGGAGAGAGAGAGAGAGAGAGAGAGAGAGAGAGAGAGAGAGAGAGAGTCGAACTTCCTACAGGCGCACACCCAGAAATAAGCTGGAATCCATGCTGACACAATTATTTTTAGTGTCACCACGAAACTTTGGCACTTGGGTCTGGGAATTGTCCCAGATGGGGAAGTGGTAAAAAATAAATACTGGATTACACTGAATGTTTATCGGAAGGTTGAAGGATGCATCATGGAAGGATGGCCCGTTCAACAAAAATGAAGATGAAGATAATCATTCGAATCATTCATTGTGCCATGTATCTCAAATATATACTCGAATCATATTTATTTAGTTATCCATTTAATTCTGATAAAGATTAGCATTGTTTAACTAACTTAGTCGATATTCAGCGTCAAAAAATTTGCAGCGTACAAAATCAAGAGAAATTACATAATACTAATTACCAATGGGATGGGCAGGGTACTTTAAATACGAAATTCAGTTTTTCTGTTTGTGAAACGACAATCGGATACATAGCATTCTTGTATGCTAGCGTGGTCAGGACAGACAAAATAATGAAAAAAAATGATAATATAAATAGGTTAATGTAACTTACTTTAAGTTATCTAAAATTACACACACACACACACACACACACACACACATATATATATATATGCATGTTTCATTAAAAACGACAGACAATGTACTACGGTTAAGCTTTTTATTGAATTTTACTTGTGTTCTGACAAGAGTTTTCTTTTCTGGACAAAGGGTGTTTAAGAACTGTCCAAATGTTTTATATTTCCGAGCGCTTTCGGCTATACCTTTAGCCATTATCAAAGATGATTCGATTTTCAGCTTAATTGAGTGTGTGCGTTCTGTGTATGTATCAGTGTGTGGTAGGGATGTTTTTAATTTCCGAATACGGTTAGTACATTGTGGCTTTGTTCGTAGTTAATATTATTAAGAGTAGGCTTTTTCTTTTTTATTATTAAAGCTTCCATTATATATATATATATATATATATATATATATATATATATATATATATATATTTATTTAGGCAGCAATCCTTCGTTTATGCATGTTTCATTAAAAACGACAGACAAGGTACTACGGTTAAGCTTTTTATTTAATTTTTCTGTTCGAATTTTGTGTACGAACAAGAGCTTTCTTTTCTGGACAAAGAGTGTGTATTTTCAGCTTAATTGAGTGTGTGCATTATGTGTATGTCTTAATGTGTAGTAGGGATGTTTTTAATTTCCTGTTATCCTCTACCTGAACACTGCTGCTATATATGGGTAGGGGTTGCCTTTCACGTCACCTTTCAATCTCGATAGAGTCCAAAATCGCTTAAGTAGAATTGTTCTCCACTTTACAATCAGATGAAATGTTGTAAGCCTCTTCAGACGGACTACGTTCCTTAGTTTCACCAGTTCTAACCTTCGCGGTAAGGCCCCGCCATGTTACACACATTCTAGTGAACCGCTTCCACTCCTTTCGTATTCCACTGGTGAGTTGTATGTTCCACTCGAATAACTTCTTCTCACGAAACCGCTACTTTTGGAAGCGAGGATGTTTCATCGATGACTACAATCTTAACTTAGGATTAAGCGTTATCTTATCCATGTACATCTCATCTTTTATTCTGTAACCCTCTACCTCAAGTGGCTCTTGGGCCTTGTACAGGTGAATATATATATATATATATATATATATATATATATATATATATATATATATTCACAAATTATAACATAAACATGTCCTGGCATTTTCTCAAGTGATGGTTTTATTTGCGCAACGTTGTATTGAGCACTTTTTTTTTTTTTTTTTTTTTTTAAATAGTGGTTTTGGTTATCGGAATTTTATTCCATCTATACCAACCCTGTATTCGGATATATATATATATATATATATATATATATATATATATATATATGTGTGTATGTATGTATGTCATCTTTAGATAATGTATATGAAAAGAGCTTTGGAGTAACGGCGTGTAAAAAACAAAAAAATAAATACAAAAAACAAAAAAAAAAACAAATGAAATACTTTTGCTAAACTCCGATATTTTAAATTCAGCTGAATCTATGGGTTAAATATCAGGGTATACTGGGATTCTAGCTTGGATAGCAAACAATCTAAGACAAGGTTTTGTCTGAATTTAAAACTATGGAGAAAGCATCGAGAAACCACTTCACACTATTTTTGCCCCCAAAAGTCATGGCAATTCATAGAAAATAAAGAAAAGGAATCTGTGGAGAGCAATGGTCACCTAAGCCTTGAAGGGACATGGTATTTACCCAACTCCCCCACCCAACCGCCAAAAAACGACAACGAAAAAACATCTAACCCATCCACATTTAAAGCACGTGATATCAGTAGTCTATACGTTTCGAGCAATGTCGGTAAGATTCGTATATAAATGTTGCTTTACTTACCGCATTGCTTTCTGTTCACATTATGTTGCCTTTTGTGGGCGGTTATTTCTTGCATAAACATATCGTCCTGGTATGAATTTTCTAAACTGCTTTATGAAGATATTTATTATACTTACTTGTAAGCATGTATTATGTTATATACTGTATATATTTCTTATATTGCTTTTATTTTATCAAATCAACTTGTATATTCTTTGTTCTTTTTAAGATTTACTTTCGTTCTCTGACAATCAACGTGTTGAATGTACAACTGGTGTTTAGTATGTTTGAAGTGTCTATTGTGGTTTTATGAATACACGAAGAACAGCGTAAGAACATTAAACTTTGTTTTGCTGGCAATTCACACAATTGCGGCATTTAAGTACTTTTATTACAATGACTTATTTTTTTATAATTGATAAACAATACAACCCCCCCAAAAAAAACACGTTCTAAATTCAACATTATAATTAACTGATTCGTATTTTCCCCAGCAAGCACTTAATTTTCAATAAATTCATATATCGTTTTTCTGTTTTCGTTGCCATAAATGTCATATAGATCGAATCACTGACCCGCTTTCTTTTTCTCCTACATTTCGTATTACACTGGGCATTCTCTTTCTGACTCAGATGACAACAATTTGTGAGTATGATGTGTGCTAAATAAATATTGATACGAAAATATGTTTTCCAAATGAGTAGCAAATATATTCAAAAGTAAAGATTAGACACCGGCTCTTATCAAATCTGCCCACATCAAATTTAAAGTACAAATACAAAATATAACCCGGATATAAGAGACGGATATAAGAGACTCGGATATAAAGAAACCCGGATATAAGAGAAACCCGGATATAAAGAGATTTTCTCTGGTCCCAAATTAGAGCCTGTGTTAATGTATATAAAATAGACCAAACCCGGATATAAGAGAAACCCGGATATAAGAGACTTCGTCTCCGGTTCCGACAACTCTCTTATATCCGGGTTACACTGTATATATTCATAGGTATTTAATCTAATTTTGTACAAAACAAAAAACAGATGGGGCGCTTGTCGTAGAGGGATAGTTACTTAGTTTGCTATACAGTTTCGATCTTATGCACCAATCTTGTCAATCAGTGTTGGACAAAAGTAACTTTAATACCTACACAAACGAGTATTTTAATAATCTATGTTCAGGCCCTTCATCACTTGGTGGGAGGACTTTAAGTCGATGAAGATCTAGAAAGAATTCGCGCACTAAAATTAATTCACATGATTTTTGTAAGCAAGCAAGATCTTATTATCTGAAAATATTTAATTCTTCTTGGTATGCAGAAAATGCGAGCCTCATTATTTTCCTAACAATACACAAAACGCAAACCAACGAATAAATAAGCTGGAAATTGTATTATGTTAAACATATCAAAATTAGACGAATGACAAAAGATTGCTCAGCTGTGGGAACATTTAAATTCACACAATCTCAATTTTGATTGAATTTAATCTTTAATGTCGATTATCCGATGTATATTTTGAGAAAATGGTTCAATTTTATCGGAAAAGACGAGTACATTATAGTTGGAATAGTTACTCCATTATCTGAAACTAGAAATACTTGTAAAAATTTCACGGTTTTCCTACCCGAATTTCCTGATGAATTTTAATTCTTGAATTAATGATTGAATAAGCTCATGGCGAATTGTACGATAACAGAATATCCATATAAATTCCTCTATCGCATTGTTAAATATTTGAACTTAACGACTTATATTGCAATAACAATTATAAATATTATTTTAAGAAATAAGACATTACAAATGAAAATATCTAAAATTGACAACTTTTTCCATTTCACCGAAACAGACGTTAAACATATCTATCTATCTATCTATCTATCTATCTAGCTATCTATCTATCTATCTATCTATCTATCATTTTAATCACCGAAACCAAGTAGCGTCTCTGATATATTTTTTTCGTCTTTCCACTCGATCAAAACGAAATAGTCCATTATTTATGAGGTATTGGCAGGAGACGTTAAACACTTCTATCGTCCTTTTTTTTTTCTTTCTTTCTTTCTTTCTTTCTTTCTTTCTTTCTTTCTTTCTTACTCTCTTTCATTTTCCCATTGAAACCATGTAGAGATTGTGATATCTCCTTTCCGTCTTTCCTTGTGATCAAAATGGCATAGTCGATTATTTATGAGGTATTGGCAGGACGTGACGGTCGATCTAACTAAAAAGGGACATGCAGAATTATAATAAGATACTATCTTTGTCCGATGATAGTTAATACATTAAATGGACGCGCGTGTTTGAAAAAATTGCCCGATTGAAGACCCGAAACCCGAAGGGTTAGTCGGGGGAAGGGGGGGGTCAATATTTACATTAAATTCTTTGTGATCTAACATGTCTTTTTAACTGAATGTTTAAACTTCTACAAACGTTTCTGACTGAAACTGTCTGTTATAGCACCGGATTTAGATCTAGTTTAAACAAGCTACATCGTAAATCTACAATCTAAGGGAACCCGAAAAATTTCAGAAATTTTATTTGAAATTTCTTCACTTTCAATGATGATAAGCAGAAGCCGCAGGGAGTAAGATCCCAATTGTTACGAGGTAGATGGGATGACAGACGTGGGTAAAAAAAAAAACATCTGTCTGAGACGTGACGAATGTACTTGTTCAGCCATTGACAATGTGACATTTACTCAGTACACAAACTCTCATAATAGCGTCACATCGCCGCTGGAGATTGTTTACCTTTGCCTAGTAATTCCCGCTTGGATTTATATCAAGACTGCTCAACCATTTCTCCATGGTTGGATATTTTCTAGACAGGATCTCGTATATTTTAAAGTTTTGTAAAATCTGATTTAATTAAAAATTTTTTCAAACAAGAGACTGATAATCTTTATATAACTTAGAGACACCCTAAGTCTAACTCTAGAAAATTCGCATTTTTTTCTATGATTAATCATTTTTAAGGCGTGTTGAAGCCTTTTGGAATGGAGTTCCAATCCAGATATTTGTTCTTTATACTAAGAGAAAAGAAAAATATTATGGAAAAATCATAATTATAGTTTATTTTAACAAATGTGCAATCGATATATTCTTAACGGCGAAACAAAAGCAAATATTTCAGACAGCAGTAATCATTTGAGCCATAGAAAAGCCCTTTTAGCATCCTGTTACCACCTTTTTTATTAACATCAATTTTTGTACAAAAAGTGGATCACAGAGCTTATTCAGCTTAATGTATATTTTCAGAAAATCTCAACTTCAAATTGGTTAGTTCTTGACCTGACCAAAAAGATAATTCCGCCAAAATCTATCAAGCTCCTGTGAGCCTATTAAGTGACCAAAGTTAGCAATAAAATATGAAACGTCTTTCATCTTCGACAGTGCGCCGATCGGAATCCTTTGAACTCGTCACACAGTTCCAGGCTTTACGTTAAAGTTCCTTAACATGATTCCAGCCTGAGAGAACACTCATTCACACAGCAATATTTTATGACGAACAATCAACTCAAGTTTTCCACATTTAACTTAATACACGAATCTTTTTCATACGCTTTCAAGCTCAACGTTAATTATTGCAATTAACATAAACACAGCTTGTTAAGAACCACTTACCCCAAGTAGAATATTTTCTTCGAACAAGTGAAAGCAAATAGCAACATTTCCGTAAACCTTAAAGTAAGTCGTAAACAATATTTCTCTATTTCAACTACAAACTTGAACTGTTTATTTTTTTTCTTGAATTACTATAATACCAAAACACACTTTCTTATTATTGTACAAACCATTCAACAAATTAAAATCTATCAAACCAGAACTTTGATAACTTTTCATCGAAACATAAAAGGAGGTTTGAACTTTTTAAAACTACCTTTTTACTCCAGTTGTTTGTACCTCTTTGTTATATAAATATTTTATTCATTGTTGTGCAAAAACTGTTGTTTTTCATGTTGTCCTTATTCTATGTTTGTTGAATACTAAAATTTAATGTGAGAGGAAATTGTTAATTTCATCACGCAGCCTAATTTGCTCAACAATTTTTGATCAATATAATTTAATCCATTAACACAACCTCCGCCCACACCCTCATTCTATTTGTAGTTATAATTCCTAACTAATGACAACGCCTTTTACGTTATTTCCAGTACATTTCTATAATAAATTACATTCTATAGAATTTAAAATTAATTCTATACTAAAATTACTTCCAAAGTCTATTTTAATAAAAATATTAGTTATGCATTAAACATATCCTGTCAGTAACACTTCCTTATTTTCTGACTATTGACAATACTTTCATTCTTGATTTTCAGCACATTACTTTACTAAAACCAATACAATTCTACATTAATATTAGTTCGAATGTATTTTCATTATACAGATAATAACATTGTCGTATTTTATTATGCAAGTCAATTTTTTTCGCATTAAAATATGTATTAAATAATCGATGTTGATCGTATTTGTAGGATTCAATTTTCATTAATATGAGCAATATAGTATCATAATTTTAGCTTGTAATATCTATCCTTATTGAAGTGATATTGATAACAACTTGTTTTTGGAATGTCAGATTTTATTATGCAATCATAAGTGCAGCGTAAACTTTCATTTATAAACGAATCCAAAAGATATCAGCTACAGAAACATATTTGATTAACATAATATTCGATATTTCTTAAAAAATTATCATCTTGTTATCTCGTGTCTAAATATGGGTTTTCTAGACATTCTTTAACCTTCAGGAGCACCATGAGGCCGTGTAATGGTTAGTAAGCTTGTCTGGCTGGAAAAATTACGACTAAGTAGTGAGTTCGATCCTCACTGGGTGTTCCCTACTTTCGGCCTTGTGCCACATCTAAACCACGCTTGGAAAATCACTTGGGGACATCGATGTGGTATAACAGTTAGCAAGCATGTTTTGCTAGAGCCATTACAGCTTAGTAGTGAGTTCGATCCTCACTGGGTGCTCAACACTTTCGGCCTTGTGCCACATCTAAGCTATACTTAGAAAATCATTTTTGGGGCAGCTCGGTGTGGTGTAATGGCTAGCAAGCCTGTCTCGCCAGATCAGTTACGACTGAAAAGTGAATTTGATCCTCACTAGGTGCCCTATATTTTCGGCCTTGTGCCCCACTTAAAAAATAACCATTCTATAACCTTCATCAATCTTTCATTCATTGATTTTTTACGTTTAAATTTAACATTAGCAGAAGCACAGATCTTTGCTTTAAGATTTTTTCCCAGTGTTAATGATGGACAGCAACTTTTATACAGGATTGATATCGGGAGAGATTGGTAACCATTACATTCATTTGATCTCTTTGAAATATTTTGCAGTTTTGCAGAATGTAAGGAGTATTGTAACTATTAAAGCTTCTCATTTTCGCCTTGTAGCATTCAAAATATGTCTTGACAAAGAACTTATTCTCTACATTTACCTTGAAGGCAAAGCATCATCAACTTTCAAGGGTTGTATAATTTATTTGATTCTGGGGTATACTTACCAAAAGGCTAAGCAGGCATTTAATGTACATGTTATTTAACTCCGCGCCTACACATATAAATATACACCCACCACTACACACGCCAGATGCTGCACTTTTCTCCGTGACCAGAAGAGAAAAAACCTGGAGAATATAACACTCACAGGGCATATTGAAGCAGGGAGAGGCAGTAGGAAACTTTCTACTCAATGAGTTCATGTGAAAATATGTTAGAGTGGACACAAAGATAGGGTCAAGAGTTACTTAATTCAACATGAGACAAGAAGTTGTGGCGAGCCGTGATCACCCATGTTATGGCACATAAAAAAAAAAAACCTTACATGTCGACGCATGTGCTTCGGAGCTTTCACACCTTTCAATAAATTTTGAAGTATTAAAGTATCTTTAAAATTCTAAGTACACAACAATTCAATCAGTAGACCAAGCACATATATTAGCACCACATAGGAGTCACTAATTCGGAAAAAAAGCAAGCTAATAAAAAAGTTCTGTCTTATAGGACATTAATTTTTGAAACGATGTGTTATTATACACCAGTACAGTAAAAGTAGTTAATCTATAATCTGCAGTGAAACTGGGAAATTAGGCATGGCTGATCATTTATGAGTAGTACATCGACTGGTGTAGAACAAATCAAAATAATACACAGAAAAAATGTAAATAAGAGTGTAAGTATGGGCATTATATGGCGGCCTCTATTCGAGAAAGAAAGATATTAGATTAAGCCCTCAAAAATCATTATTTTAATATCCAACAAGACATAAGCACCTCGATGTAGGGTAATGATTAGCAAGGCTAGTTCAATTGGTAACCCATAAAAAATCAAATGACATGTCGTAAAATCAAGCAAACAGGCAACCAACATCATACAGGAAAACCTTGTGGAAAACCGCAGGCAATGCTTATCTGCAAGTCGCTAGTTCAATATAGGAATATGACGTATAAACAAATGGTTATCACAAGGAATAACAGTGGATATTGTAGGAATAAGACAGCATGATCGGGGAATGTAATGAAAGACATTCCAAGAATTTTACTGATGATGACAGACATTATATTGTATCAAAGTTGACTGAATCAATATGTAATGTTACGCTCTGCCTCAGAAATTCAGACTAAAATTTTAATATTAGTTTTAATAAGTCTAAACTGGACCAATGTAAATATAACGTCTATGTGTCGTTTTTATTGCAACGACACAATGAGTTCAGCTCTTGAATTGAACCCTTGTACTCAGTAGATATATTAAAACTGAGCTTATATAAAATAACCATTCTTTTCCAGATGTTATATTTGTAACTGAAACATGGCTTCAACCAGTGCTGTTGGGATTTATTTTAAAAATCTTTCTCGCATAAAATAAAGTACGAGCTTTATTCAAAAAATCATCCTGTCTATCTCGAGAACCGGTTGTAAACGATGCAGTAACTTCACATTCTGTTGGGGGTGGAGGCATTACTGCGCATGCGTGAACCGACATTCTCACGTTACGTCCCGAGTGCGTCTGAGTTTGTGCCATGTACGACAACTACATTCATAACGTCACGTGCAGTTTTTTTTAGCGTTGCATCCCTCAGATATATCAACCTACCCACTCCAGATATGGCTCTCTCCGATTTCTCGCATTGAAAAAACAATTGAAACCACTATGAAACGGAAATTTCAGACCGTAGACGTAATTAAGATGAACGCGAGATAGCAGTTGATGACGATGCCGAAAAGACTGTTTGAAAAGTGAAAGGGATGCTTAAAGCTTAAATGAGATCCTGACAGGAATATTTTGAAGAGGATTAGGTCCCCACTGTTTGAGTTAAGACGTTTAAGTTAATATTAAATGACTGCATGCTTTCCGGGCAGATCTCGTAAAAGCTTATTTTTGTGATTGAGATATTTTATCATCTCCATCTGATGCCTGTGATCAGTATACAGCACTTAACAAAAATTAAGATTTCAAGGCAGGCAAGCTGTTTTCTACGTAAAACATTGGAGGAACACATTTTTCGATACAAGTGTTTTAGTACAACACCAAGATAAACTAAGTAAATATCAGCCCCGCAACATAATAGCCACTTGCTGATATCTATACACTCACCTTTCACTACTTTCCGTTACATTCCTTTTTTCTCTAAAGTCGAAAATAAACAACTACTTAGAGTTACTGTTACAATTTACTTCACAATTTAAGTAAAATCTTCGATGGATCCTTAAGAACTTGCAGTTGGTGCAATGAATATTGACGCGAAAGGTGGAATCGACCTGCAGATTTCAAATTCCAGGCTATTCTGTTGTATTTGGTTTCGAATTAGTGCGCTTAGGAAAAACAAGAATCCGTTTATTTTCCCCCAGCTATAGTTTAAATATCAGCGTAAACTGTAGGCTTGTGCAGCATCTAGTCTAAGGGAAGAAAATCGGATTCCAAACCATGAAGAAGGCAACGGGAAATCATTTTCCCAAGAATACAAATCAATTCATAGATAATACAGAAAGCGAAGTATAAAAAAACTGATTTTTTTTTTTCAAGGTTTATTCGCGTTTTTTAAGTTTTAGTTTTATAAAATATTTAATTCATTAATACAAATACGAGATACACGTTTTTGGCATTTAAAACAATGTCATTCGTTCTAATTGTTCTTTATTGCGCTAATTTTTCTTCAAGAAGTTTTGAATTGAAAATTGTTAATTCATTGCTGATTTATACAATACTAGGTGGAAAATTATTAAACCAATATTAAGAAAGAGAAAAAAAACTACTTACAACAATGGAACCTTAGATCCATTCAAATTACTCCCCCTTGGGATATCTGTCACTTTCCCCAGCATCCTTTAAATTTTTGAAAATTGCAAAGTCCTTTTTCGGGATCACCTGCAGCTACCTCGTTACATTGGACTTAATTTCATTCACAGCGTTTTAGCAGAGGTTTTAGAGATTTAGAGAAAATCTGACATCGCAAGGAGTAAGTTGTTTAGCAAAAACAAGAGAAAACTCTGCAAGAAACGTGAAGAATGAGCAGTCGAAGTTATGAAATGACAAGAAACTTTATGGACAGATTTAAAATGTTTGATTTAAAGACACATTTTCCAAATTCGAACAAGGACATGATTCGTTTAGAAATGGCACTTTATTGTCAAATGTTAAAATTGCATCGAAAGTTTATATTGCCCAAGCCATTTTTACCGACAGACCATCACACATTTTCATGTTTTATATGGGAAGCCTCTTCAAACTTTATTCAAGCATTGCTTGGCGTAAAGTGGTTGAAACTAATCTTTATACTAACTCCCACCTCATCTTTAAATATTTCGAAATATTTATTCGTTTTTCCTCCCATTTAAGTACGTGTTCAAATCACTTAAGAAGACTAAAATATTGTTATAATACTAGAGTCGTTTTCATAAGTGAATACTTTTCATGTCTGAAACAAAGTGTTAATTGTTGTCATTCGAGTAATCCAAAGTTAATCATTTATAGGTCGACGAGTTTTAATGTAAAACGTGTGCTCATAACACTTGACTTATACAACTGGATACACGATAAATTAAGGTCAGTATTTTGTTTGTTTTAGATGAGCGTGCAACCGAGTGTTTTCTACTTAAGAAGAGAGGACCGGATGAGAGAAATGTCGAATTAGACAACACCCACTTCGGAGAATAGGCACCATGTCGTATCTAGTTGACACTCCTTCTATGAGGTGGCCTATGTCAAAAAAGGCATTGCCAAAAGAAAGGTTCTTAAAAATAACAAATATTTAATATTAGCTTTAAAGAATGAAATCTCCAAACTTTGTAAAAATATACTTACGAAAAGTTGCATTTTCTGTTACATATAAATAAGCTTGAAGAAGTAATATATATATATATATATATATATATATATATATATATATATATATATATTATAAATTTACTAATTTAAAATATGGTCCTATCGCTACACAGGAATTTCCATGTTTCAAAAACTGAAACTAAAACTTTACATTTAATTATACAATTAAATTAAAATCCCTAGTTCACTTTCATTTTCAAGCGATTAAATTTAAGGAAATGGAAATTCCTGTGTAGCGATGGGACTATATTTTTAAATTGGTTAATTTATAATGTTTATGCTCAAGAAAAATTGTACTGAGTACTGTTTTTTAAAAATAAAAATAATTAATAAGAGAACATGTGCTGGTCTCTGGCTGTCGGTTACTAGGAACTGAGCTGCTTTACCCATCATCCGTCGAATACGACGAGAGATCCCTATATATATATATATATATATATATATATATATATATATATATATAAAAAAGAAGAGAGAAACCGCAAACGTTTTTGGTTGTAATTTGTATTTTTAAAAAAAATATTATGCTTTATTTTCCATAATTTTGTTACGTGAATTTCCGGTCTCGTGACCTTCATCAGTTAAAACGTGGAGATTTCCCCATATTATTAAAAATAATTAATTTTTTTCTTATGTTTTTCGATTTTAAATATTGTCGATATGAGACATTTTCTTTTTAGTGTGTTAGTGACCCAAATGTCTTTTTTGAACTGGCAGTGAAAAGTTAATTATTTTTAATAATATGTGGAAAACTCCACGCTTTGCCTGATGAAGGTAGCGAGAACGGAAACTCGTGTAGCAAAATTATGGAAAATAAAGCACAATATTTAAAAAAAAAATCCACATTACAACCAAAAACGTTTGCGGTTTCTCTCTTCTTTTTAATATACACACTTTTCTCTCTTTGAAACTACTATAACCTCTTCCATTTATATATATATATATATATATATATATATATATATATAAATGAAATGTTATGAATTTTATCTTTCAAGAAAATTCAAAGATATGCCAACGAATGCGGTTCACTTAAAAGAAAAAAAAAGTGATTTTCTACTCAGTTAGGAACCAATATCAACACAGAAAATTTATCAAAAAAATACGAGATGTAAAGTCATAATTATTTTAATAGATAAAAACATGGAATGAAAGAAGAAGGAATCAACAAATAAAGAATAAAAGAAAGAAAAGAAAATGTAAGAATTATAAGAGAAATGTTCAACTGTCACTTATTTTATCAATGATTTTGATGATCAACGGCCATTTATATGTCATAGAATGTTATCAACAATTTTGTTGATTAATATTTCTCCATTTTTTTTTAGATCAAGTAGATAATTCAAGGTAAAAGGATCTTGAGATATTTCGCTTCATAGGTAGAATTACTTTGGTCAATTACTGTGATTTGTTGGATTTATCAACTTGAAAGCGCTTTGCATTTCATTCACAGAAGATATATAATCCTGGCTTTTGTATTCCTGATAATCCCGGAAGTTTCTTTTTCTTTATACTTTTCGTCTCTGGAATATCAATAGTCAATTTTACAAAGTAGTTAGCACACGGAGAAAGGATAAACGTTTTTTTTTCCGTCTTCACGATACAACAGCCGCAATTTTTCTGATCAGTTAGTATAGTGACGCCCCTTGAACGTCACATATAGTATTAAAATCATCGAATTCTCCATATGAAATTGGCAATTTGACCATTGATCCAATTTAAAAGCGGTCAAGGCCGTATTTTTAAGAAATAGAATTTTAAAGAAATAGAATAAAGAATAAAAGATAAATTATTAAATTTTAGGATGGGAATTTATATTACTACTTCAAATGATTGATTTAATTCAACCTAATCATTTTTAATATAAATAACGAGGGTCATGTCCCAATATATATATCTACATACGCTCCATCTCTGATATTGAGCACTTTATCCCATAAATATACCACACCTTAAAACTGTATTTCTTCATATATTACCTCCCTTGAGTAACTAGAAAAAATTTTGAAATTGAAACGCAGGAAACGAACAGTGAAAATATTTTGACTTTACGGAGGTACTGTATATATATTCACAGATATTTTAACCCCCTGAAACTGATCTCAGATGAGATCGAAAGTATTTGGGAAAATAAAAATTATTTGAAAGAAAATGTTGTTATCTTTCTTGATCAATTTTCTATTGCCACCAAGAAATTAATTCGTGGACTTGAAAGGATTAAAACTAAAATAGACATAATACGTCTAAATTATTTATCCAAACCTGCTTGAATGAAAATATGCTGCTGAAATATACATATCTATATATGTGTATGTGTGTGTGGTTCCTCCAAGAAAGAGAGACGCAGTTTCGAATCCTCTCGGATAGCATATTATCTTTATTAAGGGTATGGAATGCGTAGGCAGGTAGATATAATTCACATTGTTTAAAAAATCAGGGCGAGCAACTCAAACATGGGTATCCTCTAAAATAACCTTTGAAGTAATATATATATATATATATATATATATATATATATATATATATATATATATATATATATATATACAGCGATTTGTCTTTCTTGGCAGAAGAATGACATCTCTTTAATTTCTGACTGAGCTACAGTGAGATCAAAAAGTGACTTCAGTTCTGTTGATACAAGTCTATACTTGTGTATGGTCTTCGAGTAAATACACGCCCACCCCACATGTGTGTATTTCTTATTACTATAAACGTTATTTTTGTAAGTACAAGTGTTTTAGTAACCATTTCTGTTTTTTTTATTTTATTAAACAGTAAAATTAATAAAACAGGACTAAATCGAGATGTTGTACTTAAGTCTTTCACTGTTTAAGAAAATAAAAACAAGACATGTTTAACAATTAAAATACATGTAAATAATAAAAATAACGTTTATCGTAATAAGATATAATGGCAGATAAGAATTCTTTCAAAACATTACAATTGATTATGTTTCAGGTGTGAAACTAAAGCTAGCAAATCTAGATTCATAAAAGACCCAATAAGAAAAACATGTCTTCCTTAACAGGTATTTTTAAACTTTTTATTATTATTACTACTATTATTATTATTATTACTATTATTATTACTATTATTATTATTATTATTATTATTACCTTTTCAAAATTCCTCAAATTTTCTTGCAACATTCTTAAAACTGTTCTTCGAGTTCTTATTTGTCATTTCTGTTCAATTTATTTCCAATTCCAACATTGTGTTCCTATCACTCAATACACTGACAATATGCTTACATTGGTTCTTTTACAACTCATGGAAGTTTCTATTTACTTATCTATATCCCCAGAACACACACACACGCACACACACACACAAATACATACGCGCACATACACACACACACACACACACACACACACGCGCATACACACACACACACGCGCATACACACACACACACACACATATGCATACGCCATCGCTTGTAATAATTATCGCAAAAAATACATAGGAGAAACCTTTAAGGAATCTAAATAAAAAATTATACGAACATAAAAGGGACATTTTACAAAATAATACGTCAAATGTTTGCGCCCTGGCTGTTACATTTCACCATTCCTGGCAGATCTTCCACACTGTGGAATACCTACTTAGAAAAGTGATAGAAAGAAAAAGAAAAAGACTCTAAATGAATTCAGTTAGATAAAAAAAAATATATTCTAAAATTTTCAAGACCCTTCAGTCATGGGCATGTGTAATTTTACCAACACAACGAAGTTAGTCCGAGGAACACCTAAACAACGAAACGTAAAAATTTTTTACTTTCTCGTACAATTTCTCTCTTTCACGCATACACGCACACACACACACACACACACACACACACACATATATTTTTTATATACGTGTGTGTGTGTGAAGTGTGTGTGTGTGTGTGAAGTGTGTGCGCGTTTACTACGTAAAAATCACATTGTTTTGTTTAATGTTCTAATCTTGATAAGACACGAGACAATAGAATCCAGCATGAACTCGCGCGCCATCTGTTTTACGTGTGTGGTTAGCTAAGATCAGAAAATAGAGTGAATCATGCCCCACAAACACATGGAAACCATTGATAGAATCAAGGAAGAAAACATTTGTCATCAATGTGGAAGACAAGTTACAGGTAATAAAACAATATGTAAATGATAAAACTGAAATGTTTTATCGCTGACATACCAAATTTCATCATCATGTTGTGTTACCGGCTGCAGTAGATTTTAAAACAAAATCGTGAGATTTCTATTTATATTTTTAAATAATTTTAGTCATGGTGAGTTTTTTTTCAGGCCGATACATTCACAAGAGTGAACAGGCTGCTGGAGGATTTTTTTAAATTTTTTTTTATCGAGACACCATCTCTAGATACATTGCCAGCCAAAACTCAAAGAGATGAGAATTTATGACTTCGTTCGTGCAGCACAAACATCGACAACTTCCAAACAGTTTCATCTACGCAATTTCACTCACAATTTGGGTTAAACTGTAGTATCGTTTTTGGTCAGAATGATAACGTTGCATTTATTTGGCTATATAACACGCACGTCTCAAACACCATGAAAATTCGGAGTCAACAGACTTGAAATATTTACATTGTTCAGACTGTGGTCCTCATCTGTATTGTCATGTTCACGTTTCGGTCGTTGTACGCTCCAGCCTTCTTCAGATGATTGAAATTTCGAACTGAATGGTTTATTTCGTCACCCGGGGTAGATTGTTCTAGTTCCACGTGCCATGCCTCTTCCGGATGTCTCGGTTATCTTTCTTTAACTCAACTCTTCAGTTTTTTGTTCACCACTGCCGTAGCCAGGTATTGAACTCACAAATCTTTGGGTCAAGTTACTGGATCCGACCAACGGTTTTATCCACACGGCCATGTGTACTTGATAAGGAGTTCAGTTCGAAATTCCAATCACCTGAAGAAGGCCGGAGCGTACAACAGTCGAAACGTCGTGAAGTCCGTACAATGTAAATAATGTAAATAATTACAATACCTCATCTCAGAAATATCGACAGACTTGAAATATGTTTGACGCATTTTTCAAATATAATTTTTTATTTTCATCATATAACATACACAATATTTACAACGATGTGATTCTTTTCTAGATTTTTTTGGAAGAGTCCGATATGAAGAAGTGCTTAACATTCTTTTTTTTTTAAATCTGGCATCCATTGACCGAGTAGCCAGTACATCTGTCGGTTGAAATTTATAAAATCTTTCTCTTAAAACAAGTTTTCAGAAAAATAGCTTTCTCAATTTCAGTAACTGTTATCACTCTTTTTATGATGGAGGTTTCCTTCCTAACCTTTTGTTCGAATTAGTGTGGTAAATCATTATTCAATGCACGAACGAATCGCAGATTTATAAATGGGCACGATGAATTCAGACGAGAAAAATTGTCTGGAACGACACAGTGAAGCAACCTTCCTAGCAGTGGAAAACAAGAGCCAAAGAAGGCGCAATGAGTCGTTCTCTTGGATGTTAGCATCAGTTATACTGATGGCAAGCAGAAAAGGTTCTAAATGGTGATTAAATGAAAGCTGTTTTGTTTTGTTAAAATTTACAACCCGTTCCTTACTCCAGTTAACCATTGATTGGAGGTCCTTTGAAAGAGCAGTTATCTGACTTGCTACTAAGCCATGAGTAAATAGTTGTGCATAAATACCTAATTGGAAACTGTTGACATCTGGGAAGTCGTTGATGAAGATAAGAATCAACGTATGTACAAGGATTGAGACCTAGTAGTTTGAGATTAATGCAAGGTCGTTTACAAAGTTGCTATACAAGGTGTGAAAAGTTAATTTTCGCCATTTTATATTTCTAATTTTGCGCATGCGCGTTGTTTGTTTTTTATTTTGTCGACTGCACAGTATAGAAGGGTCAGTTGGTCACCGTCTGTGAGAAAAACAGCACCATGACGAAATTCACTCCGCTAGAAATTTGGAAACGGCATCCTGTACTGCTTGGCATTCGCGCCGGAAGCTCCAATACAAACATTTCAGAGTGTTTGGGTGTCGATCTGAGGACCATGCAGAGTATTTGGAAAGAGTTGGATGAGTCTAAAGTTTAGTGATCTTCTTACGAAGATGTTTGGAGTGATCACTAGTGATGGCGATGTTATGCCTCGATTCATGTTTTCAGAGGGCCTCAAACTCAACACGGAGACCTACACCAAGTGCTGCTGGAAGACCATATGTCTGGCAATATTACTCTGCACTATGTCACATAAGCAGGAGAACCCAGTCATGGCTGTCAGACAATTTCTGCAACCACATCACCCTTTACATCAGGCCACCTAACTCCCCAGACCGCAACCCCATTGATTATTATATGTGGGACGCAGTTGAGCGAGACACCAACAAAACCTCTTGTAACACCAAAGATGAACTGAAGGTAAGGATTATGGCAGCATTATCCAACTTAAACCAGGAGACCGTCCAGAAGAGTTGCAGGAGATTCCGAATAATCTGACTGTCCTGGCGGTTGACACATGAATTTGATCGTTGAACTCATTGACACCTAATCTACTCTATTTTTTTTCGCCGTTACAAAGGACTGACTTGATGTCTGCTTAGATGTCACTTGCCCAGACAATGAACACGCATGCTTTGCACTTACCATGTCATTGTATCATGAATGAAAAGAATGTTCAAATTTAAAAAAAGTATTTTGAATGGCTTTACTATTTTGTTAAAATATGTGACATAATCATGTAACATACGTGTTGTGGTTTCAACCAGACGATATTAAATAGTTAGGATCTGATTGTAAACAAACAAGTTTTTGCACTAATTTTCCATAGCATATTTGTTAAGTCTATTCGGTTTGAGTGGCATCATTTTTATACAAAACAAAGCGCCTGGTATGTGAACTTTTCCCTGACAAGGTTGAGAAAAGCAATAACAACATTTTACTTTTAATCTTAGTCCGGCTGTAAAATGGTTTGATGATATATATATATATATATATATATATATATATATATATATATATATATATATATATATATCAAATATGTGGTGCAGTTCAATTTATATTACGATGAATCATTCATACAAAAAGTAAATTAGTAAAGTTAATGATATAAAATGCCGAAATCCCTTCGCTAACAAAATTTTAAAGGTGCATTAACCTACCAATCATTCGATTAATGTTATGATCCTTGCTTTTTAAAATTATAAGCCGTGTAAGGTCTTTCTTAAATACGCAAGTACTTTCGACTGTACATTCAATCATCTTCAGGCATGGAAATTATTTTGTTTTTCGTAAAATTCCCGTAGCATCCGAGACGAAAAAAAATAATGCGAATCGAAATATGTTTTTCTGAAATGTGTTATTGATAACGGATACAAACTTCTGGAGTATGCAGGCGCAACGCTAAGGTTGAATGTTTTTGAAAATTTAAGAGAGTTCTTTTCCCTAATATGGCAATTTGAGAATTTTTTGTTGTGTCGGTTTATCAGTCTTGAAGGAGAAGCCCACTCTAGTATCTGTAATGATTGCCACAAAGAACGCATCAGAGAAACCACAAGAAACTCAAACAAAAGACTAAATAAACTCAAAAGGGACACCTATCAAATACCCGACACGGTGACAATCATACAAAACAAAACAATGAGTTGGAGATTGAGGGAAGAATTTGCTCTGCTGCTTGTAGAAATTGACATAATGAATGCATCGGCGAAGCCCCAAGAAGTTTACACGAAAACTTTTTACACCTCGTCATATATATATATATATATATATATATATATATATATATATATATATATATATCAAATGCGTAAGTGGAAAGGATAATCCAAGTAGGTCGTTTTAATATAAAATATTATAAAGACATATCCATAAAGAGAGCTCAATGTATAGTATATAGAACAATATGATAGACATAAAGGAAAAAACTCATCATCGAAAACGATTATAAATTATAATTTATTTCGGCAAGTAAGTTTTTAATACTTGTCTCATCAGATCGAAATTACAAACAAGGGAAACATTTAACAATAAGCAGGTTAAGCAATATTGGAAACATCGAAGGTTTAATCGACCTATACTCTAAAATATCCAGCAAGTTGGATGTCGTTCAGTATTGCATTTCAAACTTTATCATCCTCGAGTTGGATAAATAAACTTTCGACTAATAGTTTTGCATAAGTGGACGAAATCGTTTATTTCAAAGACGATTTATGTGGAATGGATCAGATTTAGAAATTTCTGTATTCCAAGAAAGTTACCATTGTTTTGTGAGTCAAATGTTTCATCATCTCACTTAAAAGTCAGGCTGCATTCTGTCAAAAGCGAAATGATGGTAATAACTCTTCAAAGGACGTGTCTCAAGTTATTTTATTTTTATTTGCTCTTCGAGTTTTGATGCTTTTTTGTTAGGTATTGAGTCCATAGAATTGATTGAGTTTTGGTAAGCTTTAACAAGTTGACAAGATGATAAAGATAAGTTAATTAAAACTGCAACTAAAAATGCAATATTCTAAAATATAACAAAATATTTTATAAATGGTGTTTACAGTTCAGTGAATGACTGTTAGGAATGCAGTTTCTTTTTTGAATAGGTGAACATGTTATAGGAGGCATGGTGGGTTAATGGAGAGTTCAAGTGGAATGTCGATATGTTACTAGTAACAAAATGTGACGATCAATCATTCCTTTTCTATTCCGAGTTCAAATTTCATTCGAATCCATTACATTCACTTACGTGCTAATACCCTTGGGAAAGGTATGAATCCTCTTCTTCTCCCCCCCCCCACAAGCTATGGGTAGATTAAATAGCAGGACAGACCGGGTTCTATGGCCTTGGATGGCAACTGGTCTACCGCAGAAAGAAATAGCAACCTACCGCGGGAAAAATCTGCCTCATCAGTCATGTATCGAAAGATACATGATCGCCTACGCATGTATCATGCATGGCACATGACTGAACATGTGCATGTATAAAAGTGAGTGTTGAGAGGAAGAAATGTATTTACTCATTGTTAAGTATGTATAAGTCATGAATAGTTTGAGCAATAGTTTCTTTAGGGGCCATTTTTCCTTTGCTGTATGTATCTATGGCATGATGTGCTCTCATGTCTTTTCACTATTTTCAGTTCAATTTACTTTGTTTCAGGTGGATCAGAAACAGGAAAAGATCATGATGGGTTGAATGTTATTAAATATGAAATTATAATTTGATGAATATTTCAAACTGGAAGTTATGGGTGGAGTCTCTCGCACGTTAATTTATTCTTTGTTCTTCCGGATTTTTTATTTTAAATCGAGCAAGGCGATAAAGCCACAAAGCGCAAGGTGCTTGAAGGAAACTTAGAAAACTATTTCTGAGGAGCAAGAAAAATAAAAAGGACACGAAGCAAGGAGATTAATGCTGCATTTAAATTTTTGTAGTTGATGGGAAGGCAAGAAGCTGACAGAGAGTTCCACAGGCAAGAAGTGCTAGAGAAGAAACCATGAAAATATAAAATACGATTACAAATGCAACAGTAAAATGATGAGACCTTGCAGCCAATCTAGTACTGCGCTTAAATTCAATAAGTCGGTGTACTAAAGAGGAAAGCTGATCAGAAGAATTACCATAAAAATATTTATAGAATTAAGACAGTAAAGGATCTGATAGAAGTTTTTTTTTTTGTTTTTTTTTTATAAGCGTTTCACCCCAAGCAAGGTGGGAAGCCACTAGCAAGGGGTTACAGAGAGTTGGAGCTAGAGCAAATAGGAGTGATAGAGGAAAGGATGAAGAGAAGGATAGGGGGATAGATCAGGGCATCTGGAGACGTCGATTGACATTACATTTGAATATCTGTCTATATTTCTCAAGGACACATGGCACTGTGGATAAAGGCGTTAGTTTGATCCAGTGACAGGACCCAAAGAGTGTGAGTTCAATACCCGGATAAAGCAGTGGAGAACGTTCAGAGGGAAATTAACAAGGAGATAACTGATAACTGACATCTATTAAACATGGCACGTGGAAGTAGAACAGTCTATCCCAGTGAGCGAAATAAAGGGTTCAGTTCGACATTCCAATCACCTGGATAAGGCCGGGGCGTACAACGGCCGAAACGTTGTAATAAATATGGCGACAAAGATGAGGACAATAGTCCGAATAATGTAAATAATGTACATTTGAATATTTGGAGATTACAGCTATCAGGGAAACAGGAATAGGCGAAGGAGTTCCACAGGCGACAGGTGCGAGACATGAAGCTACTGGAGTAGAAGAGACGGCTACATTTAACAGTTTCGACAGTGAAAAGGGTGAGAGCGGGATGCCAGCCTAGAAGAACGCTTAAATTCATGAAGTCTGGGAAACAGCGAAAGCAGCTCGTCGGAGCAGTTACCATGAAAGTATTTGTAAAAAAGACGGAGGGAGGTGACGGCACGTCTGTGAGAGAGCGACTGCTGACGAGATGACAGATCAGGGCCAATTATATTGCATATCCGTCTCTGGATCTTATCAAGAACCTTGAGATAAACATAAGGGGCACCAGACCATATATGGCAATAACACTCCATGCAAGGGCGAATGGTTGATTTGTAGATTTGAAGGATCGACTCTGGCGAGAAAAAATTATTTATTTTATATATCGATAAAACAGGAAATGGTTAATAATGTGATATTAAGTACAATATCAATCGCGTTTATTTTTATCTTTTTTTGTCGCACTGACCCTGAGAAACTTCTTTTCAATATAAAGATTTTCTTGTCGTGACTGGTTGAATAAAGAATTCTTGCTTTGTCGAAGAGAAATATAAATATAAGTTTTTAAGATGAGAAATTTTAACATATTCTGATTATGCCCCCCCCAAAGCCTCTGATTTTCAATATTACACATGGCTCCCAAACATTCGCCTGAAAATTGGAGGCTTTGTGACGATTATCACAAAACTGCCTCACACCCGACAGTTATCCTATTCTGAAGCTGCATGAGTTATAATTTGTTACGATCGCGTCTTCAAGGAAAATTATTTTTCCATCGTAAAAAAGAAAAAATTCAACGACAATATTTCAAACCAACAGTGTCAAATACATAGTTTTTTTTATGTCGATATGCTACTAGTAACAAAATGTTCTAACGATCAATCGTTCCTTTTCTATTCCGCAAGTTGCTGCTGCTGCCGCTAAGCGAAAGAAGACACCAAAGCAATCGTCTGCTTATCATCCTCGAAGGCATATCTACAGTCAAGCAATTATGGTACAACTGTTAATTGGATCATTTCTTTTTATGAGCCATGTACTTTCAGAATGTAAGCGATCACGACTCTTCACTTCTCCCTATCCCTTGTAACTCTCAATAAGTTTCGTCTCTCTGTCATCTCCCCAGACCACGTTCTGTCATCCACTTGCTTAAGCCCACCAGGTATGTCATACGTTGCTTTCCCTTGCCTCTCAAGCTAGAATTCAAGCTAGCAGAGTTAAGCGCTGACAATTTTAAGTGCTTAGTATTTGTTCAAGGACTAGTATCAAAAAGAGACGCAGAACTGAGGAAATTGGTACTTTCAAAATTGGAAAACCAACAAAGTATTACGATATAGAGTTTGGCAGAAGACTGCACAAGATATGTTAGCGTAAGGAAAGACTCGAAAAAGATAGAACAGTCTGGTGTTTCGCATGTAAGGAAAATACGCTACAAAAAAGAAAGTCAGTCTACCAAGAAGAATTCTAAAATTGCAGATTATCAAACAAAAAGTGAAATACCAGAGAAAAATAAACAAAAACTCCCGAAGCCGTGTTTTGCTTGCGGTGAACTTCACTGGTACAGATATTGCAATTTTAGGAATAAAAAATGTTTCAACTGTGAAATAGTGGGCATAAAACTCGCACTGCAGGTCAAAAAATAAAGACAATAAAATAAGAAATTTAAATCCGACGAAGTGAACGACGGAATAACCAGAAAATTTGTTACCGTCAAAATAAGTAATAAAAAATTAAAAATGCAACTCGACACTGGTTCCAACCTATCTATCATAAATTTGAATACGTGGAAGAAGTTGGGGAAACCAACTTTAATGAAAACAAATAAAATCGCGAGGTCAGTGACGGGAGAAAAAATACATTTTATTGGAGAAATTGTTACAAACGTCACGTTAATTAAAAAAACGCGAAAAGCTAAACTATTTGTCATAAAAAATACCACGAACTTACTTGGTACGGATTGAATAACAGAATTTCAATTATGGGATTTACCAATAAATTCTTTCTGTTACAAGGTTGAAAATTTAAACTGCGAAGCCCAAAAATTAGTAAAAAAACTTAAGGGAACTTTTCCTACTGTTTTTTTCTCCAGGTTTGGGAACGTGTGCCAAGATGGAGGCAAAATTACAGCCAAAACAAAACGCTCAGGCGATATTCAAAAAGAAACGTAATGTGCTGTTTGCTTCAATTGAACAGATAGATAAAGAATTGGACAGATTAGAGAAAACCGGTATATTTAAAAAAAGTTGGATGGGTAACACCGACAATATACGTAAAAAACAAGCTCCAGAAAGTAAAAATGAAGCCGACACCGAAAAAAAACTGAAGAACAAGTTACACGCAACCACGGACATGCATTATTATTAAATAATTTAAGTCAACAAGAAGAACCCACAGAAACTGTGAGTCCATCTTTAAGAAGTTCAAAGCGGAAGGTTGTTTCTGGTAACACTATGGAGATATAAAAAAAAATAAAAAGTAAAAAAGCAGATTGGCTATATGACGTACTTGGTGAAAGGGGAAAAACTCACGTGCAGTAAACAGAACAGACGACGTTTTTCAGACGTGGTTGATAGCGGTCCCGCGAAGAAAAAAAAACGCCGATGGAGTTTGATCTAACAACCCCTGCAAATAATTTTACCTAAGGTACGCCGATCCAGAAGAAAAAAAGAAAGGCAACTGATCATTTATAAGTGGATCAAAAAACGTAGGAAATACGCTACGAAAAAAAAAATTGTTGTTTTTTCTTCATATTTTCTGTAAAAAAAATGAAAAATAAATAAATAAAACTTTTTACTCCTGCGGAGTAAAGTTTTAGCGGGGGGATGCTATACTAGATCATACCTATTCTATTGTAAATAGACTCTTCCACAGATAATAAGTAGTAGTAGTAGCAGTCGCCAGTAAAGCTCAGTGAGTTGTGTGAGTCAGTCGATGTCGGACATTAAAGTATGAACCACCACAACTAGATTGCTGCGTCATTAACTATTATTGCAAATTCCTAACGTTTTGTACGTCGGACTCTTTTAGGACAGACTTAGTGAAATACAAGCCTCCACTGTGAAAACTACTCTACAACACATGTCCTTTCAGGACGTAGGCGATCTCTCCACCTCCCTCTATTCCTTGCAGCTCTCAGCAAGTTCCTTCCCTCTGCTTCCTACCCCCAAACCACGTTCTGTCATCCACTTGCTCAAGCTTGACAGGTATGTCATGCGCTGCTTTACCTTGTCTCACTTTCCCTCTGTTCGGCCCGTGAGTATCAGATTCTCCAGGCCCTCCTTCCTCATTATGTGTCCCAGAAACTTCAGCTGCCTCTTCCTGATGTCAAGTATAAGCCTCTAACTTGTTTGCATCCTCTCTAAGACTTCATCATTGCTCACACGATGATACCCTCAGCATCCTCCTGTAGAACCACATTACTGTTGTCTCGAGTCTCTTTTTCATCTTTGAGGAAATCGTTCATCATTCCCTGCTGTAAAGAAGGGCAGATGTCACGTAACAGTTCAGTCTTCTTTTCTTTGTTATCAAAGATATCCTCCTGTCTCGCAATACTCTGCCCAACTTTTGGAATGCGTCCTTGGCCATCCCACTATGTCCACGGGTCTCGGTGTCGCACTTACCGTCCTCTGTCAAAACGCTTCCCACATATTTAAACTTCCGCGTCTGCTTGATTCTGGTATTCCCGATCTGCATATCGCATTTCAGGCTCATCCTTTTACTGATGACCACACATTAAAATTATATATATATATATATATATATATATATATAGTGATTTACTAAGCATAGCTTAAATGTGGCACAAGGCCGAAAGTAGAGAGCACAAAGTGAGGATCTAATTTATTACCCAATCTTAATTTAACTAGCGAGACAAATTCGCTAACATCACGTCGTAGTGTCCCTTGTTATATATATATATATATATATATATATATATATATAAAAGAAGAGAAGAGAGGTGCCGCAAACGTTTTTGGTTGTAATGTGGATTTATTTAGAAAAAAATATTATGCTTTGTTTTACATAATTTTACGACACGTGTTTCTGGTCTCGCGACCGTCTTCAGGTAAAAGTGGAGATTTCTACATATTATTAAAAATAATTAATTTTTCTTCATGTTCAATGTGAAATATTCTCGATATGAGACATTCTCTGTTTGTGTGTTGGTAATCCGAATTTCTTTCTAGAAATATATATATATATATAATTATACGTTTTATCATTTTGTGACTGGAAGGGATAATTCCGAAGAGGATATAAATCCAGGGAGAGCTCATTGTACATTATAATGATAATAAGGAGACGGAGACTTTAATTATCCATTTCGTTTATAATTTTTATTTCGTGAACACTGAGACGTTCAGCTCATCAGAACGAAAACTTCTCCGCAAAAAAAAAAAAAAAAAAAAGAAAAAAATTGCTATCGAAGGTTGCGGGGACTTTGAGAATTGTTGTCCCTGTCCCGGGTGTATGCGCTCGGGTTGCCCACAATAAACCCAACCTTGTGACACATCACGTCTCTGTAGGGAAATGAGGTAAATACCCACATGAAAACTTTTTCCACTTTATCACACATTTTTCCCCAATATTGTTCTTGATATCTATCTATCTATCTAGCTAGCTATCTACAAAAAACTCTTTTTTTGTTTATAAATATGATTTAATGTTAGTGAAATCATCAAAATACTAGCAAATGTTTTCGATTATTGAACATTTTAATATTTTTCGATTTTGAACAAAAATGATATATATTTATTTAGGTTTCATTGTTTAAAAAATATATTTTTTATTTTTTTGACAAAATATCCGCTAAACCTGAAAGACCTGTCCTCTGACACCAAATATAATTTATGCTACCCAGCAACATTTTTTTTAATCTTAGTCTTCTCAGTCCCAGTCATAGTCATAGTGATAGGTGTAAACAAAATTTACATTTACAAAGAGTTTATTATGGAGAGTTTTTAATAAAAGTTTCAGATTACAATTTAAGGTACAAAAGATTGACATGATAAAATGGCACAACAAAATGATTAAAAAAACGTTCTACGAAACACACTTTTTCTTTAACAGATTTGCGTTGGTGTCTGTGCTAGAGTGAGAGTATATGTGTTGACAGAGATCTTATGTGGAAGAGAAAATGAGTGTGTATTGGTGTGAGAGTGCGTGGATATGTATATATACAGGGGTTGGACAAAATAATTGGAGCAGTTGCAATATCCATTCCTATATTTCAAAGACCTATTATATTAAGAACTTTAACTAAAACTTCGTAATTGCAGGTTATATCTATTGTAAATACGTTTATTTATCTAATTTACTGTCTTTGTCTTATTCATTTTTAGAATTTAGTAAAATTTAAGCTAAATGCGTGACCTCTCCGAGTTCGAAAAAGAGCAAATTGTTGGAGCTCGCATGGTAGGAGCCTCGATCACTAAGGTTGCTGAACTGTTTGGTTTTTCAAGAGCTACCATATCAAGAACACTGGTGCAATTCGAGAAACAGGGCAAGACCTCCAGCAACCGTAGCAATTCGGGCCGGACTTGCAAACTTACTGACAGGGACTGACGTACATTGAAACACAATGTGGCAAAAAATCATCGGATAAATGCGGCCAAAGTGACTGCTGAGTTGAATAATCATCTGAATAGTCCAGTTTCTACTAAAACTGTTCGGCGTGAGCTCCATAAGGCTGCATATCATGGAAGAGCCGCTGTGAAGAAACCTCTTCTCTCCACTCGGAACATTCAAAAGAGGTTGAAGTGGTGCAGAGATCGCAATGCCTGGTCTGCAGACCAATGGAAGCAAGTCATATTCTCAAACAAGTCCAGTTTTTCTCTTTTCCCAACTTCAGGGCGAGTTTATGTGTGGAGGCAGCCCAAAGAAGCTTACAACCCTGACTGCCTTCTTCCAACAGTGAAGCATGGAGGTGGATCAGTGATAGTTTGGGCCGCCATATCATGGAAATGTCTCAGTCCAATAGTTGCCCTGCATGGTAGAATCAACAGCAAAGATTACTTGAACATTTGGGGAGATCATGTTCATCCAATGGCCAAGACTTTATTCCCTGGTGGTGACTGCATCTTCCAAGACGATAATGCATCAATACATACTGCTTGAGTGGTTAAGAATTGGTATGAAGAGCATGAAAGTGAGCTAGAACACATGGAGTGGCCTCCCCAATCTCAAGATATCAATATTATTGAACATTTGTGGTGCATTTTGGAGCAACAAGTTAGGAGCCGCTATCCTCCACCGTCGTGTCGTAAAGAGCTGGAGAAGGTTTTAATGGAAGAATAGCTGTAAATTCCTGTGGATGAAGTCAGGAAGCTGTATGATTCAATTCCTAGACGTATTAAAGCTGTCTGTGAAGCTAAAGGAGGACCAACTCCATATTAAATAAATTTTCTTTGAATTTAACAAGTGTTCCAATTATTTTGTCCAACCCCTGTATGTGTGAGTGTTCTGTGTGTGTGTGTGAGAGATAGAGATAGAGAGATAGAATGTACCATTTGTGCGTGTGTTAATGTGCTTTCTTATAGGAGAGTGTCTGCTCATATCCTTATGTGTGTATATGTGTATCTAATATGACTCTCAAAAGCTAAGTAAAGTATTAAGAAAGAGGAAAATTTTGTTAGGAGCAAAGAAAAGCGAACTGAACTGTTATGTAATATCGGCCCTCTCCTATATAGCAGTGAATGCTGGACCACTTAAGCACAGATGAAGAAGAAACTTGAAGCGATAGGAATGTGGTTCTACAGAAGGATACTGAGAATGCCATGGGCGCAATATGTGAGCAAGGACGAAGTTTTAGAGAAAATAGAAACAAAAAGTGTACTTATACTTAGAATCAGAAAGAAACAATTGAAATTTCTAGGACATATAAAGTGGGGCTTGGAAAATTTAACACTCTCAGTAAATATTGAAGGTAAAACGGGAGAGAGGTAAACGGCGCATAACGAGTTTGTGTAAATGGATGGCAGAACAGGATTTAGGAGAGATAAGAAAAAGGCAAACTTTATTAAGAGCTACAAAGGACAGAAAATTGTGGAGAGTCATGATCGCCAGAAGGGACAAGGCATATAAAAGAATAAAAATACATCAAGTATATTTGTGTATATTTATCTGTAACATAAGTAAATTTTAATATCGCTAGTACAAGAGAGATAATGAGCTTTTTTTTTTTTTTATCTCCATTGCACTGACGACGGCAGCTGGCAGTGTCCTTCTCATGACAAAAGTATACTACCGAATATTACAAAAAGAAAATACGATCTATGTGAGACATAAGAAACCAAACGGACATGATTAAAATAGAATAATGAAAAAGAAAAATGAAATTCGGTGAAAACTACCCCTACTCTCTCTATCTCTCTCTCTCTGTATATATATATATATATATATATATATATATATATATATATATACATACATACATACATATATATATATATATATATATATATATATATATATATATATATATATGGCCTGACGATTACATTTAAGCCTAAAAAAGACTGACGTCGATGGGTGGTTGTTGACCTCAATGTCCCTTTTATGTTTATATAAACTCTATCCCTGGTATCGAGAACTTTAACACATAAATATAGCATACCTTATTAACTTAACTATATTCTTAGCATATATATATATATATATATATATATATATATATATATATATATATATATATATATATATATATAGAGAGAGAGAGAGAGAGAGAGAGATATGAAAGGGACTGTAATAGATAGAGAGATAGATAGAATTAATACAAATAGTTTGTCACTTTGCTGATTCGTGTTACATACTGTCTAAACTTTCGTAGACTGCCCCTCCATCAATTATCCCTTCCACTCATCAAATGATATCAGCAATTGACTGTTTATATTCTTTGTTATTCATTTATATAAGCACTTTTCCTTGGTGGAAGGTTGATTTTCTTTTCTTTTCATAGTAAATGTGTAAGTGTGTGATCGTGCCTAAATCTATTATGCCTTGCAAAAATCACTCGTTTAAAGGCGGGCAGGTTCTTGTCAAGAAAGCTTTCAATATCAAAAACAGAGCAACAATAGTCAAAATAAAAAAATGTTCAGACATCCTAGGACCGACTTTGATTTTCGCAGACAAACCGCTCGTTGTGGTTTGATAATTGTATTGAATTCATTACATGATATCTGATAATAAATTCAATACATTTATCGGAGCCTGGATGTATGGGTGATATAATGAATACCGGCACAGAATGATAAATCGGAGAGCCGAGTTCGAATTCTAGTCGAGTTTGTTACATTTACTTACGAGCAGATACACTTGGGTAAGTTATGAATCCATTCGCACCAGCAACTATGGATTAAATAGTAGGCCTACTATCTGGAAAATTATTGTTATTTCCAGAAATATTGTTTATGTAATATTCGTTCACAAGAAAAGATTACAATCTAAATTCTTACGTCCTAAAAATCTGTTCGGCTTGAATTAACCTACAAAGACAAAGCCGTTGAAATAAATCAATCAGTTCTTTCTGGACTATGTTTAGCTACTTTGTTTAAATGAGTGACGAAAAAAAAGAAAAAAAAGAAGAAGAAAGAAAGACAGGACAAAGTAAAAGAGAAAGAAAGAGAGAGAGAGAGAGTATGTCTGTTAGAGAGCGAGAAGCAAAAAAAGAAAGAACGGACAAAGAGAGAGAGAGAGAGAGAGAGCCCCTGTGTGAGAGAGAGTGAGAAATAAAGAAAGAAAGAAAGAAAGAACGGACAAAGTAAAAGTGAGAGAGAGGGAGAGTGTGTGTTTAAGAGAGTGAAAAAGAAAGAAGGAACGGACAAAGTAAGAGAGAGAGAGAGAGGGGAGGAGCGTGTGTGCGTGATAGATTGAGAGTCAGGAAGAAAAAAGAAAGAAAGAAAGAAGAGACAAAGTAAAAGAGAGAGATAGCGTACGTATGTATGTGGGCAAGTGAAAAAGAAAAAAGAAACGGGTAAAGTAAGAGAGAGAGAGAGAGAGAGAGAGAGAGAGAGAGAGAGAGCGTGTGTGTGTGAAAGAGCGAGAAACAAAGGAAGAAAGAAGGGACAAAGTAAGAAATAAAGAGAGAGCGTTTTGTGTTTGAGAGAGTGAGAAAGAAAGAAAGAAAGAAAGAAAGAAAGAAAGAAAGAAAGAAAGAAGGAAAGGACGTAGTAAAAGAGAGAGAGAGAGGGGGCGTGTGAGAGTGAGAGAAAGAAAGAAAGAAAGAAAGTAGTAAAAGACAAAGTAAAATAGAGAAAATGTGTGTGGGGGGAAAGTGAGAAAGAAAGAATGAAATAAAAAGAAAGAAGGAAAGGACAAAGTAAGGGAGAGAGCGAGAGTGGGTGGGTGAGAAAAAAAGGAGAAAGTAAAATTTTCTTTGTTCAACGTGTGTGGACGTTCGTTGATGTCATCTCTGTTATTTTCAGAGGGAAACACCTGATGTTAGATGGAATTCAAAACAAAGGAAGCATCTATTTCTCAATTATATCTGTTGAGCACCTTAATCCCGAGTGAATATATATGTTCACACACACACACACACACACACACACATGCTCGTGCGCTTCTCAAAATACTTTTTACATAATCTTTTATTTATATAAATTCATAGTATCATTATACAGTCATCAAAATAGTTTCCCAATTTTTTTGAAGTCCTTACATCACCTTTTAGTTAAATTTTATATTCCGCCGTAAAAGTACGATTCCGGTTTTGATTCAATGAACTTTCCGAAGAATATTTTAATGTCTTGAAATTTTTCGAACCAATGATCAGACATAAAGTGTTGTGTGAAAAAAAATGATAGTAATAAAGAATAAAGCAAATCTAAAAGACACTTCTAAGATTTCCCTAACATTATGCAAATACTTGTCACAAAATAAAGTCCTTACATTTGCCTTGATAAAGTCCCTCAGAGGACGAAACGCGTCGGCTAAGATGTTTTCATTTTGTCTTTCTTCATACATATGTACGTGCGCACGCGCATGCGCGTACACACACATAAGTTGCCAGAATGTTTAATAAGTGAAGAATAATTGTTCCAAAACATGGGGTTGAATTTATTTTCTTATAGTTTTCGCCACTTTATAGAGAGTATTCATGGTGCTAGATATGATCAGATATATAAGAATGTTAGATTTGTGCGCTTTCAGCGGTTTACGGCCATATAACGTTGAAACACCGTTTCCGTACGATCCCTGAAGTTAAGCAACGTTGAGCTTGGTCAGTACCTAGATGGGTGACCGCTTGGTAATACAAAATGCTGTAATCTGGGATGTGTGGGTAGTTGAAGAGTAAGCGTTCTCAAAGCAAATCTGTTACTTTCACCACACAAAGAAAGAAAATTACTTGTAACGCGTCAGGAAAATAACTCACTAACGCCGTAGCCAAAAATGCCCGAATTTTTCTTCTTCGGCAGATCGCACACAAAACACGAACTTTTTTTCCGGGGTACTTGATTATCTCGTTCACTACACTCCCCCCTGTCACATAAGTGACACTCATAGGCCGGCCTCTTTATTCTTAAGCTTCTCCGGAGCGGGGCGACTGTTGGAGGAGATTGTGTGTTATGTTCTGAGGTTTCTTCTGATCTGACAACCTCATGCGCAGAGTCTTCATCATCTGAAGAATGTTCTGAAGATTCTTCTTCTGAGGATTCTTCTGGTCTGACAACCTCACGCACAGAGTCTTCACCATCTGAAGGGGTGCTAGCCCTACCTCCGATGGTAATTATTTGTTCACTTTCTGAGCACTCACTGCTAGTGTCACTTGTTGACGTATCTGTACCTACATAGCGACGCAAGTCCTTTATGTGTCTTGATATGCCATCAACCAGCACAGAACGCGAGTTACTTAGTCCAGTGACATGCCCCACCCGGTACCGGGTTGTACACCGGCTATGTGGAGATTTCACCCACTCGCGATCACCCAAGTCATACGGCGCTCGTTCGTTTATCCGTTCAGTTGAACGTGTTGCGTCAATGCCTCGTAGCCGGACTTTGTACTGATAAATCATGTTGGCTGGCGCAGTTGAGGGCGATACATTATTGTCTCTCGGAGTAACATTGTACCAATACACCGCCTCCATTATGGAACACTGCTTCCTAGCAGCGATTCTTTTGATGCTCCGATGACATCGCTTGATTATGCCATTCCCTGATGGGACATACGCGCAGCGAAATCTGAGGTGTACTCCCCACGAAGCCACAAAATCTTTGAATAGTCCACTGCGGAATGCAGTGTCGTCAGTGAGGAGTTCCGTCGGAGGTCCACGTTCAAAGAACAATGACCCCAAGTGAAGCTTAAGAATAAAGAGGCCCGCCCATGAGTGTCACTTATGTGACAGGGGGGAGTGTAGTGAACGAGATAATCAAGTATCCCGGTAAAAAGTTCGTGTTTTGTGTGCGATCTGCCGAAGAAGGAAAATTCGGGCATTTTTGGCTACGGCGTTAGTGAGTTATTTTCCTGACGCGTTACAAGTGATTTTCTTTCTTCCAACTCACAAATGGTGACTCGAGTGTCCACCAACTTGGATGTTGCGGCAGCATAATCTTTTTGTATTGTCGTTTTTTCGGGGTACTTGATTATCTCGTTCACTACAGTAGTTTAATGGATAATGGTTCAGAATTGTTAATCGCAAATTTGAGTTCCAATTTCCATTGGATTCGCTACATTCACACATAGAAAAGGTATGAATGAATTCAACTCTTCTCCCCCTGGCTATGGGTTAATTTAGCAAAACTTGTATCACTAAACCATTATTATCTAAAAAAAAATTCTTACAATATGGCTTTAAATAACCTGAAAAGGGTTTGATAAGTCATAGAAAACGAATCAATCCGTTGGTTGTGTTTTAGTCTGGGATACAAAATTTCAACAAGTCCATTATAAATTTAATTAATAATAAGGAAAAATACGTTTTTATTTTGTGACATATTTTTATTTTGCATATTTCACGTTGGAGTTTTAGGATTTGATGTTCAAGCACAGAATTTCGAATGTCGATAAAAAGTGCGTTTCCTTCCTCCTTGAAAGAAAGATTGTCGCCGCATTTTTTTTTTATTGTGCAGTAATGGGCTGGAGTGACCCTTTCTTTCTTTCTTTCTTTCTTTCTTTCTTTCTATATATATATATGTGTGTGTGTCTATTTAAGAAGCTGTGCATATGTAACGTTTAAAATACACATACCCCCCCCCCACACACTTTTCTTATTTCCCTTCTCTTCAATAATATTTTCCCTTAACTCTCTCTTTCAGTCTTTTTGTCCTATCAGAAAGAAGAAGAAGAAGAGAAAAGAATTCACAGTAAACTTGGTGAATATCACTTGCTGTTACCACGCTTACTCGTCACAATTGCTCCTGCTGCTGTAATTCAACTCAGTTGTATTTAGGTTCTTCACTTGGATCCGAACGCGTCAGCCAACTTAATTGCTGTGTAGTATTAATCATATATTTTGAATAGTTTATTTTTTTTAATAGCAAGCAAAATGCCTAAGTGTCCTAACTGTACTAAGGAAGTTTACTTCGGTGAGATAATTTTATTTTACGTTTTATTATTATTCAATGTTTAACTTACTTATTTATTTACTTTCCTTCAAACTATCAATTGTTTATGAATTTTCAATATTTTAAAACTGAAAATGAAAACAGTAATTTCTCTCTCGTACACACTACACATGTGGATTTTGTTTTCAGTGAAACTGATAAAATCTTCAACTTAATCTGGAAGTATGAATGAGAATGTGATTTGTAAATTCAATCTAGTTTCGTAATGTACTTTGATACTTTTTATTTATTTGTATCTGTTTTTGCTCACCCTAAAGCGGTAATCTAACATACCGCCAATACCTTGAGTCGTACTTAATGTGATAAATAATTGATTTTGCTACCTAAACAACGAGTTTCATTATTATTCGTAATGTTTTTCTTTCAAATTATATATTTTCTTCTCCGTCTAATTACTTTTTCATCGGGTTTATTCGCCCATCGTGTATAGACACTATATTTTAATTCCGTCTGTTCTACTCGGAAAAAGTTTTGTTGCAATAGAAAAAAAATCTGTCTTATTAAAATAAAAAAAAAAATATGTATCTCTTCTGTATACGTATTTAAAAAAAAAAAACTTCATAATGTAAATAATTTTATTTTCTCAACGGTTTTAGAAGCAATTTCACGACTTTTAAAATGAGCTGGATTAAATTGAGCAACACAATTTTAATTCAAAATTTAGTTATCACGGGACTTTCAAGTGTAGCTCAAGTCTCTTGATTGAAGCTCAACCAACTTTAATTGTTTCGTTTATAAGCCTAACCAAAAATATGCTGTTAAAAAATGTCTTATTAGGGCCGGAAACTGACACCACAATTAATGATGTTGGTGCTAACCGGCACCGTACTATTGTGAGAAGGTTTCCAAGGAAGCTTTTCTTCTATGAAAGCCACCCTTTTGCTAAGACTTCTTACTTAATGTAATGAGATTTAGCGATAACTTGATCCCATGTTGATGACATCATAGCAGCTTCTGCAAATTCGTCATATACTTAATATTCCTGTCTAGTCTGTTATTTAAATTTATGCGTCGACGCTTTTGGGCATATTTTCCTTCATTCGTGTCTGTTAGTGATTTGCAGGATATATTAAAAAAAACGTTCTCTACGACTCTCTATTTTCTGTTTTGTTGGCAAAGTAAATGAGGACTGCTCGTTTTTGACGATAAACATTTATGTAAATTGGGGATTACGTACTTATCACATGCATTTGTTTAACACCTTTTTTGGGGGTATGTAATAAAAAAAGTACCGATTCAAATTACTTGCCAATCACTTGTACAGTCAGCGTTTTTTTTTTTTTTCTTTTAATGTCAGTAGAACAAGTCTGCTATGTAATACTCTCAAGTACAGGGTGTCCATAAAGTTCGTGTGCATTTTAAAAAATTTATAACTTTATTTGTATTTGCGATAGAAATAATCTGTAAAAAATGCTATAAAGTTTAATGTACTTAGTTTTAAGTATAGCTAAAATAACTAATGTGATTTCAGGCATTACTGTAAATCAATTGACAAATGTTTTCCATGAACTGCAAAATCGTATTAACCTTTGTATTGCTAATGATGGAGGACGTGGAAACTTAGATAAAATTTAAATAAAACCTTAAAAAATATAGATCTACTTCTTTCTAATCCTTTTTACAAATTATTTCTATCGCAAATAAAGTGCACACGAACTTTATGGACACCCTGTATTGTTCTTTCACGACTTCCGTAATTACGGACCTCCACAGCTTTTTTATTGTTTAATATCTGTAAATTCTGCATAGTCATGACTATTCTTTGTAGTGTTTTCCCGTTACCTTCCCCATAGTTTTAAATTCAGAGTTATCCTTTTACTTGTTTGTCCCCCCCCCCAAGTCATGGCTACCATTACTAGTTTACCCGTAGCAAGATAAGAGATAAATTGGAGCATTTTCCATTTTAGCGTCGCATTTTCAGTCCTATGTTAAAACACTTCTCAGATATTTAAATTATTGTACTTGTTTGATTTTGGTATCCCCAATTTGTAATTTGCATTTTGGGTTGTCCCTTTTGCTAGCAACCATGCATTCTGTCTTCTTGCAATTGATGTTTAATCCTTTCCTCTTGCTTTCATTCATTACCTTCCATCTTGATAAAACACTTCCCAGATATTTAAATTATTGTACTTGTTTGATTTTGGTATCTCCAATTTTTTAATTTGCATTTTTGGGCTGTCTCATTTGCTAACAACCATACTTTTTGTCTTCTTACAATTGAGTTTAGAGCTTTTTTCTAACTTTCCTTCTGTCGGAAAATTTGTAGTTTCCTTTCTGTGTTTGCTATCAACTCTGTCATCTGCATATCTTATCTGATTAGGATGAGCTTTTAATATATAATGGAATAATATATATATATATTAAGAGTGTGGCTAATTCTGATACACCCTTACTATAGAGCTTGAATAAATCCAGTGAGAAGACACATCTTTGTTTTGCACCACTTTTTATTTCCCTATATCTATCGATTTCATTTTCTGTCCGTCATAAATCGAACGCTATAAAGAACAAACCGGTCGAGCGAGACTAGGCGCCTCCTCGGGGCTACAACTTGCTTGCAGTACCCAGTGTTCTAATGTACTCACCCAATAAGTATTGATTTGGTGCTGCTTGCTTTCGGGGATTAAATGAGAATCAGTGTTCTCAGTGAAAATAGTCTAGTTTGGACTGGCACAAAGCTATCAAAGCAAGGACATTCTGTGATGATCCAATTCGCTTTACGAACGAATGAAATAAAAAGATTGCTATCCATTGCTTTAAGCCTATAGACACGTATTAAATACAAGGCTAACTTCCTATTGTATTAGCAATCGCTTTCAAGTAGTAATGTTATACATACTTCATATTTGCTACAGACATACTAGGGTTAACTAATTGATACGAAGGCCATTGCGAATTACCTTACTGCCTTAGAAATATAACGTTGAGCAAAATTATCTTGGCTAACGATTACTTGCAGATATTTTTATATTGGAAATAGGTGTGTAAATTTTCAGCCTTTGTTCTCTTGATAAGAGACGAAAATTGTTTTAAAGCTCGTGTATAAAAATAGCTATAATGGAATATATATATATATATATATATATATATATATATATGAATGACGCGAGGTGCTAAAGTTCTCTGCCTGATCAGGATGAGCTTTTAATATATTAGTTGGGGTTAGAATTAATTAATTTTATCATAGACATTCTGCTCTACTATTTAATATATATATATATATATATAATTAATATTCTCTATTCCACCATCCATTTATTCGATACATTCTTAGGTAGGTGACCGTCTACCTTCTTCAGTCACTTTGATGTGTTAAATTTTCCAAATCCTCTTTTGTTATGTGCATCCCCAGAAATTCAACTTTCCCTTTTTGATTCTAAGTATAAGTGTTCACTTTTTTTTTTCTTCGCATTTTCCATAAAACGTTCTCATTGTTGACGGGTTCTATCCATAGTATTCTCATCTTCCTACTATAGAATCAGATTTCTCTTACCTAAAGTCTTCTCTGGGGAAATTATCCAACATTCACTGCCATACAGAAGGATTAATATTACATAGCAGTTCATTAATTGTGTACTAGTTCGAATAATTTATCGAATAATTAGTCAATGTTCATGAAAATTAGTTTGATCTTTACTCAGTACTTTAATTTACTTTAAGGAGATTTTTAATTAAGTAAGCGTGGGAGGCACTTATCACCAGGATCTAAGTTTGAAGTATTTGGCGGTCCTATAGTAAACTGAATAAATTTTAAATAAGAATAAAAATGTCTCCTTCTCATAACATCTGGGAGAATGTTTGTTTGTTTGTTTAAATGTATAAATTTGTGTTCAATTTATACAGTTTACTGAATTCAGAATGTCATGTCATATCGTGTGAATTTTGTGTACTTATTTCACAGAAATGCTTATTAAGAAAGTAATGATCTCAGCGTGGGTGAGTTTCAAATATACTGTTATACAATAATTATGGCTTTCAGGAGAGACCAGTGAGTGAGTCACAAGAAGGAATATAAAAAACAATTATGGGGCTAAGAACAAATACAAAGAAAATATTGAATGTATGAAGACAGTGAACTGTGACGAAAAAAAATAAGGATGACAGAGAGGAAAGAAACCTGAAAGTTTTCATAGAAATGTTAATAAATCTGAAACACTTTTCTCTTTTCCAGAACAAAGTTCCAAAATAAAATGTTGATATTCAAACTTTTTGAGCAAAACCTATTTCTCCTTTTAATTTGAGATTCTGTTAAAGAATTACAACTCAACATACGATTGTCAGAATGGGAACTACGTTTGAAAGTTCAGTGCTACTGAATTTTGAATTTCAGTAACCATATTTTTGGGGCTACTTTTTAGAATAAACTTGGCTAAATTGATCTGCAAAAGAAAAGCTAGTTGGAAATTTAGTAGCAAATAGGTTTTCAAATTATTTGCACCCACTCCCATGAAAATGAGGTGAACTGATTTTAATGTGCAAATTCTTATTTTCACGCCCTGAATAAAATATTTTGTTTTGATCGCGTGGAAAAACGGAAAAGATACATCAGAAACGCTACTTGGTTTCAGTGATAGAAAGAAATAGTGTTTAACGTCTGTTTCAGTGAAATGGAAAAATTTCTAATTCTATTTTTTTTTGTTTTATTTCTACCCCTTCTTTAAATAACTATCAGTATTCATATTTGTCATTGTTATTGCAATATTTGGTTAAAGTTGTTAAGTTCAAATATTTAACGATGCGACAGGGAATTTCTATGTATATTTTGTTGTCGTAGAACTCGTCATGAACTTATTCAATCACTAACTTAATTAAGTTTCATGAAGGAATATGTAAATACCCACTCATAATAGTCAACATTATTTTTACTTTGCTAGTTGACGATCGGATAAATGCTTTTTTGCTGCTCTTCAGTGAACTATAACGAAAATGATAATTAAAATATCTTGGCCGACAAAACTTATTCAATCTTAGGCAAAGTTAAAAAGAATTTAGGCAACTTCAAATATAAAAGGGCGTCTCTGAATTAGGACATGGTTAGTGACATTTCTGGTATTGTTAACCAGACTAGTGAGTTCGATCCTCACTAGGAGTTCTATACTTGTGGCTCTCTACTATGCTTAGTATTAAATACAAAACTGTGACATGAATTCATTTACAGTTGACTATTTTTTTTTCTTTAAGAAATCCTCAAAGGTGGCGTGAAATTCACATACACTAAAGATTATCTAAAATAACAGAAATATTTTCAATTATATATATATATATATATATATATATATATATATATAATCTTTATTTAGGTAAGTAGACTTTGAATAATCTAAGTGGGGAGGTTGGAGTTCATGTCTAGGATTGGTTTTGTTTTAATAGTCTCATTGCCCGTGGCAAGGGTTAAAATTAGGTCAAACCTGACCTAGACACGTCTGTTTGAAATGTTTGTCTTACAAGGAATTTATACAGATTTACTCTGTTTTACGAAATTTCATTTTACGTCAGTTTCTTACGAAAGAACATAGTCTATTTTACCTCGTATCCGAAATGGCGTAAAGTGAATATGCAATTGCCTTTAATTTATATTGAAAATTTTTTTGAGCGTACCCAGAACAATCACATTCACCTCTTAAAACAACCCATCTTTACATTGATGTTGAAAATTGAGTTTCGTCGTTTTTTCTGGCTGATATGAAGGCTTAGAATATGACTGTATGCTTGACTGTTTAGACTCGCATGTTTTTCTGTCATATAATACCTCAAAACTGCAACCATACCTCATACTTTCCTTAAATCATTGCGTAGAAAAATATAAAAGTTGTTTTGTTTGGGCATATTCAAAAGCTTTTCTTTTAATTGATTTTCCATTTTACACCATTTCGACTTAGGAAACGTTTCAAAGGAACGTTATGTTTTCGAATAGAAGGGAAAGCCTGAAAGAACTGGCGTTGGAACTTAAAATAACTCATTTTCATGCATACACTCTTCTCTCACTCTTTGCCCGTAACTTTTTATTCTTTCACTTGACCATTTCTCTCTTTTTTTTTTTTTCTTTGATTGTCCATGTCTTTATTTAAACTGTCTACAAAAAATTAAGATGTGACTTCATCACGTTCTGTTATTCCTTATATGCTCCAGTTTGGGAATCTCTTATTTTCTCATCTTAATATAGTCACTCATGGAAACATATTCAGTGAATTACCAGTAATGGAAAGTCTAAGTTTTTGTAGCTTTTTTTTTTCTAATACTCGTGAAATCATGTCAAATACCTTGCGCACCAATTCGCCAGTAAGGATAATCTCGTATCGTATATACACTTTCGGATATTCGATGGTAAAATAATTTTGCAGCAGCCAGAAATCTAAGATATTACTATTTTTATTAGGATATTATCCATTAAAAAATCCGTTAACTGCTGAAAAGTCTGAATTTGATGAGTCAATCTGAAATCTTGGTTTGTTCATGAGAAATCTTGATATTGCCGTTACTTTACTGATTACTTTCAAGGTTAAATTCGTTTATCTCTTTCAGTAAGTGAAAGAAGGGGAGACTTTGTTAATATAAATATGGCTGACCTTTAATATTATAAATCGATACTTAAACACTTCTTTCGTGATCTTAAAAGCAAACCAATGACTCTTGTTTACATATTCATTTACTATCTTTAGATATTTTAACCTTTACCGTGGTATATTTTCTTAGTTACTATTAGATAGGTACTTCCAAAAATTCGCTAAAAATGAGCAAACATGAAAAAATTCCCGAACTCTAATAAAACCAGTTTTATCGTCAAAATCTTCGTATTATTAAGAAAGGCCAAAACATATTTTGAATATTTAATATAACTATGCGAGTAGATATAAACTAAAATTTCAATAAAGCATTATTTAATTACAAAAGGTTTTAATTGATTTTATGGATCTGTTATGGACACTACTGTCTTAAATATTGTTTTTGATGAATAATTTACAAGAATTATTTTCATTTTTTTAAAAATTTAATTAGAATGATAAACTTTTAAAACTTTTAAAATTCTATGTTAATTAGTAGCAGTCAAGTGACATTGTTATTAAATAAAAGCTATTTACTAATTATAAATGGAAAAGCTTACTACAATTCAATGACCACCAATATTTTAAAATAATTTTGAATTTTTGTGCGTGTATTAACGTGCCATTTTTTGTAAATACAGACATCCATACACGAAATTATCAGAAAATAAGAGTGGTAACTATAGTGCATTTAAGATGTATTAGTAATTTTCTAACATCTCCTCAACCAGTGTCTTCGTAACTAAGACAATAAAGCCAAAGTGCCTAAAATCCAATAAAATATTAGAATGTCTAAAATATTTAAGACTACAGGATAGTTAAAAAAAAATGATCTAAAAATAATGGCGTAAACATCAGTTTATCGATAGATGTATCAACACCTCATAAAAACACCCACTCCTTGTTAAAAATACTTTTCTACGATATTCGAAACTTAAAGTAATATTTATTATGAGTTTAATTAAACCTTAAATCAGTTAGTCTTCCTCAAAGTTTCGGAAAAGTATATTTTTGAAAACATTTAAAATGAAGAGAATTATGTTGTATTGACAGACATTTCAATATTGATGATTTTAACGATTTTACTGATAATAAAAAAATCAATTTAAATTCGGTTTGAGATACAGCAAAGTATTTTGCTTATTGGAAATATCAAATTGAATCTATAAGATAAGCCACCTCAAAAAAGAACAAAAAGGAAGCGATGCCTAAGGTTTCAAATGCATTTGAAAAAATGAAAAATCCTTTTTGAAGTTTTATTTTAATTCAAAGCTAATAGATTAAATTTAATATTTCTAATAAACAAAGCACTTTGCTTTATTTCAATTAGAAATTATTAAATGAAATGACTTTTTTTATTATTTTGATAAATAAAATAATTTTTATTGAATTATGAATAAGGATTCTAACATATGTAATGACTTTTCTCAATAGAAAGATATGACACATCTGTTATTGTAAAGCATTGCGTTTTTTATTTTTGTTTTTAACCCTTCCAAAACAGCTGTACAATTGAAAATTATTTACTTATTTATCTATTTAAGAGAAAGCTTGACTTTGATAAAACCATGACACACTCAGATGTGATGTTAAGCGTGTTAATACTAAACGCAATCACAAAACAAATATTTACACGGCAATGAAAAGTTCTCAGTCCGATTCACTTACAAGAATTTAACAAAACATCAATATTTCTTTACATTATTCGCATTTGGACTACATTTGGTCCTTTTATTTATTATCACAACGTTTCGACAGTTGTGACCTCCGGGTTTCTTCAGATGTCTGTCCATCAGGGTAGCTATCAAGGAAATTCGAACTGAACAATTAAACTACGCAGGTAGATTGTTTTCGTTCTGCCCTCCATGTCTATGATATGTTGTTGTTCTAATAAGTTGGCTTTATCTGAAAGTACTTCTTTTTTTATATATGTAATTAATTTTGTTTCGAGGTTTAAAAAACATCAGCCCCACAACGGAAATATATAAATTACAAACAAATCATATACAAGATACAACATAATAAGCATAAATAAAAACAATAAAAGGCTTTCTTATACATTGCATAGTAATGTTTGTATACTTCAAAGTACATGTACGTATACAAAGATAAAAAGTTTTTGCTTATCTGGTAGGATCCATATGGTCTATTAGAGCTTTGTCCCAGGACATCTGCTTCGATTGGCCGTCGAAGGTAAAGAGAGAAAAATTTGATTGATGCCAAAACGTCTGTTCTGGTGCATCATGGGAGTTTTCATATTTATTTAACATTTTTTTATAATCTCACTTTTTGTTTTATTCATTGTTAATTATCATTCTTATCTATATTCGAAATTAATTTTATTACTTAACTTTAAATTTTTCTTTGCGTTTGTGAGTAGGAAATATACACATTAATGTTTGACGGCATTTTGTCAGATTGATCTTCGTAAAAGAATATTATGGGAGTGTTCATCCACTGCAACACCGCCAGTATATATAAAAAAAAACAGGTATTACTTTATATCTACTCGTATAGTTATTTTAAAACTCTGTCATAGTTCACATGTCAGAATACCATGGACTGAACATGTGAGCAATGACGAAGTTTTAGAGATAATGGCAACAAAAACGAACTCGTACATAACATCAGAAAGAGACAGTTGAAATTTCTAGGACACATAAAGAGGAAAGAAGGCTTAGAAAATTTGATACAAAAGGCAAGAGGGACAGAGGAAAACATTGCATAACCTACCTAACGAGTTTGTGTAAATGGTTGGCGGAATAGGAAATATAGCGAAAAGGCAGAAAGCGCTACAAAGGATAGGAAGTTGTAGAGAGCCATGACCGCCTACATTGTGAATGGACACGGCTAATAGAAGATGCATTTGTAAAATCTTAACTCCCTCCTCACTTTGTCTGTTCCTTAACAGGAGGGATGTACCTTAAGTTGTGATCCAGCGTCACGTGACTTTGGGGGAGTGGAATTGGTATCAAATTCCGCTGATGTCATAGGTCGTTTCATTGTTACCCCAATAGATTCCCTAGATGCGTTCTCTCCACCGTCATGTTTGTCGAATTGAGCTCCACCCATTTGTATACGTTTGACTGGTGACACATTTTTGCATACTGCAGTTTTGTCTGGAGTCACGTTTGACGCCCACTTCTCCTTTTTAGATTGTAAACACAAGACAAAGTCGTCTTTATCATCTCACCGATTCTAACCTCCCTGTGTCCTCACCCAACTTTCTCCGTTCGTTCAATTTATTCATTTATTTTCTGTCCAGCAAATCGAGTCGACATAATATACTGGTTTGTAATGTTTTAGACTAGTTGAGCCATATTTGCTTTTTAAACATTTGACACACGGATATTGAGGCCAGCAGGGAAGAAAAACATCGTAATAAAACAATCATAAAATCTTACCAGTAACTGCCAACATTGCATAACCAACACACACACACATATATATATATATATATATATATATATGTATATAAATATAAAAGTGAACATTGAAGTCAGCACTCAGAGGCGACAGGCTGTTTCATGCTAGACGCAATATTGCGTCTAGCATGAAACACTGAGTGCTGACTTCAATGTTCACTTTTTATATTTACATACGCTCAATCTCTGATATTGAGCACTTTATCCCATAAATATAGCACGCCTTAAAACTATATTTCTTCATATAATATCTATCTATTATGAAATGGACAAATCCGAAAATTATTTTAAGACATTTTTATGTTTATACATTATTTTTATAGATACAAATATTTAAGTAAATGCTCTGTTTATAATTAACAGTATTAACAACATTTACCGGCCTAAATGTCCGAGAAATTGATTATATATTATAAATAGATTAAATGTAATATTTCCAATATGCCAAATACATTGCTAAAAAATCCTGATTTTAGCGCCATTTTAACCATCTGTCCGCATAATGTAATTCTCTTTAATAAAAATTCTTACAAAAATAAAATGTATTTTTCTAAAACTTTATTTAGGGAATATTAGCTGATTTAAAGTTTAATTAATCTGACTTGAAACAACTATTACTTTTAATATTTGTCGCGTTTTTAACATGAAGCTAGGTGTTTAAGGTTTTGTCAACTTCACTGACAGGCAGAAGTTTATGTAACTTTTTTTTCTCCTAGATTCGCTAAAAGATGAGTATCCATAATGAAAAAATGCGCAAAACTGTAATTATTAAAAAAAATTATTTTTAGAACCTGAAAAGTTGGTTATAAATCTTTTTTCCTCTGGGACAATCTTTCAAGTACATGACTTTTACAGAATTATTGGACTTACAAATTTATTTTCTCATTTAGTTATTTACAAATGTCATTTTTGAAACTGCTTCCATTAGCTGAAATTTTTTTCTAAAAATATTTTCTCATTTTTTCGGACGCACATGACGAAACATTTTCGGATAAGAATTATTCTTAAATGAAAATTATATATATATATATATATATATATATATATATATATATATATATATATATATAGTTTCGAAAAATAAAAAGTAAAAAATTAAAATTTTCCTACATACTGGGTTGTATATTAATATTTTTTCTTTATTTCAATTACGTTCCTCGACTAGTTTCGGCCAGCATGGCAATCATCAAGAGAAAAAAATCCATGCTTGTTAGTAGCAGTGAACTACAGGAGTGAATGACTGTTTCTGAAGAAAGTGAACTTTATCTGTAGTTTTTATTTGTTTTTTTTATCGTTAATTTTGGTCAGTCCTTGTGTTGGTCAAACGGCCTCTTCCAAGTTGTTTTAAAGATAGAGGATGGGAAGTTTCAGGAAAACATAATGAGGAAAGTGGGCCTGGAGAATCTGATACGCACGGGCTCATTGTGGGTGATATGCACTTTATATATGTAATCCACTTCCCTATCTATCTCTTCATACTCGTTTCTGTTTTCTCCTCAGTCCCTAGCTCTGATAACTTTAAGTAACATCGACCTTCCGGGTGTATCTTTTCTCTCCTCAGTTGGGACCAGTGTGTCGTCTCAATAGGGTGTATTCGAGTTTCCAAAAATCTTACGATATGGCGAAAGTCTAGTGTAGACTAATTTGTACGTTGTGTACCGCAGATAAGATTGCATAATTTGTAAAATGTGTCTCTCTTGTATCTAAGAAATTTCGGTCCTCTCTTTCTGTAAGGATAATAGTGTTTTGGGAGACAGTATTAATATAAACAAGCCACAATTTTGGGATATAGTTATAACCCAGATGGCCAGTCTTCTTTGTTTAAGAGAATTTGGGTAACCTTTTTGTGTAAGAATATACGCGTTTTGGACGGGTAGGATTAATGTAAACAAACCCCAAATTTAATTTCTCAGGACCCAAAATTTGGACGATACATTAATCATGTCGTTTCATTATTTCTCGGAAGTGGATAGGGTGGGGAAACCTTGGTTTTACTCAAAGTTACTGAATCTTAGCTAATTATTTCTAACTTCGATTCTCATTGGAACGGTCCTTAAATTAATTTTGCTTAAAACAATTATTACTTAATTATTTCTATTTTTTTCCTGTCATTCAATCTACTTTTCTGAGAACTTTAACAATTAGTATCCTATTAATAGTCCCTCAAGATCACAATCCGGCAATTTCATGAAATTAAATGTTTAAACAAGGCCATAGGAAAGAAAGAAAAAATTTCCTCGTCCTGTCCGCAAAATTACGCAATTATGTAAACTATTAACGAACCACTGTTTCTTCTTTTTCAATAAAAATTTCTAGAAGCAAAAATTCGGTTTACCTATGAGATCACCTATTAGCGGTATCCTTGCTTGACATTTCCTAGATTTTTTGGATGCAATCCCTTTACCAAAAATAACGTAAAGATCAGCTACATATCCGTTAGAATAATCGAAAAAAATATATTATTGAGTAATGATATAACTAGTAAAAAGAACGATAATAACGAAGCAAATAATGAAAATGCAACTGCCGAAAAAATAGGATCTGTCCCTTAAAGGGCCAATGTTTGACAAAAAACATATATATCGAGCTAACATACAATTTGATAAAAATGTTAAATTTTACACAGGTTCAACTGAAACTTTTTGGAAAAATCGTTTTTACAATCACAATCTAAGTTTAAGTAGCAATAAATATAAAAACACTGCTGTCTCTAAATATTACTGGCAATTAAAGGATGGTGGCAATAGACCCAGAATTACGTGGGGAATAAGAGCAAGAACCAAATCTTACAACGGTAAAGGCGAAAGATGTAATCTATACCTTGTAGAAAATTTAAATATTTAATTAAACAAAGGAAACGAATTAATATTCACATGTAGGCACAAATACTCTTTGAAATGTGTTGAACCAGACTGATTTCCATTCATGACTAAATTGTTTTTTAATTTATTTAGATACTTTATCCTTAAGTTCGGATTTTTTTTAATGTCTTATATGAAACATATATTAAACACGTTAGTCCCAATATGTTTTATGTGTGTATGCGTATGAATGTGTATTGTATTTTTTTCTATATGAATGGTGTTAGGTAGGTAAATACAAATATACTTTTGTACTTTTTGTAAACGTGCCAATATTCATATGTAACCCCCAAAAAACACACACACACACACATATATATATATATATATATATATATATATATATATATATATATATATATATATATAATTTGAATGTACTCTTGTCCTTGTTTTGGTGTGAGAAACCCGACTCCAAAGATTGATTTTTGATGCACCATATAATTTATGGGGTTTGTTAAAAATATATATATGAGAGAGAAAGAGTGTGATAGTCCATATTATCTATATATATATATATATATATATATATATATAGATAGACTGCTATTACTATAGTGAAGAAGTCATATATATATATATATATATATATATATATATATATACTATTTACATTATTCGGATTATTGTCCTCATCTTTGTTGCCATATTTGTCACAACGTTTCGGTTCCGGTGGTTGGAATGTCGAACTGAACCCTTTATTTCGCTCGCTGGGGTAGACTGTTCTAGTTTCACGTGTCATGTCTAATCGATGTCAGTTATCAGTAATCTCCTGTTAATTCACCTCTCCAAGTTCTCTACTGCCTTAACCGGGTATTGAACTCAGACGCTTTGGATCCTGTCACTATATCTAACCAATTCCTTTATCCACTGTTCCATGTGTCCTTAAGGACATCTGTGTATGAATTTCTTGGACTTATAGAAGAGAAAATGATTAAAAACCGTGTGTACGCCATCCCGTACAGCTACGGAAAGAAATACAAAAGAGACATGCCGCTCACTTAAGATAAGGCTTCAGGAACATCAAAAAGTTGTAAGACGAGGGGAACTGGAAAAAACAGGCGTGGCTGACCACATATGACGAGAAAAGCAGCCTGAATATTGAAAAAATCTTGTAAGATCGAAATGAATAAATATACTGTTTTTATATATATATATATATATATATATGAGTCCCACGTAGACAAACTAGAATTATGATTCACTTTTTATCAGTTTAGGCTTGAAATCCGTTAATTTCTTAGTTTCGAAATAACGCATCGTCATTCGGAACGTCATAACTTATACTAACATCAATTAACAAGTCAAATGCACATGAAACCTAATTAACCAATGAAAATCAAACACAAAAATAAATTTACCAGAATTTTTCTTATTTTTTCTCCATATTTTATTCTTTGATCAAGCTTTATTAAAAGTGAAATATGTTAGATTGTTAAACGTTTCCTATTTGTTCTTTATCCCTTTGTGTGTGTGTGTGTATATATATATATATATATATATATATATATATATATATATATATATATAGTATATATATATGTAAAAAAATGTTTGTACTTCTCTTTGTCAGAAGACATTTTTACTTACAGCTGAAAAAGTGACTTCTATGGGGAAGGATTGGCATAGAACTTGTTTGAAGTGTGCTAAATGCAAAAAAACTCTGACGCCAGGATCTCATGCAGAGGTAAATATTTATTTATTTATTTTGCTTATAAATAAAGTTAATTTGTTTCATTTAAAGTAGTATTTCATTTTAGATTTCTTATCGCAACTCACAGCCCATCCTTTTCATGTAACACAATTGGAGAAATGAGTGAGAAAAATCTATCTAATGAGCTTTACTTTTTGCTTTTATGGTCGCAACTAGAGATGTCTTTGTACATGATTGAAATAGTGAAGTCGACGTCCATGAAAGTCTGATTGCCATGGTATACAATGCAAGTCTGACCAAAATTCTGATCAAAACTTACATTAAGTTTATTGCGAAAATGTTGATCATAAATAGATTTTAAAGATATTTCGTTTTGTTTGTACGAAGATCTAAGGCATCTTTCTTTCAAAATAATAGGGGTGACTCCATATTAGTCGGGGAGAACCCAACTGGTCAGATAAGATGGTCTTCCAGCTTCCGGAAGTTCACGTGGTACGGAAAAAAGAAACGCTTTCTCTCGTTAACTTCGGAGCTATATCTCCGTTAACTATATATATATATAATATATATATATATATATATATAATGTGTGTTAATGTAGATAATTCAAATAACTAGATATTAGCAACCTTATCATATACGTGCGTTAGCGTGCATACACAGGTAAGAGAATAAATATGTGCTTAATGAGGTTAGACAGAGTTCATATTTATATATGAATAAATATACATATACCTACGTTCGTTTCGTTGTTCTACCAACACATCAGGCACGAATTATTACTTTTGAGCTAAAAAAAGACTGGATCTCATGGGGGGGAAGGCTAAATTAAAAGCTCAAAGTTAATATAAACTTAATATTGGGGTGTAAATACAAAATGTAGTGTGTAAGTAGTGGGGGACTATTGTAAAAAAAATGGATGCAAGTTTAAAGTTTAAAAGAGGAACGCCAGGTAACTTGTTATGTAATAATAGACGTTAAAATGGTTAAAGGGGGGTAATCAATATGTAACCTAAAATATGGGAAGGGCATGTAATATTTGGATAATATACTTATCTAGAATTAAAATATTTTAAGAGATTTCTTTCTTTGGGTGTTTAGAAGATAACATAAGGTTTATTTCGTTTATTAATTAGATTTTGGTCATTAATATTGTTGAGGATGAATCTTTCTTTTTCCAGCAAACACAGGTTGCATCGGTCACCGCGGCCGGAAAAGCGTGTAATTTTGGCGACGAAATTCCAATTTGCTATCGGTATATAGTCATCTGTTTTAATATCCCAGTAAAATTTTGAAAGTTCCGTGGCATTTGCATATAGTGTTAAGAGTAATTTTATGGTGATATTTTGATATATTTTCTGTTTATACGTTATTTTTATATATACAAATATCTAAGTAAATGCTCTGTTTCTAATAAACTGCATTAACCACATTTACCGGCCTGAATGTCAGAAATTTCATAGAAAATATACCCTCTGACAGGAATCGAACCTGTATCCTACACGAAACTGTCATATAGCTTGACGTGATATAACATTTAGCTACAAAGGAAGCGTCTGATTAGAAAAGTTAAATTATTGTTTTTAAACAACAAATTTCCCACGATTTTTCTCGAACGATCATATTGGCTCGAAGCGTATCTTAATGTAAACAAATGGCATCATATATTATGAAATAGATTTTCTGTTTATACGTTTTAAAGATATAAAAATTTCTATGAAATTTCTCTGACATTCAGGCCGGTAAATATTTTTAATACTGTTTATTATAAACAGCATTTACTACAATAAAATCGCCATTGGCTTCAACCAAGGCCTCAAGACGACTACAGAATCTCCTACAACTCTTCTGGGCGGTCTCCTTGTTTAAGTTGGTGAATGTAGCCCTTCCCTTCAATTCATTTGGAGTTTTGTTGCTTTCTCGCTCAACTGCGCCCCACACAATAATTAAATGAGTTGCAGTCTGGGGAATTAGGTGGTAAGATGTAAGGGGTGATGTGGTTGTAGAAATTGTCTGACAGCCATGACTGGGTTCTCCTGCTTATGTAGCATGGTGCAGAGTCCTGTTACCAGGCATGGGGTCTTCCAGCAGCCACCCTTTTAACTCAGGAGAGCACTACCTCCTCAAGGAACTTGATGTAGGCCTCCATTTTGAGTCTGAGGCCCTGTGGGAAAAAGAATGGAGGCATAACGTTGCCATTACAAGTGATTACACCATCGTAATCACCATTAGACTCATCCAACATTTTCCGAATCTTCTGCACTGTCCTCAGATTGACATCCAAACACTCTGCAATGTTCGTATTGGAACTTCCGGCATGAATGCCAATCAATACTGCATGCCGTTTGCAAATTTACGGCGGAGTGAATTGCGTCATGTTGTTGTTTTTCTAACAGACGGCGCCCAACTGATGATACTATACTGTACAGTCGACAAAATTAAAAAGAAACAACGCGCATGCGCGAAATTAAAAATATAAAATAATGAAAATTCACCTATCGTAACACACACCCACATATATATGGGAAATGGACAAAGTCCGACAATTATTTTAAAACATAAAAAGAACGTATAAACATAAAAAAATGTCTCATCTATATATATTTCACATATAGCAAATTTGTGCTTTTTCGCCATTCAACGATACCATAGAACTCCAAAAATTGTTCCAACTATTGAACTTGTTTATTGTTGCTTTCTGATTTTACTGTAACGTTTCGGCCGATCCATTCTACAGTCTGCTTCGGATGTCCAAATTAGAAAGGAAATAGTAAATTCTTACGAAACATTGTAGTATAACTGATATTAGCAAATGAGGTAAGTATTCTTAAATAACCCTTGCGATGATAAATGATTCTTCTCGAATTTTTTTTATCGAGGTTGATATAGCACGACTGACAGCTTCTGCAAAATAATTCCTGAATCCCTAACAATGATATTTCTTGATGTCTGAAATCGACATATATATATATATATATATATAATTTTTAGAATTAAAAATAACAATGAATCCATAATTTAAATACTGTCACCTAACGCGGAAGACTTTGTTGAAAGTTAATTTTAAACCCATTCCTAAGTCAGACCACGTCACCATAATATTTCTTTTGGAAATTTTTCTTTTTCAATTGGGGAAGTCGTTGATTTGGGATGCGATTTGTGGGGATACATTTTCGACCGGTAATTTCAGGTCCGCGGTTGAGCCGGGGTCCGTCGACCGGGACGCAGAGATAAAAAAAATAGTTAAATATTCTTCTCTTACTGATAGATTTTTTTTACTCCTGTGGCACTGGAGACTGGGGTTATTGGCCCTCGTTCGATGGCGTTCCTTCGGAGGATTGGCGCGATTGCGTCTCTATTAAGGGACGAGCCTCGCAAAACGGAGTGGCTCTTGCAGCGTGTCTCACTGGCGATGGTTCGAGGTAATGCTTTCTCTATCATTGTGGCTGGCAGAGGATAGAAAAAAAGAAAAAAATTGTTTATAGTTACTTTGTTCAAACTATTTTGTAACATTCTTCAACGTACCTATTTAAATTTTTGAACGCTGTTCTCCGTAGCTGACGTCATGATTTGTGACGTCATCTTTTATCAAAAATGTGTCAAGGCTAAATTGCTAAACAAGGCGCTTCACCGGCGGGAAAACATCAACCATGAGTCGCCTAATGTTGCCTAAACGCGTCGTTGAATGTGGCCGGAAAAGCCTGATTGGTTGGGTGAACAAACAACTTTCTCTCGGTCTACCCGATTTGAATTGCCTGGCTGACGGATCGATTTATTGTCATTTAGTTAATAAACTTCAAACCAACATCATTCCGCAAAAGAAAATTCGGGAAAATCCAACTTCAATGGGCTATTTACACAACTATAAATTGCTTCAGAACGCTTTCTTTGTACTCGGCGTAAACAAAGTGATTCCTGTGGAACAACTTATGGCGCACAATAGTCGGGCTCTTCAAATGTTTACGTGTTGGTTCAAGTGTTTTTTCGAGTTGAACAATTCCACGACGAACAAAACACTGAGGCCATTTGATCTGGACACTATTGAGTATCGATCGGAAGGTTCGAATGATCTAAATCTGTGGAAATTTCCTAAGAACAAAGAAAGATTTCGCCGTAAAGAACGCACAGGTAAGAGGCGTAAAAAGACATCACGAGCATCTACAGAGAAATACCGTTGTCAGTCAGAGGGTATCAAGGAACCATTTAAGAAAGGAGCCAAAAAGAACAGAGATAAATGTCCCGAAAGAGAAACCTGGGATATGCAATCGGCTGTTACTTATAACGCCGAGTCACAAGAAGACTTGTATAAACTGTCCGATTTGTCACTTGCTCCAACTGAAAAAGATTCCCTCAATGAAACTGAAGTGCATACTTGTTCCTCTTCTGTAACAACTACGACGGTGAGTGAGATTCAACAAGATGAAATTGATGAACAGCATAAAGGAGACTCCAAGAAAAAGACCGAGGGAAAATTGCGCCGCAAAAATGTAAGTAAAACTTTAGAAAAGGCGACAAACGTTTCTTCCGAAGCAGGCAGGCATTTCAAATATGAAACTATTCAGGATTTTGAAACGGGTACGTCACTTAGGTTACTGGGAGGAAAATTTACTGGGCAGGAGCCAGGAACTTTGAAATTATCGAGATCCTCAACTGGGCCACTGAACGAAGTTCAGTTACTGAAAGAAATATTAGCTGAAGACCATTCAGTCGCTGAAAATCCAGAAAATCTTTCTAAAGGTTTAACAGAGCCGGAATCTAAATTGAAGTTTTCGTTGGAAACGCGTAAAGAAATTAACGATCTAATCACCAAACCCTTTCCTGAAACACTTGAGGCCGAAGAACTGTCAGTCTCTGATAGTTTAGAACCGGACATGAACATATCCAATCGTGTCTCTGTGGAAATAATGATCGAACAGTCAAATAATTTTGGAGGAGGTTCTGTGAATGACATTTCTGATCCTTTGTTCGACAAACAGTTGGAACGATTTGTGAAAGAGTCTCTAACCGGGGACACACAATCAGAGAAGGTGTCCTTTCGGACTGGTTCTTACGAAGATAAAGTTGCAAAGACAAATTGCGTTTATTCGACAAATCGAGATACAATGAATTTATCAAAAGAAGCATCGAAAGAAAATTCTTCTGAATCCTGTAACAGCATGGAGCATGATCAAGTTGATTATGTGGACGCTATATCTCTCGATTCGGACATTTCTGCACAAAATGATTTAGTCAGTTGCTTATCTGCTGAGGTATGGCAAGAAAGTCAGCTGGACATTAATCCAGAAAGATGTAATGAACAGTTCCACATTTCAGATGAAACTCATCAGTTGACAATGCAGGAATTGAAAAATGATATTTCTAGTGACCAGGACTGTTGGTCGCCGGGTTTTCTAAAAGTTTTGGCTGAGTGTATTGCAAATGGCAGAAAATACGATCTCGTTTTGTTCGAGGATAGATATGTTGTTTCTGCTGGATCGGATTTTGATCCTAACGAGATTGGAGATTCTGTGGAGGTGCTTCCAGTCTTGGAATCTTCATCCGATTCTGGTGAACAAGACGACGAACTCTCGTACATCGATGCTAGCCAAAATGTGGAACTATTTCTCGCGGAAGAACATGTTAAATGTCAAACGTAGCCCATTGATTTACTTCCTTACATTTTTATTCGACTATTTTTGAAAGCAGTAAGATCCTACTAAAACGTAGGCAAACATTTGAGCATTTCAACATTGTTCTAAAATAAACTTTTCTTATTCAGTTATCTCTCGTTTTGCTTGTATATGACTTAATCTAGGATTGGCTAAACTTTTCTTTTCAGAAAGCCTGATAAGATTTGACTGCCATTTATTTTTGTATTTCCCCAAAGGGCTTGAAAATCACTAATCTCAGGAAAAATTTGATTGAATTGATACATTCAAAGCGTCTCAAATAATATTTTACTCCCACTATCTTTTATTTTCAGAAAATTATTTTCTGAAACTTTGATCGTACGTGAACTGATAAGATTTTTTTTAACTTAATTGTTGAATGCAAAGTTTTTTTTTATGCTGCCTTTGCATGAAATGTTTCTAGCAACGTATTCGTCCTTTCGTTATAAAAAAGAATGTAGCTAAAAACAATTGAAAGGAACTACGTTTATTTCGTGTATGAGGGATGAAATATTTTTCACTATCAAATTAGTTGCCTTGGATCCACCTAATCTGATTTTATTTAGGAAATAAGCAACTCATTGCTAAGTATTACAAATGTTTTTAAGGAAACAATTGATAGATTTATTGAAAAAGTTATTTTTTTATTCAATGATGACAAATGAAATTTTATAAGTTCATTTGCTGTTTGATGTAAATACTTGAACCCAAGAAAAATCTGATCTGGCAAATTATCACGTATTTGTATTATAATGGAGTCTTTTTTTCTTTTTATAATAATTAAAATTTAAATTGTCTGTCTCTTTTTTGTTTTGTTTTGAGATTGCTATACGAAATAAATTTAAATTTCTTTTACAGCATAGCGGCCAGCCTTACTGTAACAATCCATGTTATAGTGCCTTGTTTGGTCCGAAGGGTAAGTTATCTATTCTATGTGCTCATCCTGTGCCATTTTCTGCCAACTCTGAATAAATGACTTTTCAAATTTAAACATAATTTCCAATATACAGCCACCCAAAAATTAACATGAAATATTACTGTAGAGGACAGTCTTTTAACACTTTAGTTAATTTAAACAGGACAAAATCATTAAATCACAGATACCTAGGAACTATCGGGGTAGTCCGTTAAAGCTTTGATCAAATTGTTTCTTTACAGTAGACAAAACTAATGTCTTTCATTTTAGCATTTGATAGATTACGAAACTGTAGAAATTCTAAATTTGAATCAGTACACTGTAACAATGATTAAGTAATAACAAAAATCAGGTTTGCAGATATATCGTATATTAAACAGTAAGTACACCAGAAGAGTATTACACGACTAGTGAGTGTATCGAGTGAACTAGCGCTCAGTCTATCTACTGATATTTATTCTGTAATATACAGAATTGTGGCACAAGGTTGGGTGGGAAGAAGATCTGGTTTTCATTATCCTAGTCCTAGTTAATCAGATCGCGACCAATTCACTCATTAAAAATTGCCCATTCGCCAAAAGAACTTGTCCATCACCTCTTGATCCTGCATACATCAAAATACCGCTTATTCACCGAGGACCCTACAAAAACACCCCATAAAAATCTGATGAGAGTTCAATTTTTTTTTTTTTTTTCAATGATTCATGTAATTATGGGGAGGGAAGTAAATCCGAAAACAAACTAAAATGTAACATAAAAACAAAACAAATGTTAGTAGGACCCGTCCATCTCTCAAAATAAGAGAGACCGCTGTATTCTGCCGCTAGACACTCACTAATGAAATGGGGAGGGTAAAAATAAATGACGGAATGGGGAAAAATCAAAGGCTGACCCAGCCTAGATGAAAACGGGGACAAAAACAAACTGGGGGGAAGGGGGTTGGGAATCTCGACATGCGTCATAACAAAAGAGATAGCCGGGAACAGCACTTACTCATTAACTAAGACAAAATAGTATCTAACTTAACCAGGGGAGAGTTTACAGGAAACCGGCCCGTTGCACTTAAGGGGACATAAACGAGAAAATAAAGGCCTAGCTCCATCTTCACGAACCAGGTTCGCCTCAGTCACCGATGAAATCAAACGCTTTCGATCCGATTTGACTTTTACCCTAAGCTGGATGCTTAAAGAAAACAACCAGATCCTGATGCGAATAGCGTTCATCCCGCAAGATTCCCTCCTTTCGCGTCGTCCACACCTCCATTCTTGCCACGGCTACCAACGTCAAAAACACAATCCGTTTTACCCCGGAGAACACATTGTCACACGCGTACGCGAGATGGATGGACACGAGCCGATCGGGAGCGATACGAGCCGATCGGGAGCGATACGAGCCGACATACTCGCCGAAAGGGCGCACCTGAGGACAACGGTAGAAGGCGTGCGAAGCCGTTTCCTCTAAGCCGAGGTCACACCGGTGACAGTTTGGCAAATCTGCGTCCCCCTAACTGAAGAGTACGTCATTGAGAGGTAGCACGTTCCGAATCGATCACCCTACACCGACCAGTTTTCTTTTCCTCTTTAAAGTCCTTGATATCCTCTTCCTCATCCCTCCCTTTTTTCAGGAACGAGGTGGAGGCATTTCCTTAATCTCCATAGATAAGTTCAGTTTTGGTAAATCTGCCTTTACCTGCTCCGGTTGCTGATTTTGCTGAACGTCCTGCTCTTTGCCTTCCGACTGCTGCAGCTCTAGCTGCTGCTGCTTTTGTTGTAGTGTTCGCGGCTGCTTTGGTGTTCCTGCGTCTTTTCTTCGTCGGATACAGTTTTGCCAAGTGTCCGGTAACACCACAAACCCAACAATGGGGGCATCGTCCCTCGACGATGATATAGTTATTTCTACCACCGCAAGTTATAACGTTCGGGACCTCGTTGAATTTGGGTCTGGTCAAAGTCACCAGGACTTCAAAATCACTAGTGGGAATGCCCGACTTGCCTTTGATAGGGGTTACCTCCTCCACTGGTCCAAAAGATGAAAAAGGTTTTCTTGGTGCCCATATACTCGATCTGAAGCCTCAACGTCTTGGTAGTGAGCGTCCTTCCGGTTAATGTCTTTGCCGCTAGCAGAATGTCCCACATCGCGGTAGATTTTCTTGCTAAAATGTTGGTCCCAATGTTTAACGTCTTCAGGGCCTTTTCCATTGTTTCCCTGCTGACAGTTATAAATATTCTTGTCTAGGCGTCGGCCGTCAACAGAGATTGTTCTTGCTGCTATTACCTCCATAACAGAAGGCACCGGCAAAAGTTCATTGCTCGAGATAAAATCTTTATATTTTTCTTTTAGGTCCATGTAGTATTCTGGGCCTTTTTTTTTTTCTTCTCGTGCCTATCTGCTCCCCATGCGGATGTTGATGGCTGAGCAGGCACTGGTACATTTTGCTGAGGAGACTCATCCATTATGGCGCTAGTCTCACCACAGCAGAAAAACACAAAATGAGTTCCAACGAAAACGGAGTATACAAATTTACACTGTAAAAATAATTGATTCAATGAATATGCATACACCTGGGTTCCCCCTCACATTAATATGATTGGCTGGTGTCAGCCATAAATACAGACTGATGTGGAGGTACATGATTGTTTTCGCTAATTGCACACACCTATTGCCTACCACTACGACGAGGACCAAGTCCATTACGGTTACCTGTTAGATTGTCCTACCCGGTTACAGTAGTCGACAACCATTTTGCTACTTCGAACAAATATATCCCTTTCCGGGACATATAAAAAAATAAAGTACATCCAAAAACACAAGTGACAAACGTAACAAAAATTAAAGACTCCCAATAAAAAAGCTTTCAATAAAGAACGAAATCAAAAGAAATTCAAACGGGATCGTTACTGAATATCCCAATCTATTTACTGTTCACTGTTACTTCTCTCCTACCAAACTTATAGTAGGCGGAAGAGTCTAACATAAACTCTTTAGAGGGAGACACCACAACATTTCGATACATGACTGACGAGGCAGATTTTTTTCCTGTAGTAGGTTGCCATTTCTTTCTGAGGTAGACTAGATGCCATCCAAAGCTATAGAATCCGGCCTGTCCTGCTATTTACCCATAGCTGGGGGGAGAACAGGATTCATACCTTTCCCAAGGGTATTAGCACGCAAGTAAATGTAATGGATTCGACCGGAATCCGAACCCCGATTCCTCAATCCGAGCCGCTATCCATACCGTGCCTCCTTGAAACTAAATATAGCAAATGTAAAAGGAACACTGATATATCGAGTTCAGGTCGATACAAGTCCTACTTCGATCTTAAAATACCTTAAGAAACTCTAAAAAGTGTCTAAACTTGGTTAGTTTCTCCTCATCTGATTGCTTCTCAGTTTAATTAAAGAGTTGCTCTCTTTTTAATATTGAAGAGTAGATTTGCTACCGAACATTTCCCGAGTAAAAACAATGAAAAGTGGGTATTCTATAATCTTATCTAACAAAAACTACAATGTTTAGCACCCGCTGCAAGAGGAGCACTTACATTAATCTTGGGAAGTCATTCAATTCATACAGTTAAGAATAATTTTTAGAATGACGTTGGAATCGAACCATTACGTCTTAATACTCAATTCACATATAAATAAAAAAAAAACGCAAATTTGAATCTACACTCAAATCTGCGTGTATAATGTGTGTGGATATTCTAACGATTAACGGCGCGGTAAAGGAAGTCGACGAGCAGTGTTTAAATTCCATGCGATTCTGTTTCGTTCACTACCCTTGAAAAAGTCATCAACCTATCTTCATCCAGCTATGGGTTAAATAGCAAGACAGACTGGGCTCTGTTACCTTAGTCTAGGAGAATGAAAATTCTGAACTTAAACCTGAGAAAGGCTCTTTGGAGACTAGTTGACGCACTGGGTCAATTTCTCTTATTAGTTCTTTCGAAAAGTGTGTGTAGAAACAGTTTCATCATAAGAGTCCACTAATATATATATATTTTCAGTCGTGTGGATATGAATTCGTGACCCAGGGTTTCACTGATATTGAGCACGTTCCAGTTAGTACTGCGCATATATATATATATATATATATATATATATATATATATATATATGTGTGTCAGTGAAGGCATAGAAATCAACAGTGCATGGTAATTGTAATGTTCACACCTCCGGCAAACGTAATTTGGTTATGTTTTCTGTATGATTAATCTAGGATTTTCATGTATGTAAAATATATTTATAAGCTATAATTTTGGGAACTGAAAATTTAATTAACCTTTGTTGTAAATTTCCAAGTTTTCATGTGAAATCAAGAAATTAGAAAATGTAAAGAAAAAAAAAAAAAAAAAAAAACGAAGGCGTCAATTCAAATTGACATCACAGGGACATGGATTAAATAATGAAAAATATTAACAAAAGGAAGATGAATAAGGGGAGATAATAATGCAAGTCCAATAACTGCTTAAAAGTAACAAATAACAATAATACTTATGTATCTCGCACAGTGAGTACTAGTAGTAATAATAATTAGTTGCTTATGTACATATATCTAAAACACAAATATTTATGTAAAAAAAATTCCAAGAGCATAGAATCCGGGTAGAACTTAATGTCCAGGACAGAGTAAGGATATAATAAAAAGGCTTAAACACTAATATTCCATGGTCATAATTTATTACATTGGAGTCGTAAATACGATCCAATTCATCAGACCTACAAATTCAAAAAGAAATCAGAACTGATTTACGACTCCAATGTAATAAATTATGACCATGGAGTACTAGTGTTTAAGCCTTAGTTTTTTATATATATATATATATATATATATATATAATCCGGTGTTCTTATAGATATTTTTATTTTTACAAAATACTGCTCAATGTAAATTTACGGAGCATAAATATTATAAATTAATTGATTTAAAATATGGTTTTTCCGCTACACAGTTCTAACCATGTTTCAAAAATGGAAGGTCCGAATTTAATTTTGTAATTAAATTAAAGACATTAATTCCATTTCATCCTCAAGCGAATTTTGGAGTAACTTTTAAAATTACTGGGTTTTAAAGACACAGCTAAAATCATAATTCACGTTTCCAAGGTTACAGATAAATTCACTTCCACTAGACAGGGGTGTTTGCGTGTTCATGTATCAGTCATTAGTTACGTTTTGGTAGGGGGTAGGGATGTATTCTTCAATGAAATCTGACATCCGTTAAATGCATGTCGTCTGGATTTTTTAAAAATTTTATTGTTAACGGCAAAAATTCTTACGGCATTTTTTCTATTTATATATTTAAAGATTTTTTTTGGGGGAGGGCAGGTTGGAATACGTTTTATTTAACTACAATTTGAAAAATATTTTCACTATTAATTTTTAATATACTATATTTCTTTTAAGAACAAGTAAATGTATTAGAATCCCTTACAGTATGTAGAGTTATTTTCACATCAACTATAAGTATGTATATTATTAGGTAACAATTTTTTTTTATTTAAATATTATTTAAGTAAACTTTGACAATGACGCCAAAAACAGCTAATTGATTTCACTGATTTAGTAAACTCTTATTTTTTATATAAACATAGTAATATCTTGTTTCTCATGTAAGTACAAAGGACATGGGTCATTCAATGGCTTACATCCTCTAGCTTTTCATATTAAATTCATTTTACTGTAGGTGTTTTATTGGATTCCTTTAAGTGCTTGTAGTACTTAGAAGAAGATCTATAGGTTAGAATACGTTTTACAAGATGTTTAGATTAGAATTTCTTTTTATTTAACTACAGTTTTAAATACAACTTTAAAATATTTTCACTAACAGTGAAAATATTTTAAAGTTGTATTTAAATTCACTGTTAGTGAAAATATTTTAAAGTTGTATTTAAAATTGTAGTCAATTTATATATATATATATATATATATATATAGCGCACAGTGAGTACTAGTGGTAAGAAAATAATGAATAAATAAGCATTTGTTCCTCACTAATGAGAAATATACACACACACAGGTTTGGTAGAGATGGAATAAAATTCCGATAACCAAAAACACTATTCTTAAAATATGATATGATGGACCCTCCCGTCGAGATTGACGTATGAGGTTCCGACGAACTAATCATCTGCATGCCTATGATGGGCGTGACTTTTGAGACCGGCTCGAGAATTGCACAAAAGACCACAAACAGTACAATAGTTGTGTGTGTGTGTGTGTGTATATATATATAAAAAGTTAACGATATATATTTTTACATATCCAGAACAATATCCTGCTCTTACAATATTTCACCATTCCTTACAGAACTTCTAATATCACAGCGTAGGATATGTAATAAAAATTAATTCCCAGCATCCCTTTTTACACTTTATCATACATTTTTCCATTTTTATGCATGGTAAAGTGGAAAAAAGTTTTCTTGTGATGCGTTTCGTCCTTCAGGACTTGATCGGATTAAATTTGTTATTTTGGTGCGACTACACATGCGCACGAACGAGGGATTCTGGGAATTATTATTATTATTTTTTTTTTTTATATCTGGACGATTTCATTTAGATTATTTAAAATTCTCTTCCTATCATATATATATAATATAATCTTTGTTATTTTCAAAATGTCATACAGACACAAAGTATATATTTATTGAGCTTAGTTCGACTCAATGCTAACAAATAATGAGTCCTCAGATCGTATTGTGTCGATCTTTCAAGGATTAAAGCCTAACTTGAAAAATAAACATTTGAATTTCTAGAATTTACTATGGCATCACCCCTAACCACTTATAATCATGAGAAATAAGCAACAATGTCGGCCACCAAACAGGCCCGTCTCCATACTGTGCACGTCGAATAATATACGACGATGAATAGTCGAGAAACCTAAATTTGGTCGTTGAGCAAAACTGAGTTATTGCTTTGTCATAAAATGGCGATTGGGGAAGCATTTGGAAGGGCAGTAGTACAACAATAACAACAGTATCTTAATATATGGACAGATAAAAAAATTGCAAGAAAGTGTGAAAACGAAAATCTAATTGGATTTTGTTTTACGACCGACAAGCATTAATTCAGGAGAGTTTACGAAACTTTTTTTTTTTTTTTTTTTTATTTTTTTATTTTTTAGCCATTTTTCAATCTTTTCAGGGTCTTGCTGTAGAAGGCATTTATGAGGGAACAGAACTTCGATTGATCAAAACTGTTTTTATTTTCCCTTGAAAATAATGGTGCCAGCTATAATCGTATCATTGGCTGGTACCAAATCAAAGTAGATCATATCAATACAATCCTAAAAAACTTACAGAAAAAAAAATCCTTTGTTGGAGGCTCATTTTTATATATTTATTTGTGCTTGCTTCTTTGCCTAACGTACAGAACGTGCTATCTGAAATTTATTTTTTCTGGGTGCTGCATTGTGTTTCACTCTCTGAGTCATAGAAACACAATGTGTCGGAAAAGTCCACCACACACACACATATATATATATATATATATATATATATATATATATATATATATATATATATATATAGTCGATATGAGTTTGTAACCCAGGGTTTCACCGATATTGAGCACGTTCCAGTTAGTACTGCGCATATAAAATATATATATATATATATATATATATATATGTATGTATGCGTCAGTGTAGGTATAGAAATCAACACTGCATGGTAATTGTAATGTTCACACCTCCGGCAAACGTAATTTGGTTGTTTTCTGTATGATTAATCTAGGATTTTCATGTATGTAAAATATATTTAAGCTATAATTTTGGGAACTGAAAATTTAATTAACCTTTGTTGTAAATTTCCAAGTTTTCATGTGAAATCAAGAAATTAGAAAATGTAAAGAAAAATCTGTAAAAAAAAACAAAACAAAACGAAGGCGTCAATTCAAATTGACATCACAGGGATATGGATTAAATAATGAAAAAATATTAACAAAAGGAAGATGAATCAAGGGGAGATAATAATGCAAGTCCGATAACTGCTTAATGTAACAAATAATAATACTAATATCTCGCACAGTGAGTACTAGTGGGTAATATATATATATATATATATATATATATATATATATATATATATATATATCACAGGCCTCTTCTCCTGTAACTATTCTGCTTCGGAAGTGATTACCTATGTTGTGCAGCTCTAAAACTCCCGAGGAGCAACCAATCTCTACTCCGTGGCGTCTGTTAGCAACTTAGTTATGTGTAAAATGCTAAGAAATTGAACTAAACTGCAGATACTACCATGGTTTATCTGAAGTCTTTCACAGAATTAATAGTGACTGTCAGTTCAGTTTTATCCTCATTTCGTGGTACGTTAGTTTGTAAGTTTCTTTGCAGCACTAAATCGGAAGTGCTATGACAGCGTTTTGCCTTCTCCGTGTGATTAGCATACATTCAAAACTAAACTCGTAACGATTCATCACCACCGAATAGACTCTCTAAACCAGCACCACTACTCATGAGTGGTCATATTGTTGCGAGCCGGTGTATTCGTTGAGAGATTAACACCTGTGTCTCCTGAAATGCCCACAACCAACATGGCAGACTGGGGATGTGAGCCCATGTAAATAAATGAGAAGACTACAACAAATGATAATGTATTAACAACAAAGGTATACAAGCGACAGAGACAATAATGTGTGTAACAAATGAATGTGGAAACTTTTCGGGTGCAAAATATATGTAGTGAGTGAATGTGCTTGCGTACGCGCGCACGTGTTCATGCGTTTATCAAAAGGAAGTGCGTTTTCCACGCGGTTACACGTTGAAAAAGCGGATAAGATCAGAAAAGAATGATAAAAAAATATCGCAGAGTATTTACAGTCTTGAGAGTGTCCCCTAGGAGCAGTTTCGAAAATTAGGAGGTAACCCGACAATATCCACAAAAAGGCCACTAGTCTAGAAATGAATTAAATTATTTTTGAAATTTTTATTTTAGAAAATCGGATTAAAAATATTTTTATACAGCTGTTACTGCCACTTAATTATTTTATGAAATTTCGAGAAATTAAATTTTGATCCGAATATTTTTCTATTAGTTAAAAGCAGGACTCCTTCGAGAATGTAAATCATCAATTGCGTTTTCAAACAATTACTCATTTACCGAAAATTTGCTCTGAATCGTAAAATAAAAAATGCAATAAAAAATGATATTATTTAATTAGAAAAGATTTTAATTGCTTTTATAAGATATTAAAGCCATTATTGTCTTATAAAATTTTTTTTCGATGCATAATTTTTACAATTTTCATATTTTTAAATGTTAATTATAAAAATTTATAAAGTTTTAAATATTTTAACAATTCTGTATTAGCTTCAGCCATTTAGATTAGATTATTATGTGAAAATATATTTAGTAATCGTAAAAGGAAAAGATTAATATAAATAATCATGCATCAAAATTTTAAAAAGAATTTTGAATTGTTTTTATTAGTGTATAAACATGCCGGTTTTTGTAAGTACAGTCGACCATACGCGACATTATCTGTTAGTCAACTGTGGATACAGTTTTTTTCCCTTTTTAAGGAACTCTCTAAAAGGGTTAATTTTATACTTTCTGTATTTTTTCTCTTGTATGATTAGTTGATGAATAAACATGTTACCTTGTACATCTCTTGTTTAATTCCCCTTTCCTACATAATTCTTGATAAAATATGTCGACTCACCACTGCAATTCAACAAGCTACGGTCACAATTCAACAAGTTATGGGACCAGGACAGGGAACATATTATTCGATGGAAATGAAAATAACTACGAACTGTGGGAAGTAAAATTTGAGAAACCCCCACACGTTGAAATTAAATCAAGAAAAAGGACATTGACCGAGAAAAAATGAAGACATTTTTGCCGAGTTGATTCAAGTACTCGACGACATGAGTTTAATATTAATGATGAGAGATGCAAAAGACAACTGACAAAAAGCGATACAAATTTTAAGAGAACTACATGGGCCAAGGAAAACCTAAAATAATTGCGTTATATACGGAATTATCGACATTAACGAAAGTACAGGGAGAGGATTTAATTGACTATGTACTTCGCGTTGAAAAGCAGCAGCAGCAGCCTTAAGAAATTCCGGTGAAGTGATTTCGGATTCACTGTTGATAGCGATGCTACTCAGTCTTTCCAGCCTGTTTCAATGCATTTAAAACTGTAATAACGCAAAAGGACAACCAACCAACTTTACAGGAATTTAAAACTTCCTTACGTGCTTTCGACGGAAGTGAAGATATGTATCGAAAAGAATCGATGATGAAAACCTGTACAAGGAAAAACACGTCAAAAGCAATCACTATGTGTTTCAAATAAAACAAAAATGGCGAAAAGACTGCCTACAAAACAGTAGATGGTGTGAATTCTGTGAATCAAAAACACACGACAAAAAATTTTGTAGAAGAGACAAAATTTACAAGGTTAAAGAAAATAAAAAGCTTTTACTACAAGGTAAGAATAAATCCAAATATTAAACCAGTTAATATCGAATTACTTGTTGACTGTGAAGTGACCACACATATCATAAACGATAAACACAGGTTTATAAAATTTGAAGACAATTTCGATCCAAATGAACATTTTACTGAATTAGCAAATGGATCAAGAAATAATATTGCCCTGAGAAAGGGAACTGTTAATGTTACGTGATGTGAAAGGCTTTGAAACATAGAAAACGTTATTTAAATGCATTGCTATGTTTCAAGCTTGAATCGGAATATCTTTTCTGTACAATCTGCCTCTGAAAGGTGAGCTCTTATAAAATTTTCACAAAACTCAGCTTCAGTAACCATCGCAAATGTAGACGAGTTTAATATAAAGAAACATGGTCGACTATATTATTTAAATAAATGTATAACAAAACACACGAAACAGGCCAAACATAATCTCAAAACGTGGCATAAATTATTAGGTCAATCTAATATCCCGGACATTTTAAAACACTACCAAGGGCTGTGAAAGGAAAGAACAGATAAAACATCCTTGTTATCATGTGAAATATATACTCTAGGTAAAATGCCTGAATTCAGATCACGAGAGCCTGATGAAAAAACAAAATTACCCTTAGAACCATTGTGATTTAGCTGGCGGAGTAGAAACGACTAGCAGGGATAAATACAGATGTTTTGACTTTTACAGATGATTATTCTGGATTTAAAATCTATTGTCTGAATTATAAAAGTAATAGAGCAGAAGCCACTGAACACTTCTTCTCTGATTGGAAAAATCAAAGGACTGAGAAGTGACAACGGGTCAGAATTTATGTCAAAAGAATTCAAGTCTCTTTTAACCAGACACAGTATAATACACGAAACCTCAGCGCCATATTCGCCTCGTCAAAATGGAACTGATGAAAGAGGGTGGCGAAAATTATTCGAAATATCTCGATGTATGTTAATGAAAAGTTACCAAAAAACCTTTGTAACTAGGCTCTACTTACAGCGACTTATATCCAAAATAGATGCTACAACCACAGACTAAAATCAACTCCATATAAAGCATTTACCGGTGAAGAACTGAATATTCAAAATATGAAGATCTTTGGAACTATTTGCTATGCATATATCCAAGATAAGAAGAAACTGAATTCTAGAACAGAAAAAGGAATTTTTGTAGGTTATGACAAGTATAGCCCTGCATATGTTGTCTACATTGAACAAAAAACTCTATCAAGAAAGTTAGATCTGTTACTTTCACAATTAGATTTTGCTGTTGATGAAAAGGAAAATAATTTTGAAGACTTTCATCCTACGACAAATCATAACCAACCCATAAAAGAAAAATTAATGTACTACAGATGAGCATAATGATTACACTGATAGGGAAATCCTACCACAATGTAAAGAAATTTCTAGTGCTAGAAATGATAGAAATTCTAGATATCCGCTCAGACAGCGAAGAACGCCAGATTATCTAAAGAACTACACTACTGGTGATGAGTTGGGTGAACTACAAGAATAGAAAAAGGTAATGGTCGAAGAAAGGAAAATAATACCTCTACCATAACAACCTTGCCCATTGGTAAAAATGTAGTTGGTGGTAGATGGGTGTATACCATTAAGGAAAATGTCAACAACACAAAGGATTATAAAGCAAGATTTATTTCTAAAGGATTTGGTCAAGTCAAGAACTTAAACTACCATGAAACAAACATATACTACTAAGATGACTACAAGCAGAACTTTGATGCAATTTGTCGCACAATATGACTTAATAGTTCACGAAATGGATGTTAAGTCTGCGAACTTAATGCAGAAATTGATTGCGAAATTTACTTAGAACAGGCAGAAAGATATAAAATTTCAGGAAAAGAGAAAGAAATATAAATTAAATAAATCACTGTTTGGACAAAAACAAAGTGGAAAGAACTGGAATTAATTATGAAGTCAAGAACTTAAAGAAAATTTCAAGCGAAGCATCATTGATCCTAGTTTGTGAAAAATAAAGATAAGCAAGAAATAGTAATAATTTTAATATGGGTTGATGACATTATAATAGTTTCAAATAACAATGCTGGGGAATGTAAAAACGAGGTGATATTTTACGATTTCTTGGAATAGACTTCATAGAGAAACCAGATGAAGTTAGAATAAAACAACGTGCATATATTGAGAAAATATTAGGAATATTCGACATTACTGATTGCAAATCCAAAACAACTAGTGAACAGAAATTAAATTTCTCTAAGGACGTTCAATCTTTTGATATAAGAAAGTATAGAGAAGACATAGGAAGTTTGATTTATTTGACATGCACACAACCAGACATTACATGGATTGTCAACAAATTAACACAGCACAATCAAAATCAGACCTTTGAACACTGGAATGCAGTGAAACATGTGCTGAGGTACTTAAAAGAAAGCGTAGAACACAAGTTGTATTTCAAGAAATGCAAAGATAAATTACAACTCTTTGGTTTTACTGGTGCAGTTTGGGTAAAGCTCCAAGGATAGAAAAACACTTCAGGCTATTGTTATTCCTTATGCGAACAAGAACTTATATCTTGGAAAAATAAAATGCCCAGCCTACTGTAGCCTACATGTGAAGCAGAATATCTATGACACCAGCTATTCAAGAAGAGCAATTCCTAATCCAGTTGCTGAATGCAATGAGCATTGATAAATCGATAAAATCAACAAATCTATACTCAGACAACCAGAGTGCAATATATATTGCAAAGGATCCTATCACAAGCCAAAAGACTAAATATGTTGATATAAAATATCACTTCATAAAACCCAAAACTGACGATGGTAGCATAAACTTAAAGTATGTATCGACAAATAAGATTATTGCAGACATTTTTTTCAAAATCTCTGTCGAAGACAGTTACAACTATTGGTACCAAAATTACTACTATTCAAAAGTTTAAAGGTCAATTTTGCTGACTCAAAAAAACTAGATTTTTAACGAAAATTTCGGACGTGCTAGGAACGATTAAAAAATGGAAAAAAATACCCAAAATACTTTGATCTTTCCTCTTAATAATAACATAAGCATTTAGACAATAAAATTTTGTTTTCGGCAAGGTTGGCATCTTTTCATCAAGCTATACTCTTTTTTTTAGCGATTTCGTGGAGGTACCTAATTAGCTGCATAAGTATTTCTACATAAGTACCACTTTGACTGTAATTTCATATCTAAATGAATCTTTTGTTTGGTCAGTGAAATATTCAGGGAAGCGCATCAGCTCCAAAACGTTTCAACATCCACCCATATTTCTTGAAAATAATTTAAAGTATTTTATCTCTTCAGAGTATAGCTTAGAATAATAAGAATGTCATTTCGCAGATTTGCTGAACATTGTAAGTGAAAATCCTTGACCGAAATAAGCGCCAAGAAAATTTTGAATTTGTACGTCTTTCCTTTTAAATAGAAGGATTTGAAAAAATATGCATGCTTTTAAAGGTCACAAATAATTTTATGAATATGTTTTATCAATTTCGCTTTTCTCTGAATTTCAAATTTTCTAAATTTGATGCTTTTTTTTTTCCTTCCCAGGATTTGGCAGAGGCGGTACAGAAAGCCATACATTTGGCAAGTAACTTCGATGTTGACTTAATTTTCTGACTTTCTTTGACAGACAAGGAATATCTTGATGGCGCCAAGTAACATTCCTCATTTTTTCACGGAAACAATGCTTGTCAAAATAAAAACAAATCTGCCGGAAAATGCCTGTTTCTTTCTTTTATTTTGGGATAATTTTGCACTGATTTTATATAAAAAAAAAAACACTATGTAGCGAAACAAGATAGAAAACTTCAAAATTGGGAGTGAGCGGCATAAAAAGTAGATAGAGAATAAGAAGCTATATATATATATATGTGTGTGTGTGTGTGTGTGTGTGTGTGTGTGTGTGTGTGTGTGTGTGTGTATGCCAGAGTAACACAACTCGTAAAATATTTGTTAAAACTGAACGTATTAAAAGTGCTCAATACAAAGTCGGAAGACCAGACTTGCACAGCTTTTAAATATTTAAAAAAAGGTGAAAGCTGACCAGAGCATACTACCGCGGTTTCGACCTCTACGGTCTCCGCAGGTGGCTTTTCAAACCACCTAAGAGTCAGGTTTCACCCTTTTTAAGCATATATATATATATATATATATTTTACGGAAACATTTGAAATTATTGAAACACCAATATATCATCCACTGATCCAAGCAAAACAAATTAATTATATACTATACTAAATTTAATACAACCTATCTAGTTGCCCAAAAGGATTCTTCTCCGTCAACTAGCAACTAACAAAAGACCAACGTTGTATATCAATTTATATATCCTTTGGGAGATTACATATGTTGGTTTTACAAGAACGTTGATGAGACTGAACTATTCTCTTTCAAATGAAATTTAAACAATCTCAAAGCATTTAAAGGAGCCCTCATCTCCACATTCACAGTTTAGACAGATATTAGTCGAAAATACATTAGCACTTCATTAAAATAATAATAAACAACAACTTAAAATTCTGGGAGTCCTTTATATAAGAGAATTGCAGCAAAAACTTCAAGTCAACTATGAGTATAGCAAGAAAGTTCTTAAATGTTTGTAGCAGTAATGTTTTATATAAAAATACTAAATTAAAATATAAAAATCTTTTTCTTTTTACAAAAGTTACCTCCCTTGGATAATTAAAGAAATTAGAATTTGAAGCGCTATAGTGTAAAACGAACAGTAGAAAAAATACTTTAAATATACGGATCTACTGTATACACATCCACATATATTTTAATTCCTGAAGATGGTCTCAGATGAGACTGAAAGTACTTAGGAAAATAAAAATTATTGAAAGAAAATTTTAGTATTTTTCTTGATCAATTTTCTAAAGCCACCAAGAAATTAATTCTTTGATTGGAGAGGATTAATATATATATATATATATATATATATATATATATATATATATATATATATATATACCGGGTGTAACAGCAAAAGTGTCCAATTGTTACATTAAATTCTGAACCGTTATATCTTAGAAATGATTAAAGATACCTTACTGAAGTTTTTATAACACTATTGGAGATTGAGTAATAAAAATGTATAATTATTCTCTAAGTTTAACAGAAGTATTATGATGAAATCGATCATATACGAATGTGACATGTTCATCATAGCTAAGGATCGGAAGCTCATGAAGGATTGAAATAAAGTTCAAATCTTTATATATTATTTAAGGATCCTTTTCCAGCTTATTCAAGATGATCAACTTTCTCTCTAACTTTCTGTCTTGGAGTAACAAGGTGCCTCACACGTTTCATGTATGATTTCATTTTCAAGTTTTTTTTTCCACTGCTCTTAGGACCATCATAGCTGAAACTCCTCTCTCATGTGCCAAATGTTTTATGGATTCCGTTGGATCTTTTCTAATTGATCTCTTTAGCTCTAAGTTGAATTGGTTAATCCCTCTGCCTGATATGACCTTTCTGATCCAGTTTTCCTCTCTGCTTTTTTTTTTTTTTTTTTTTTTTTTAAATTATTCACCGTTCTCTTGATGGTCCTTGTATGGACTTTGAAGATGGGAGCCAGAGTATGAAAGTTGAAGGCCTGAATGATCTTTTTTTCCTTTCACCATTACTCAGTTGGGGAAAACAGTGGGTCTGACACAAAACGATTTTAACCTGTTCTCTTTTTAGCTGAATAACTCAAAGGGCTTTTTAGTGATTCTTACGACAAATGGTATCAAGATGGCTAAACGTCTTATCTGAAAACTTGGAAAAAAGAAACTCAATTAGTTTAGTGTTTTCTTTTTAAAATGTTAAATATTTTGTGGGATGGATAGTTATGCTGTTACACGATTTGGACAATCTTGCTGTTACACTTGGTACACACACAATATATATATATATATATAAAAAGCTGACGTACCCATAACATAATTCACGGAAAAGCGGATGTTATTCCCAGTTCTCGTTCTCATATCCTTTCTTCAGTTATCTGAAAGTAAAAATTCAAAGTAAGTGGACCTGAAAAGAGCTTTTATTCGCTTATAAAGAATATAGCCCTTAAGAAGGCTAGTGTTAAAATAAATTTACAATAGATGGACAAATAGACTGATATAACGTTTCACAATAGACCTGCAAATAAATTTATATAAATATTTACAAATATAATAAACATATAGATTAACTAAAGATTTACAACACTGACAAATAGTACATTTAAATCATAAAAACTTGGTGATTGGGTATTTCTTATCAAGTTTGCAGAGCCTCTTGATAAACAACATTTTTGTTCTTTCCGTGTCGAGTATGAATGAACAAATTATTGAGATTGCCGACTCTTGAACATCCCACATGAATTTGGCTATGGGAAAAAACGGGTTCTGCAATGGTAAGGCTTACGTCGTACAAGGACTGCTTCTCAGCTTTGTTAATGTTGACTGCAGAACTTAGTTTCATCAGGAACTGCAGCCGCTTGAACTGGATAGGTATATCAGAGGGAATAAGTGGAATTTTAGCAGTAAATAAAGCCTTACCGCTTGCTTTGCTAGTAAGAGCCCCAAAGACTGTTGGAATCATCTTAATTGCAAATCGTGTACTATTTCAAAGCTTCGGTGAATCCAGGTTTCTTAGCAGCACCACTGGTGCTCCAATCTTGAGTGGCTTCTCACTACACCAATTGTGAAGTGAGAAGCGTGCTGGTGTTGGTGTATTTACTTGACCCTCCCCCCCACTGAGTCAGGTTGTGACACAAGGTCAGTTTTTAACGTGGGGACCCGAATGTTTTCACTCGGGCCGCTGGTCTAAGCTGGTCTTAGCTGGTCATAGCTTGTCCAAGCTGGTCAGAGCTGGTCTAAGCTAGTCATAGCCGTGATACCACCAGCCCAGGGAGTGATGGTGTTAAGCTATTCAAAAATTCAACTGGATAATTCACAGCGTCATCGGTGTTTAGTAAAGCGTCAATGGAATTGTAGCTGCGACGCTCACCTGGCAACTGTTCCAAAAGTTTGATGTTCAAATCAACAACTGCCACATTATTTGGAACTAAAATGGCATGGGTTCTCAGTCAGTTGTGGTCTGATTACTCGTGTTAGGAAACACCCTAGTCATTAGTTCCTTTTAAATCACATACCATATGTTCAAAAGGCAAACTGATCCGGCCATCCTGCTCGCCAACCAAAGTGCCATTACAAACATCCAATAGTTTCTTAGAAAAAGCACACATTTCCTCTTGACCACTGAGCTGCACTCTCATGTTGGTTGAGAGTCAGCTTTTTCACACTGCTCCACAGGTAGGAAGACTTTATACTGGCATTTACTTCGTCAGCTCTTGCCCATTTCGGAATCACTTGAATGGTTTTGTCTCCCGCAAGCAAGATATGTGTGTATGTATCTGTGTGTGAGTGTGTGTGTGATCAGATGTCGTTTATGCATTTCCACAGTTTTCATCCGAACGTTTCTGCGCGCGAGGCTGAAAATGATGATCAAAGGACTCAGCGGCTGAGGAGAAACGCCTCTTCAACTGCTGCTGCGCATGAGGCTGAAACAAGATTGAGAATACGCAAAAACGGCCCTTTTCAGCACCCACCATTCAAATTGTTAACCACCGCCATTTGGAGACGTACCTCAGTTACACCCAATTGGGTGGAGCTGACTTTAAACTTAAACTGTTCCATTTGAACGGCAAAAATTCCCAGTAATAAAAGACCCGGTCGAAAACGGGTTATACTGCTAGTCCCTCCTATAAATTCAAGATAATGTAAAATCTATTTTGCTAGATAAGAAGCTTTATTTAATTTAGTAACTAAGATCAATGGTGTCGATTTAATCCGATTGGTGGAGTGAGAGTGAGTGTTTTTAATCATTTTTTTGCATATTTAATTTTAAGTTTTCCAAGTTAAAAATAAACCTCACAGATTACTGAAATCTTGGGTTGAACAAAATATTATACAGTTGTAAATTCTGACCGTCTTTTTTCTATTAATACTAAGTTTTATACATTTTTTCTATTAATACTAAGTTTTATACATTTTTTCTATTAATACTCAGCATTTTGCATCAAACTATCGTAGGATTGGATGGTAACATTCGTTTATTGCACGCATTTATATGATCATGCGCATTTCTTCAACTCAGAGAAAAATATGTGTGCAAAAAACAATACAGAATAGATTTGGAACTTGTTTAACTTTTGACGATTCACTTACTTGAATCAATACAAATAATTTTATCCCGAAATGAAAACTTGTGTAAACTTCATATTTACCGTATAATTTATAGTGAAATTGAAAAATCTTTAAAGATATTCTGGTAACAAAATGATTAGTGTATAATAGTAATTTTTTTTTTTTTAAGAAAAAAATGAATCTTAGTGGTATGTTCAGTGACCTGACGGGCATCTACATGTGCATAACACTTTTTCCCTATTAAATTGTTTAATGTTTCTATTTTTTATCCTACAGATTCACTAACCAAGAACGAATTTAAGCCTCGATGTCTAATATCTTTATTTACATTATTTACACTATTTACACGGGAACTGCTATCTCCGTGGGGACAATAGTCCCTGTTTAAATAATGTTGGCAGTTCATCCTGAGTGGGTAACTGAATGAGGAAATTTGACTTGACGGTTTTTCCAACAATCTGGATACTTGGACATTATACTAAGTTAAAATTTATAACTTACAAAACTGAAACTTGCACTTTAATTCGTTTCATTCAATTGTCTGTCCATATACATACATACATACATACATACCAAACCAAAAACATCATGACTATAAGATACTAAAGACATATATGTAAACCAGTTCAACAAATATCACCTAAACCCCTAAATCTTATTTTCTCCAACATTCGTGGTATTCGTGCCAATTTCTGCAGTGTGGAATCGTTGTTCTTCGAAAAGTTTTCGGACATTCTAGCTCTCTGTGAAACTAATCTTAACTCTTCAATCCTCTTCTCTGTTTTCTCGATTCCTTGCTATCTTCCTCGCCTTTGGGTGAACTTCAATGTCCGCATGCATGGCACGTGAGTTTATGTCGGTGAACATTTTCCGATGGCTAAGGAACTCTCTCTTGAATCTCCAGACCATTCTTACATGTGTCTCCCTATGTCTCTACTTAACTCAGTCAGCTATCTTTCTCTATTGCTCTCCTTACTCTCATGACTTGCGTGCTAGATAGTATTTCTGATAATATAGACAAGGCCTTCACGCTACACCCGTTTTCAAATATATTTGTGTTCGGTGACTTAAATGCCCACTATACCAAGGGCTTAAACACACTGGAATCCAGACCCTTAATTTCTCAATCACCCAATCTCTCACTCAAATGTGGGACTTCCCCCGCGTTTTCCCAGTCATCCTGATGTACACACTTCCCTCCAAGCCTCTTTTTTTTTATCTCTATCCCGGACTCATGTCGTACTTTGCAGCTCTGCCCTCTTGGCAACTCTGATTTTGCGGTAGAGTCTGTAAACATATCTTTCTGCTCTTTTACCAACAATGAACCTCCTACTAACAGAATACATTTCTGTTATCAACGTGCAGATTGGGACTCGTTCTGTGCCTTCCTTCGTGACGTTCCTTGGAATGCAATTTTTAATCACCCTGTTCATAAATGGTGAAAAGCCGGCATCAATGCTTTCCTTCTAGCATGGAAATATCAAATTAAGCTGCATACATACTTGGTTCTCATCTGCATGCACGGCCGCTATAGCCCACAGGAATCACTTCTCAAAGCAACACGTCTGATTACAACGGACGTCTCTTTGTCTCTAATCGTAACGCGTGCAAGCATGTCCTCAAAGAAACGAAGCTGCTGTTTGTTAATAGAATGAAACAACATATAGCATCACGCAAGTTCGGTTCTAGATTATTGGCAGCACTACAAGAGTGTACTCAACAACAGCAAATCCTCAACCCCTCCTCTATTCAATCAAGTCCTGACACCTACAGAAGATAAGGTTGAATCTTTTGCTCTGAAATTCTCTCCCAACTCAACACTTGACTCCATTGGAGTAACCATACCTGATTTCCCTAATAGAACAGAATCTCTACTGAGTGCTATGTGCATAACTCCGTCACAGGCCTCAGACATTATTTCTAAATAAGGCGAGATGAGGTGACGGGATCCCAGCCGTCAATCTAAAGAAATGTGCTCCCGAGTTGGCTCCAGTTCTTTCCAAACTCTACAACTATTGCTTCACTGCTTCCTGCTTTCCAGCATATTGGAAGTCCTCCTCTGTAGTTCCTGTTTTTAAGAACTTTGGAGAACCTTCTGACCACTCTATCACCCTATTAGTCTCCTACCGCTTTTCGGCAAAGTATTAGAGAGGCTTTAATCAATACTCGCATGGTTAAGCATCTTATCTGTCACGACCTACTCTCTGACAAAAAATATGGCTTCCATTTTCCCAGATCTACCCGGAGAAATCATTTCAATTTCATTTTGGATGTAATTCAATTATCAGAGAGGAAACGAAGTACCATTCCAGAGTCGTCCAGCTTATATGGCGGAAAAAAGAACTATCGACTTGTATTTGGATATTTTACAGTGACTCTGTCGATTTGTCATTTGAACTTACAAATTCATGAAACACGAATGCTTGAATTAACACCCCCGCATCAGATAAGTGCATTTTATTGATTTTACGTCTGTTACCCCAGACTCTTTCTTTATTCTGTTATTTTGGTTCTATAAAATTATTTACAAACGTTCATCTTGTGTTTGTTGTTCGTCGACACCTCTGACGTGTGTTCCTATGTGAGCGAACCCATCTTTTCTTTTTTTTAAATCTAGGGTTCATATTTCTATATGCTGCAAATCCGTAACACAAGATATTTTGCATTCACTTTGCACTAATGACATATCGTTACTAAATCCTCTGGGGTTTAAATAGGTGTTTGACAAAGTACAGTCATTGCTTTGCAATGAAAGTGAGAAGCCATCTTTTCGCCTGGAAAAAGATTTTCTAGTAGTAGTAAATGACACGCTGTGTGGAGTCTGTACCAAGAAAATGTTGCTGACCATTCTGTATAGTGCAGTGGTTCCCAAACCTTTTTTCTCTGCTCGCATTTTTGGAATCAACAGAGGGTTAAAGAGAGATAACCACGGATTCAAAGTCAGAACATTATCATTGATAATTCTCTCCTCCAATTCGCCGACCCTAGTTAATATATTCTTAATACTTGATATAATGCAAAAATATCACAATAATAAAATCGGTCAATAATTATTTATAACTATTTACACTGGAACTCATGCATGCAGTTAAAAATATTCTGTAATAATATTTAAAATTTTGAAATCATATTTATTTTTGGCATATGAATTTTTTAAAACTGTTTCTAAATTTTTGATTGTCTTTCAATCATTCAGCCTCACCTGCTATCCTTTTCTGTCGCACCGTTTGGGAACCACTGGTATAATGAGCAACTTTCGACTCCAGTCAATCTTTATTTCTTTTTTAACCAGGAAATATCCCTTTCTAGCTAGTTGCTGATTGGTCAATTCATGGACCAATGAAAAGACTGCTACCAAACTGACGCTTTTAATTTTTCTTACAGGACTTAAAACCATATTGTCAAAAATATCATATTTCAAAAATAAAATTTATTTCCAATAAACTGCGTTGCTATTTTTTAGTGAGATGATTCGTTTTTTTTTTCTTCTTTGCCTTAAATTAATCTCCTTTATTCTACACAACGATCCTCACTAATCCCCACTCTTATCTCTGGATAAATTGATTGAACCATGGCCCTCATTGTCAGTACTTCAATTATTTAAGCCCAGGTGAGGCACTGTCCAGTATCTGTAACACATGTGCACACCATATTTCATAGTATCATGGTGTTAACAAGATAAACTTAGTGAGCCTTCTTCTCTTATACACCATAAAATCTAAAAATGTTGAACTGAGTCTGAATTTGACTTGAGACAATGTTGGTTGTCTGCTGCTGCTGAAAATTCCAGTGATGTATTCCAGGTATGTATATAACAACATAGACAATATCAAATGTCGCCATAATTCCAGAAAGTCTCATTCTTTTGGCAACTACTATTATGCTCTGTTCAAACATTTCATAATTCACATTAGGTTACCATGAACATTCTAGATGGTGTTTACTGGTACATTATATGTCAGGGCACAATTTTTCTATATTTAGGATATTATAAGTCAGGGCACAATTGATATAGCTGTAGATATTTCCATATCAAGATGGCATTATCTTAACATACTGCTATCTCATTACTTTTGGCAGGTCAGAGTTAAAAAATATATTAAACCTAGACTATTTAAGATATTAATATTTATTATAGACAGTTTTGTAGAGAAACTATAATTTATTTTCAGGAAATTAATTTTTCTATATTTAGGATTGCTAGTTTAATATTAATTATTTTTCTGTATTTGGGATTGCTAGTTTAATATTAATTATTTTTTTTTTATTTACGATTGCTAGTTTAATAATAAATATTTTTCTCTATTTAGGATTGCTAGGTTAATATTAAATATTTTTATATATTTAGGATTGTAAGTTTAATATTAACTATTACTAGAGAATGTATTAAGAAGACGTCTGTTTGTTTGAATTCATGGATCCTGGTTTTGGATGCTCTAAGTTTTATATCTGTACGTACCTATCCTATTATTAATACTCTCCCACACATAATAAGTAGTAGTAGTAGTAGCGGTCGACAGTTGAGCTCGGTGGAGTTGAGTGAGTCAGTGGATGTCGGACATTGAAGCATCAACCATCACAACTAGATTGCTGCGTCATTAATTCTTATTTCAAGTTCCTAACGTTTTGTACGTCGCACCCTTTTAGGACCGACTTAACGAAATACAAGCCTCCACTGTGAAAACTACTCTACAACACATTGGCGACGAGGGATTCGTAATTCATACGGAAGAAAATTTTTCGTTCACTCTATAGCAACACATTGGCGACCAGAATTCGAAATTCATACGAAAAAAAAAAAAAAATTTAAAGAAAAGAAAAAAAAATTCGTTTCGCCGTATACAACACTTGGCGACGAACGTATTTTGTATTCATACGGAAAAAAAAACTTTGCGTTCACTCTACAACACTTCTCGACGTGGATTCGTAACTCATACAGAAGAGTGAAAAAAAAAATTCATCCGCGATAAGAAACGTGGCGTACGTCGGATTCGGCTTTATATAGTGAAAGAGAAAAAAAATTCCCTCACGTTATTTAGTCACGAAATTCGTTTTTCATACTGAGGAAAAAGAAAAAAAAATTGCTCGTCAAATTTTTGGCGACAACATCTCGGATTCACATTAAAAAAAAACTTGGAAAAGTTTTTTCGAAAGACAAGACGTCAACTTAGTGACGAAAAAATCAGTCGTATTCTCAACTGAGAAAAAAAAATTTTTTTCTCGATAAGAGAGTTGCTCAAATAGGTCACGAATTACAAATTAGTTTTTGACCCCACTCCACAATATTTAAGCATTGTGTAAACTATTTGCGAAGATGGAAGAATGCAAAAATATATTCCAGGAATTTTTCAAGTTCCAGACGGAACAACAAATGATAATATTAGAGCAAAAGAAAACATTCCAGATGCAATTACAGGAGGAAACTTTTAATAGACAGATACAGTTTCAAAGAGAAATGGAACTGATGCATAAGGAGTTTCAAAACAAAATTCTGGAAATAACTGAAAAGAGGAAAGAGAAAAATCTACAAAATGATTCTTTCCCAGAGAATACAATATGGAATTCGATTGAAATATTCACGTACAGTCCAGACGAAGAGATAACTTTTGAAGAGTATTTTAAAAAAATATACGGACGTGTATAACGAGGATTGCCACGCGTGGTCTGAAGGAAAGAAGGTTAGACTTCTTTTAAACGAGTTAGGAACTGCTGAGCATAGCAAATTGGTAAACTACATTTTACCGAAAAAAACTAGCGAGTTAACTTTTACCGAGGCGGTAAATATATTAAGTGAATTATTTAGTAAAAAGACATCTTTGTTTCACAAGAGGTGGAAATGTTTGAATCTGATGAAAGAGGATGAAAAAGACTTTATAACGTATGCAGCTAATGTGAACAATCATTGTGAAGAATTCAAGCTAGCAGAATTAAGCGCTGACAATTTTAAGTGCTTAGTATTTGTTCACGGTCTAGTAACAGGAAGAGATGCAGAATTGAGGAAATTGGTACTTTCAAAATTGGAAAACCAACAAAGTATTACGATACAGAGTTTGGCAGAAGACTGCACAAGATATGTTAGCGTAAAGAAAGACTCGAAAAAGATAGAACAGTCTGGCGTTTCGCATGTAAGGAAAATACGCTAGAAAAAAGAAAGTCAGTCTACCAAAAAGAATTCTAAAATAGCGGATTATCAAACAAAAAGTGAAATACCAGAGAAAAATAAACAAAAACTCCCGAAGCCATGTTTTGCTTGCGGTGAACTTCACTGGTACAGATATTGCAATTTTAGGAATAAAAAATGTTTCAACTGTGAAATAGTGGGCATAAAAGCTCGCACTACAGGTCAAAAAATAAAGACAATAAAATAAGAAAATTAAAGTCCGACGAAGTTAACGACGGAATAACCAGACAATTTGTTACCGTCGAAATAAGTAATAAAAAATAAAAATAAAAATGCAACTTGACACTGGTTCCGACCTATCTATCATAAATTTGAATACGTGGAAGAAGTTAGGGAAACCAACTTTAATGTAAACAAATAAAATCGCGAGGTCAGTGACGGGAGAAAAATACTTTTTATTGGAGAATTTGTTACAAACGTCACGTTAAATAAAAAAAACACGAAAAGCTAAACTGTCATAGAAAATACCACGAACTTACTTGGTACGGATTGGATAACAGAATTTCAATTATGGGATTTACCAATAAATTCTTTCTGTTACAAGGTTGAAAATTTAAACTGCGAAGCCCAAAAATTAGTTAGAAAACTTAAGGAAACATTTCCTACTGTTTTTTCTCTAGGTTTGGGAACGTGTACCAAGATGGAGGCAAAACTACAGCCAAAACAAAACGCTCAGGCGGTATTCAAAAAGAAACGGAATGTGCTGTTTGCTTCAATTGAACAGATAGATAAAGTATTGGACAGATTAGAGAAAACTGGTGTATTTAAAGTTGAATGGGTAACACCGACAATATACGTAAAAAAAAGAAGGTCCAGAAAGTAAAAATGAAGCCGACACCGTAAAAAACTGAGGAACGAGTTACCCGCAGCCAAGGACATGCATTATTATTAAATAATTTAAGTCAGCAAGAAAAACCTACAGAAACTGTGAGTCCATCTTTAAGAAGCGCAAAGCGGATGGTTGTTTCTGGTAACGCTATGGAGATATATATAAAAAAAAATTAGAAAAGCGGATTGGCTATATGAGGTACTTGGTGAAAGGGGAAAAACTCACGTGCAGTAAACAGATCAGACGACGATTTTCAGACGTGGTTGACAGCGGTCCGCGAAAAAAAAAAAAAAAAAAAAAAAACGCCGATGGAGGTGATTTTCAATAAGTTTGATCTAACAACCCCCTGCAAATAATTTTACCTAAGGTACGCCGATCCAGAAGAAAAAAAAGAAAGGCAACTGATCATTTAAAAATTTTCTTCGTATTTTCTGTAAAAAATTGAAAAATAAATAAAGAAAGAAAACTTTTTACTCCTACGGAGTAACGTTTTAGGTGGGGATGTTATACCTGAACGTACCTATTCTATTATTAATAGACTCTCCCACACATAATAAGTAGTAGTAGTAGCGGTCGCTAGTTGAACTCAGTGCAGTTGAGTGAGTCAGTGGATGTCGGACATTGAAGTATCAACCATCACAACTAGATTGCTGCATCATTAATTCTTATTGCAAGTTCCTAACGTTTTGTACGTCGGACCCTTTTTAGGACCGACTTAGCGAAATACAAGCCTCCACTGTGAAAACTACTCTACAGCACTAAGTTTCTGTAGGATAAAGATTTTCTTGGAAAGAGGTCTTCAAAAACAATTTGTCTTAATTCTGTATTAAGCTTCAACAAGGATTTCCCTCGCTTCCTGACAAATAGGATTTTTTCTTGTGACTTGAAATAAAAGAAATTTCACATTTTACTGAAAATATGCTTCTGTTTTTTCTACAAATATTTTCCTCGCAACTGTTCTAGTAAGTTCTTTTCACTATTGCTTCGACTAAATAAATTGAAGTGTGCTACTAGACTGGCAATTCGGTTTCAGTGTTTTACTGTTAAACTAACAAGATGCAATCACCACTTCTATTCTTATAGTTTCTTTTCTCGCACGTCTCACCTGTAGCACTCTTTTCCGATTTCTTGGTTCACTGCTGCCTAAAATCTTCAAAAATATAAATACAATGTCAATTGCCATCTTCTGTCTAACTGAACCCTGTTCTGTTATTGTCCTTTCCTCACTTTTCTTCACGAAAATCTTCTTATTCTCTTTCACTTCTCGTAACCATTCCCCTGGTGTCATAGTGGCTTTATCTTGCTTGGCGTGAAACGATTAAAAAAAATAAAACTTAAGTAAAAGGTTAAGAATGCAACTGCCGTCAATGAGTTCTTCTTGGTACCTCGACTACATGAATTTAAATGTAATACTGGATTGGCAATTAGGTCTCATCGTTTTTTACTACTACTGAAAAGCTGAATGTTACTGTAAGTTCTATTCTATTAATTTATTTACTTGCACTTCTCACCTGTGGAACTCTCTTCCAATTTCTTGCTTCCCTGCCACACTACGATTATCAAAAATTTAAATGGAATGTTACTCGCAATCGTCTGTCTTCCTGAACCCTGTTCCCCTATTTTTTTTTTTAAGCATTTCACCGCCAAGCATGGCGGGAGTGCCATTTGCACGCAAGGGGTTACAGAGAGTAAAGAGGGCGTGATAGAGGAAAGGCTAAAGAAAAGGACGGTGAATAGTGTTATGTTAAATTACCCATACACGAATGGACTCTCCCAAAAAAGCAGATACTGTTTTTGTCAGAGGAGAGTTTCCCCCCCCCCAGAACTCAGCTCTGACAGTTCGGACTTAACATTCTTGTTCGTTTGTATATTATTGTATTACCGATTTTCGTTAATATATTTGTTAACTCAAATTCACTCTTGTGTCTTTATTTCTGGCCCCAACAAGGCCACAACATCTTGGCGACGAGTAACCTTGAGGATACAACAAATAGATCAAGGCATCTGGAGATGTCGATTGACATTGCATTTGAATAGTTGGAGATTATAGTTATCAGTGAAGCAAGTAAGATGAAGGGTGTTCCACAGACGGGAAGTGCGAGAGAAGAAGCTATTGGAGTAGAAGAGACGGTCACATTTAACCGTTTCGACAGTGAAAGGGTGAGACTGTGATGCCAACCTAGTAGAACGTTTAAATTCATGCAGTTTTGGAATCAGCGCGCAAATATTATATTAGTAAAAATTCATTTGCACTGTGAATCTTCTGAGTAAAGTGGGTACGTGTTACTTAGGAGATGCATCAATGGAAGGCGTCTTTGTCTGGCAAATGTTTGTATAATATAAATTATTCTCGCTCTTCTCTACTCTTGATTTGCATCGGACTTGCACTATTCTCAGTGAGTCACCGTAACAACAGTCATGTGTTGTTTTGTACGCTCGAATTAACTTGCTTCATCCACTTATGATTGATGTTTGTTGACGGTCTCTGTTCGTCAGTGTTCTGTATATCTTGTATATAGTAATGTTCAGGGCCACTACTCTTTCTCCCTTCCAGTGTACACTGTACAAAAATACATCAATCTCGTCTGCAATTCTTATCATTTCTTTCTTGAAAGATGTGGAGTTGTTCCCACCCACCCCAGTTTTTTGCTTCTTTTCTTTTTTTATGCGTCTATAGTTTCTTTTATCCGTTCTTCAACTCTTAGCATTTTAATCAGTTTATTATTTTACCTTATCTTGTTTTAAACTCCTTTTTGTAGCAGTAATCACTGATGGAATGAACATTGCAACAATAAAAGATTCAGTTATATATATAGAAACCAAATAATTAGATATTAGCAACTTTATATACGTGCTTTAGCGTGCATACACAGATAAGCGAATAAATTTTTGCTTAATATAAAGTGTAAACAAAATGGTGCTCAATGTGGTAAGACAGAGCTAAGAAGTATATATTAATAAATATACATATACTTACGTCTGTAGTGCAAGTTTCATGGTTTTACCAACTCATCAGGCACGAACTGGTCAATGAAGGCCTATTACGATTGTTTTTTTGGTTTTTTTTAAATACTGTGTCTCATGGGAGGAACGCTAAATTAAACGCAGATTCAAAGTTCAAAATTTGTATAAACAATATATTATTGGGGTGTAAATTCAAAATGCAGAGTGTAGGTAGGGGCCTATTGTAAAAAAAAAAAGCAAAAAAAGATGAAAGCTTAAAGTTTAAATAAGAAAAATGGAACGCCGTGTGGCTCATTAAGTATTAATAGATGCGTAAATGGTTCAAGCGGTGGTTAATCAATCTATAACCTAAAATATGTAAAGAGCATGTAATATTTGAATAATTTATCTATCCAGAATTAAAATACTTTAGTGAGTTTTTTTCTTTTTTTGTGATTACAAGCTATCATAAGCTCATTCCGTTTGTTAAGTAGATTTCTGTCATTAATATTTTAGAGGATGAAACTTTTTTTTCCAGAAAACACAGGTTGCATGGGTCGCCGGGGCCGCAAAAGGGTGTAGATATTAAAATATTAATGACTGTTCAGCCACAGAGAACTTCCGGTTAGCAAAGCTCGAATTACTGCTAACCGGAAGTTCTCTGTGACTGAATGGTCATAGCACGTTAGGATTAATGATGGTTCCCGATATGATACAGGTCCGTTTGCTTTCGGAGAAAGCATATTGTCTACGAAATTTCTCGAACATTCAGGCCTGTAAATGTAATTAATACTGTTTAATTAAAAAACAGATCATTTACTCAAATAAGTGAATCCATAAAAAAAACGTATAAACAGAAAAAATATTAAAATATTTGTCGGATTTAATCCATTTCATATAATATACATAACATTTGGCCACTTGTATTCGAGGATACCTGTCTAATTCCTAATTCAGATGCTTGCTCGGGCACATTTGTGTTGATTTTTTTATTCGGGTCAATTGGAGTAGTGTACCAAAAATCAAATTAATTATCTACTACAAAAATTAAAACAGCTAAAAAATAACAACACACCAGCAAAGTCACAATTAAACTAACGAATATTATGTATGAATTCAAATGCCCTTTAAGGAACTGTGTTTCTGATCAAACCAAATTCATAAATAATTACATCGGTCACACGACTACATGCCTATACAGAAGCCTTACGTTACACCTCTCTGACCACAGCTCTATTAGAACCCATTTAAACACACGAATAAACATACCAGACTCCATCCGAAACATACTAGTAGAAAACATAAACATAATGACCTCATCCACCTGTAAAAAAGATTAAGAATAATGGAAGCCCTAATAATAATAAAAAAAGAAAAAGCCAACACTTAACAATATTAACTACGAACACAGCCACAATGTGCTAACCGTGTTCGGAAAATAAAACATCTCTATAACACTAAAAACATACATATAACGCACGCACACAAACTGAAAAAAAAAAAAATCATCCTTGATAATGGCTAAAAGTATAGCCGAAAGCGCTTAGAATTATAGAACATTTAGACAGTTTCTATACACTCTGGGTCTAAAAAAAGAAAGCACTTGTTCGAAAACAAGAAAAATTAAATAAAAAGCTTAATCGTAATACCTTGTCTGTAGTTTTTAATGAAACATTCATATATATATATATATATATATATATATATATATATATATATATATATATTTGCAATAGCTAGAATGTGTCTGTTTGACACAAAAATGGATACCTGTGATTTAAAATGAAATATCAGGTAATCAGAAAAGTAACTATAGTAAATTTAAAATGTATTGGTATTTTTCTAACATTTTCTCATAAGTGTTTTCATAAGTAAGATTAAAAAGCTAACGTACCTAAATAAAATACTAGAATGCTTGAAATAAATTTTGTACCTTCTCGCAAATACCAGGTGAAAGCACATTCTTCTTGCTTCACACCGCCATTTTCATTCGCTATAGCCCACAGACATTACTTTTTCTGAGTGTACCGGCCTAATAGTTCCGACCATAACAGACTTAAAATAATTGTAAACGTGTCCTCAAATAGAACTGAAAGAATGAGGCAAGGTATAGCCTCTAACAAGATTGGTTTACCTGACTAAAGGTGGCTCTGTAATCAGTCAGTTATGTGCCATGCGTGATACACGCTTAGGTGATCATGTATCTTTCGATACATAACTGGCGTGGCAGATTTTTTCCCGCAGTAGGTTGCATTTTCTTTCTGCAATAAAACAGTTGTCATCAAAGGCTATATAACTCAGTATGTCTTGCTATTTACCCATAGCTGGGGTGGGGGAGAAGAGGATTCATACCTTTCCCAAAGGCATTAGCACGTAAGTGAATTTAATGGATCTGACTGGAATTCGAACTTGGCTCTCTGATTTCTCAATCCGAGCCTCTATACATTACTCCACAGTATGATAATAAGAGTAAGTCTTCTATACTCAATCTGAGGTGTTAACATCTGCTGATAAAGCAGAATGTTGTACTTGAAATTCTCTTCAAATTCTACTCATGACTCATTTGGAGTATCTTTGCTTGACTTTTCGCTGAGAACTGTGTCCCTATTAATGATATCCATGGTTACTGATATCATCTTTAAACTGGATCCCCTCATGTGGACCTGATGGTATCCCTATAATACTCCTTAAGAAATGTACTCCCGAGCTGTTTCCTGTTCTTTCCAAACTCTAAAATAAATCCTCTTCTGTAGTTCCAGTTTTTAAGAACTCATGTGAATCCTCAGATCTTTCTAACTATTGTCCTTCTACCTCTTTTTGGCAAAGTATTAGAGGCTCTACTTAACTCTGAATTGGTTAAGCATCTCACATCGTAGGATCTACTTTTGGATAAGCAATATGACTTTCCCTTCTCTAGGTCAACTGCTGATATGTTAACGATTATTACTGAGTCTATCAAGCCTTAGATGAGAATGGTGAAGCTCGTGCTATTGTTTGGAATATCTGTAGGCATTTTACAGAGTTTAGCATCCTGGTCTTCTTTGCGAGTTGAAAGCTTATGGTATTTCTGGACGAATTTTTGAACTGATTCAATCTTATCAAATTGCGAAATAAAAGTTGTCTTGAACGGCCACACCTCTAGATCTTTTTGCATTAATGCAGGTGTTCCTCAGAACTCTATCCTTGAACCTACTTTGTTTCTAATTTTGACAAATGACCTTCCTGGTGTCATCAGTTCTGAGCCCGGTATCTACGCTGAAGACACAACTATTTACTATTGTCTTAAGTCTGATCGGTTCTATATAGTCATAAATTGGCAGTTGATCTAAAAAATGTTGCTAAATGGTGCAAAGAGTGGCTTGTTAATTTCTAACGCATCTAAAACGAAACTATTCTCTTTTAATCGCATTTTTATCTTCCATCAGTATGGCTGATGCTAACCTCCAGAAAAGTGAGTCATTGCGCCTTCTCGGACTAACATTTTCCACTGACATCAAGTGTAGTGATTATATTAAATCATTTGCTAGGTCTTCTGCTAGGAAAGTTGGTTCACAGTGTCGAGTTAGACAACTTTTCTCGCCAGAATCTATCTAGTATATTTATAAGTCTACCATTCTTCCTTGCTTTGAATATTGCTGCCACATGTGGTCTGGTGCTCCTACTATATATATTAAAATCCAAAGAAGAACCTGCAATGTTATTGGTCTTGATTTGGCATCTCGGCTTCAGTCACGTTCCCACCAACATAACATAGCTTCCCTGTGCCTTTTCTATAAATACTTTCAGGGTAATTGTTCAGATGAACTTTCTTCTCTGTTACTTAGACTTAGAATTTAAGCGCAGTGTTTGATTAGCGGCAAAATCTTATCATTTTAGAATTGAAAAGGATAGATGTAACCTTAAGTTCAATGCTAATATGAATCATCTAACTTTAATAAATGCGTACTGAATAAAAGATGATATTCTTAACCGATAAGGATAAAGAAAATTTATTTTTAAACATAAATAAAAATTCTTGATTATTGCACTGCTGGTCTTCCGTGTTTCTTTAGGTTTTATTTTTATTTATTTACGCGCTTTTTCGGACAGCGCATTCTCATATAAAAATTCTTACTGGTGTTACAACCATATGAGTTCAACCTTAACTACATCGCCAATTGTGATTCGATTATTGGAGACGCTCTGTCTCCAATAATCAATAACCAATAGCCAATGATCTCAAACGGATCTGAAGGATACCAGATCAGAAATAACACACACACACACACACACACACACACACACACACACACACACACACACACACACACACACATATATATATATATATATATATATATATATATATATATACTCAATTATAAAAGATACCCGATGTCCTATGAAAAACTAAGCCAATGCAAGCGGCCTAACACTAAAAACTCATAAAATATAGAAAAGATGAATGGAACACTAAAATTGAAATTCTCTCTCACATACAGGCATATATTTTCAGAGTTTAGCGTTTGTTTCCCGATCAGAGGCCTTGCTGCCGGATGTAGTTTATCGTCATACCCAGGACGGAACCACATGATTTGATCAAAGAAGAAATATCTATCTTGAAAGGACTCGTACTAAAAGCAACGCACATAATCGTTTCCAGCTCACTATGTAATTAAACTTTATAAAAGATCCACACAGAGTGTCTGAAAATAAAATTAAAAAACACTGTACAGTCCGATTAAAAAAAAGTGCATTTATTAGCCCAGGCATAAACGCTCAAATTAGAGATATGATTGATACTTGTACCACATGCATCGATCATAAAAATCAGAAATCAGCTGAACCTTCATTACAACATGGTGTAAGGATGCAAAAGGCGATTATATCCTTTTGATTGAGATAAAGTCACGTTGGTCACATGATGGACGCTTAGTGATGTCACTTCATAAAGTGACGAAAGTGGTCAGTCCTTTACTTAGCTGCCTGGAGTCAAGATACATGAGCTGTCCGTTTGCACGTAGAAGGCAAGAGATCTGCTCAAGTCAGCCAGCTGCCACATGGTGAAGATCACGATCCCATGGTGCCATTTTCATTTGGAAATATATCCTCACCATAGAATAGAAACTATCAGCTATTTCATTCCGTCCGTGTATTAAGGTGTTATTATATCATGGACATAATAATTCCGTCCGCGTATTAAGGTATTATTATATCATGAGCATAATAATTCCGTCCGTGTATTAAGGTGTTATTATATCATGGACATAATAATAATGTCCATATCGGGGGAAACGCAAACTATGAGAACATTTCTTTCTTGCCGAGCACTCACAATAAATGGTAACTTAACCGATGTGATGTGATATTAAACCCCGTTAATGGTATACATGAGACAAAAATAGAAACATATTCATTTCGTCTATATGGAAAGTAATATCTATTAATTGGTTAATTACACCAAAATACTTTGACCTGCGTGAAATAAATAACTGTGAACCAACAATAGTCATAAACATACTGAATATTATTTTCAAGATTCGGTATACCTCAAATTTAGTTGCCAGCGACAAGAGACAATGGAATTTAGGGCAATGAAAGAGAAAATCTTCGCCAAACAATTATCTTCAAACACGTCACTACAAGTCCAAATTACCCAGATTTGGAATGGCATAGTCGAAAGAAATATTTAAACCATAAAAACAATTCTTAAAAATCCATAAATAACAATGAAGATAAAAACTTGGAATTTTTAGCAATACCGTCGCCATCAATAAAAATTAGATCTCTTTATCCGGGTAAACAATTAATACATAAAATATTATGAACAAACTTTGCCAATCTGAAACTCGACAACAATTCATATAAGCTTCAAACGATAAAAAAAACACATTGTACGAGTGAATTACCTCAACTATATTCAAAAGCCACATATCCTCACGCAACAATCGACCAATGGCAGGACAACCATAGAACTCAGAAAAAAAAGAAGAAAAAAAAGACAGATATAACCTTCGTGTCTGGAATCTGCAGAATGTAAACTAATTTCGCTTGAAGTCGTTGATTTTGGTGGATGTAATAAAGAACACGTCACATGTTCGTACAGATACAATAATTAACCAATGAACGGTTTCTATTTACTTTTTAAAATCTCTAAACGTGAGCACCAGAAATTAATTCGAAAGCAAATAAAAAGTGAGTTGGTAACCCCAAAAAGCTTTCGCTTCTTTCTGAACGTATGTACATGAAAAAAAAAAAACACTTCTTTATCAACATATGCTATTTCAGACATACACGCATGGACGCGCGCGCACACACAGATACAGAAGGTATTTATTCTGAACAATACAGAATTGTGACACAAGGCTAAGGGGAAAATGGGGAGAGAACGGTCTTCATTAGCTATCCTAGGCCGAGTTAGTCCGACTCACGACTCATTCATTCATAGCAATTTACTCATTCACCACAAGAATTCATCCATCACACACACATACAGAGAACCCTTTTAAAGCCAAATTTAAAACTGAACGCTAAACAACAATGAATCCTCTTCTTCTCCTCCCAGATATGGTTAAATAGCAGGACAGACAGTATTCTATAGCCTTGGATGGCAACTGGTTTACTGCAGAAAGAAATAGCAACCTACTGCGGGAAAAAATCTGCTTCGTTAGTGATGTATCGAAAGATACATGATCGCCTATGCGTGTATCACGCATGGCACATAACTAACTGAGACAACAATTATCAAGAAACATTTTATATATTTTTTTAATATCCATTTGTATATAAAATGGTAATAACTTCCATTATCGCAACAAAGGCTATGGTTGATCACTGTCGACTAAGCTGCTCACTAAAGGAGAAGGGATTGGCTTTGTTACACATTCTGCTTCAATGGTCATTCGGATAGACATCACAAAATTTTTCTTTAGTACAGCTCCAGGAGGCCGTTATCACACGGCCTTCCCCTTTGGTAAATAGCTATGGTTAACCTCATGCGTCTTAAGTACCCACAAAAGCAGAAACGCCGAGTAGGCTTGAGCAATGTTTCGCCTTAGTCTCATGTCCGCATAGGACTGACCCACTGAATTCCGTCTCATGCCATATTTAATTTGAATGGCAGTGGGGGGGGGCATCCGGATCAATAAAATATCATCACTGAATTCTTGATAGTTGCAGCAGGTATTACTTCCCCTCCCTCGTTTGCGGGCTAGCGATAATATCTGGCTCATGAGGCAACCCCTAAAAAAAAAGGCCAAAGTTGCTAGACTATTTTTTGCCTTTCGTGTCATATGCTACATTCCTTTTGAATTGTCGTTAGAATAAATATAATCACCAAATTTTTGATAGTTCAGTTCTAAGAGTTCCTCACAAGTGGCATTTATTCTATCACAGAAGGGACAAGGTTTAAACAAAAGAGAAATAGCTTTTTAAAAATCGGTATCAACCCAAGCAAGGCAGTAGAACCACTAGTACGCAAGGGTTTACAGGGTGTGGAGGAATTAGAAACAGAAACATTAGTAATGAGGGGAAAGAGAAAAGATCAATGAGGAGGACAGTAGATAGCGATTGACATTGCATTTAAATTTTTGCTTGTTATAATTGGTTGGAAAGCAAGGATCCGGGAGGGAGTTCCACAAGCGAGAAGTGCGAGATAAGAAACTGTTAGCATAGAAGTTACGGCTACATCTAGCTAGCTCAACTATAAATTGATGAGATCTCGGCGCCATTCTAGTATTACGCTTAAATTCATATAGTTTAGGTACCATAGCGAAAAGGTCATCTGAACAATTACCATGAAAGTATTTATAAAAAAGGCACAGAGAGGCAACCTTACGGCGTCGGGAAAGTAACTGAAGCTGAGCCACCAGATCGGGACCTATTATATTGCTGATTCTTCTTTGGATTTTATGAAGGAACTCCAGGAAAATGGCAGGGGCAACGGGCCATATATGGCAGCAATATTCTAAGCATGGACGAACGGTAGCCTTATCGATAGGCAAAATAGATTCCAGAGAGAGAAAAATTGTCTCACCCGACACAGTGAACCGACTTTCTTAGCAGCTGATCTAGCAATGGATTAAAGGTAGTCTTTTCATCTCATGTCAGCTGAGAACGTTAGCTCGAGAGGGCGCAATGAGTCACTTTCTTAGAGGACAGCATCAGCCAAAAGACAGCAAGGGGTCTCTCAGATGATTAATGAAGTTTAGTTTTGGAGGCGATAAAATTGGTAAGACAACTTTTACCCCAGGTAACGACAGTTTTGAGATCGTTTTGTACATCAGCTGTAATTTTGACCTTGTCGGACTGATCAGCCTGACCATCGATGCAGGAGTAAATGGAAGTACCATCGGTGATGATGCCAAGTTGAGAGCTGGTTTCATTATGTAGGTCGATAATGAAGCTTAAAAAAGACCAAGGATGGAGCCCTGGGGGACACTTGCGTTAGTATGAAAAGATGTAGACGAGTGGCCAGTCACGACAACTTTCATTTCCCGATTATATAAGAAGGACTGGATCAGCTCAAAAACGTGCCCTGAGATACCATAATTGTTCAACTTGTGGAGGAGACCTGAATGCCAGACCCTGTCAAAGACTTTCGTGATGTCCAATGCTACAGCCCGGGCTCCATAGTTTTTATATAGAGCATGATCGACTTTTTCTACAATCATTGTTATTATATCAGCAGTTGAATTGGAGAAACGAAAGCCGTATTGGTTGTCTGAGCATTGATTGGGGCCTCTAGGAGTTTCCTAAAAAGAAGAAGACTAATAAGCCGATAGTTGGATGGGTCAGACGGTTCACCAAAGTTCTTAAAACTAGAACAGCTGATGACTTCCAGTAAGCAGGAAAGCAGGAGGAAGCGAGGCATTTATTATACAGTTTAGAGAGAACAGGAGCCAGTTCGGAAACACACTTAATGGCTACTACAGGGATGCCATCGAGTCAACATGCCTTTTTGGGATCAAGGTTAGAGATTATAGCAGAAAGAATGGAAGGGGTTATATGCGTATCACTTAACAGAGAATCAGTTCTAAGTAGGGAGTCAGGCAGGGATACTCAAGATGAGTCAAGAGTAGAGTTTGAGGAGAATTTACAGACAAAGCATTCAGCTTTATCAGCAGAAGATGGTAACACCTCAAATCGATTGAAGAGGTGGGGGGAATATATACATATATCTTGCATTTATTTAGTACTCTATTACAGAGACGCCAGTAGTCACAGGAACCAAGGTTTGTAAGAGGCGATTCGGTGGATTATTTTCTCAGTAAACAGGGCTTTAGCTTCTTCGAGGACTCGCTTGCATTTGTTACGAGTAGTAGCAAATAAGCACTTTTTATGTCAGGAGCTGTCACGCCGGTATAGCTGGAAATACAGGTTCCTGTATATTATGGCTGCCGAGCATGTCGGTGTGAACCATGGAGAAGATTGCCGTTTCACCCAGTATTTTCAAGAAGGGATGAAAGCGCCCGTGCCGGCTTTGGCACCACTGGCGCAATTGCTTGAATACTTTTAATTCTCAGTCTTATAGTTACCTCCATAAGAGCTTTTGCGGGTGTTTCCACGTCAGAAAACGAAAATACAAAATTTTAAATCTAGTTTCTACGCAAGGGGATCCACGCATAAAATATAATAATACTACATTTTGAAAATATTAACAATTATAAGCCCTGCTGAACATTTAAAAAAATGTTTTCAAATTAAGATTAATTAAGCAATTAAGTGCATTATCAGACTTTATATAGAAACCAAAATCTTTAATCATCAGTCACAAAAGTCGGAATATTTAACCCGTGCGCCCATACACATGTTCAAATATGTTCACACACTTTTCACATGTGCTTACACACACGTTAATAAAAAATTTTTTACTCCAAAATCTTATCGCTAGCTAAGAGTCTGGATCCAGATAAATATATGATTCTATCACTTTCTTCTTTCTCTCTCTATTTCGTTGAAAAAACAAACATTGTAATTTCATATCTTAAAAAGTACAATGCGTGCATTTAAACCTTTAAACACGCTAACTACAGTACGTATGTGTCTTACACCCGGTTTTAGTTCACATTCCGTTTGAGTGCGCGTGCCTATAAATTACGAGCCCACTTGCCTCAAAATCAGATTAGTATTTATCTCTTCTAAAACAAAAGACAAGTCGTAAAAAATGCGTGTTGCTATCATCGGAGCTGGCGTGTCTGGTATCGTAGCCTTAAAATGTTGTATGGAAGAAAATTTGACTGTCGTTTGCTTTGAACGGAACGATACATTCGGTGGGTTATGGGAACATAATGCCAACCCGGTACCAAACGAAACGACTGTCACCAAACAAGTGGTTTGTAATACAAGTAAAGAAATGATGGCTTTCAGTGATTTTCCTCCGCCTCAAGAATTTCCTTTGTATTTACCACAGTATAAATACAAAGAATATTTACAGCTCTACGTGAAAAACTTCGAGTTAGAAAAACACATGAAATTCAACAAAAAAGTATGTAATATTCATTATCAAAATAATTATTCATTTTTATTCATTTGTGTATCTTTGAAATGTGAATTGCTCAAAAAATGTTTTTTTTATTGAAACTATAAAGGGTGAATGCACTTCTACTTATTCTAAATATCAACTGCTCTTCTTAATTTATCATCCCTTTTTCTTACGTGCATTAAAAAACAATCAAATTTATTATTGACTCTCAGTGAATGATTCTAGTTCATCTGTTTATTTTGCCATAATTAAAAAAAAATGAAGACATAATTTTCATTTTCATCTTGCTTTTGGTTTTTCTTGGAAAAATTCGAATAATGGCAATATTGTAATTTATTAATTTGACAAATATTTCCTTAACTTTATTTCTTCTTTCAGGATATTGTTTTTAGGGTTCTCCACAAATTCCTTCCTATTGCTTACTCCGTTGAATTATTTTAAGACCCTTCAGATAGTTCTGCTAAATACATTTATTATTTCAAACAATTTTTGCTTTTACATTAACCACTTAATACCTATTGACACGTTTGCTCTGATTTATCCTCGTTTTGAAAAGTGGAAAGAGAGCGTTTTAGGTCGAAGAAAATGTCGACGATTCTGTTCGACGAACAATTAAAAAAACAGTACACCACTTTGTCCACGGTGGACATTAATGGGTTATCAGTAGAAATCTATAATTAAAACTAGAATTTTATAAGCCTATTATCATGGAATTTATAGTGGATTAAAAAATGTATCGACAAAAATGGCCTTCACCACGTCTGAAAAATACAAAACAAAAATTTGTGTAGGTTGAATATCAGATAGATTAGAATATATTTATTCACATATTCGCATATGTTTATCAGTGTCTCTTCAAGAATATCAGTTTTTTTTTACAATGACGTTTACCCTGTACAAGTTCCGATAGCCACTCGTGGTAGAGGATTACAGCTTATGCGGATATGTGTGGCAGTTAACGGCTAGCCTAGTCTTGAACAGCTTAAAATTGTAGTGGTCAAAGAATCATCCTCTTGGGAATGATTTCACAAGATAGAGGCTGGTGGGAAGAAGCTGCTCAAGTATGTAAAATAGAAATTGAAGATCTCATTAGATAATGGAGGACTTCCACAGGCAGACACTGGATGACGTAAGTTACCTCCTCCAGTGTTATATAAACAGCTGAATGGCCTGGGGCCAAGGGTATTTTTTTAATTTATATCTCGTTAGTACTTGAATAAAGTAATTGAGAATTACTGCTACCGTTGTGGTTTTGTCTGCTGTGTCTTATCTTGTGTGGAATGGAAAGCGATTTGCAGGTTGTGTCCCAGATCTACCGCCGTCAATGAAAATAAAAGGAACCATAATGCATCAAACCCACGCTTCATTTGGACACACCCAGACTGGTGCAATTAATCAAAGTAGTTATATCTGATCCTCGCGTTCGCCGATACAGGGGCTTAAACTTGATGAAGTGGACTGGAGAAATTAAAACTACTCAGATGCCCAAATGAGTACCTCCGGTCAACTAGTCATCGAATACGTGGCATCACGAATGACAAACTTCATATAAAGGGCGTGTTGTTCATGCTTGTAAGAGTTAACTTGTGGGAGATACGACAGGTGGTGTATGCCTCAAACAATACGTCTGGTTTTTACTTATTAGAATCTGTCCTGAAGGATCTATATCTGTTGTCACTTGAAAGAAAAATGCCTTGTACACATTCCTACGCAGAAAATACATTCCAAGATCTTGACATTTTCCGAGTTCCTAGTCAGAATTTGCCAAATATTTTACCATATCTACTACGATACGTTAACATTCATGTCTCCAATGACGATTGTAATTTTCTACAATTTGCATTGAACCTTGGGGTTATCTAGCATATAGTAATCTTTTTAATTTCTTTTTCCATACTTCGTTCTGCCGGTGCATATACAACAACGATGGATATGTTAAAAGACTTTCTTATGAGTTTAACTGCAATAATTTTATCAGAAAGCTGTTATCATCCCAGAACACATTCCTTCATATCTTGGTCTAAGTCCCACTCCTCATTTTTCTCTTCGTCTGTATATATGATCCTGTGTTTGTTACTGACAAAATCAATTTCAGGTAATCTGACCCCTTCACGCCGTTGTTCTTTATGCTTTTGCTAATATTCGCCGGATGATGATCAGGTGACACCTGTTTCACATGTTTGGGCGGGGAGTTTATCCCAATAGACTTAACCTTCTTCACACCATTATCTTTTATAATGAATGTTCTTGTGATTGATCGTGGAGTGGTTTCCGGTTGCCTTTTCCACCGGGATTTTATTGAAACATCACTAGTGTCAACTTAATGCTTAATATATTTTTCAACTTAATGCTTAATATATTTTTTCTTGTTAAATTTTATTATTATTTTTCGAGCTAGCTCGAATATTAATGAGTCTATCACGCCAAGGTGGGAAAAGGCATTAAGGTGGCATTCTGTGTCATAACATAGCTGGTCAATCTAAATGGTTGCTGAGCGATCGTTTTGCTCCATGGCTACGTGTAGAACAGTATATCGCTCGCGAGTCTTTCTTTTGCTCGCCAGCAGTGTCCTGAAAAATTCATTCTACATTCGAGTAAGATTATAGGAATATCAGGGATGGGTCCATAGAGTCGTGATTTAGTTGAATGTTGTCTCCAAGAGATGTTAAGTATAGCTCAGTATCCAAGTATAGATTCCATCAAGCTTAGACTCTATGGTTTTAATTAATATCCAAGCAGTGACACCACACATTAACATCACCACTACAGTGACTTGAATCTCTGTTTGAGTCTCGTAGATCAGATTTCTAGATTGTATTCATTTTTATTAGGTTGTCCTAAAAGTTCGTAAACACTTGCAAAAAATTGAAATTTTACTCGACAAGTAATAACAAAAACAACAAAAATTATTCCTCAAAATAAAGACCATCATTTTCCAAGACTTTCTGCCATCGATCTGCAAGCTTTCGGATCTGGTGAAAGTACCATTCAGCCGGCTTCGAATCAAAGAATTCCTGACACGCTTCCTCGACTTTCAGAAAGTGTTGCATTGAGCGGAAAAGGCCGTAATCTGATGGAGCACAGCCAGGACTGTAGGCTGGATGTGGCAGAACCTCAACGCCGTCCAGCTCTTCAAACTTGTCTTTGGTCTTCCTGGCGGTGTGTGGCTTGGCATTGTCCTGCTGCATCAAAGCGCGCTTTCGGTTGATCAGAGCCGGGTACTTTTGCTTCAACTTTTCGTAGACCCGCTCCAGTTGCTGACAGTAAAGTTCGGCACTGATGGCACGACCATTCGGAACCAACTCAAAATGCACGATTCCTTCAAAGATCCACCAAACGCACAACATGACTTTCTTGCCGAATCGATTTTGTTTTGGAACCGACGGTGTCTCTTGCTCTTTCTGAACCCATCGCTTGTCTCGATTGTGCTGGACCAGATAGACCCATTTCTTGTCCGATGTCACAATGCGCTTCCAAAAACGCTCGTCCAATGGATTGCTGAGCAATTGACGGCAAATTTCAACTCGTCTGTTGACTTGTGCTTCGGTAAGTTCGTGCGGATCTTGGCGCGGCTTTTTGTGAACAAAATCAAGTTGCTTCAAGTGTCGGTGAATTGTCGATTTGCCAACTCCAAGCTCATCAGCCAATTCTCGATAAAGTAAAAAAACAATTAAAAATTGCATAAAAATTCAATTTTGCGCAAGTGTTTACGAACTTTTGGGACAACCTAATATTTAACGTGGCCCAGGTTTTAGCTATGTGAATTTTCACATTTTTTTCAGTAGAATTTATCTTGCTTCCTCAATATGTAAAATACTTGACAGATTTTATTGATTCACCTAAAACAGTTTGTATTGAGCCGTGTTAGTTGAAGCCTATGAATTCAGTTTTAGAGCCATTGACATAGAGTCTAACATACTTGGCACCATTTTCTAGATGATGTAGGAGAACTGTGTCATTGGTAATGGTATGTGCAGTGATAGATAGGTCATCTGCATAGTCAGTATCTCTCAACTTTTTTGGCAGGATATCGACTTGAGAGTCTTGGTAATAAAATAAAACCTAGATAATGATGTTTATCGAGGGAAGTTCTCAATACATAGTCAGAGAGAAAAGGGGCCAGTGTGTCACTCTAAAGGACACTGGATTTGACATGAAAGAAGCTAGTATCTCCATCTAGGGATCTAACTAAAGATTTGGTATTTTTGTATAGCATCATTATGGCAGCTACTGTCTCACAGGGGATGCCAAATGCCACAAGGATATTCTCCATTTCTCCCTATGTACAGAATCGAAGGCTTTAGATGTAGATTCTTGTTACAGTTTTTTGGATATATGTACTAGGATATTTAATTTGTATCAAGTACAAAATTGTGGCACAAGGCCGAAAAAGGGGAGGGGTAAAGGCTGGTCTTCACTATACATCTTATACCTAGTTAATCTGATTCACGACCCATTCATACATTACAATTTATCCATTCACCATAAGAACTCGTCAGTCACCATTCAATCCTCCATGCACCAAAATACTACATCCTCACAAAGGGGACCTATAAAACGCGCCCCATGCCATAAAAATTTGATGATAATAAAATACTTAAAATTCTATGATGAAACAATGAAAGGGAAGGGAGATGAACCCAAAAATCAACTAAAATATAAACATAATTCAAATTAAACATAACTGATGTTAGTAGTAGCCGTCCAAATCTCAAAACAGAGAGGCCGCTGTATTCTGCCCAGGGGACAAAATCAAGAAGCTCTCTCTCTAAGGGAGTGGGAAAAGGACAAAACATTATACGGGCTTGGGAAAATATAAAGCTGACCCAGTCGAGATGAAAAGGGGGCCAAAACAAACTGAGGAGATTGGGAATCTCGACTTGAATCATAACCAAAGAGCAGCCGGGAACAGGCCAGGAACAACACTTACTCACATTAACTAGGTACACAAAAGCATGTCTAACCTAACCAAGGGGAGGGTTCCACAGGAAACCACCCCAATAAATTGACCTAGAAGAGAAAATCAAGGCTAGCCACGTTCAAACGAACCAAGCTCGATCAATGGGCACAAGCTTTTCGGGAGAGAGAAGAGTCGTCAGCTACCCGACATGGTCCCATAAGGGGCAGACCCGGGGGCGAAGCCGTTTCTTCTAAACCAAGGCCACACCGTTCACAGTCTGGCAAATACGCCAAGCCCCATATGAAAGCCTTGTCGTTGAGAGGCAGCCGATTCCGAGCCAATCGCCAGGTAAGCGAAAATTCAGAGTTACTGAGATAATCCGCCGCTGACGTCCAAGACCAGTAGGAGCGAAACTCCTCCTCCGACAAGCCGAGCGTATCACGTAGGGGATCCTTCGCAGATCCCTCCACTAACTCTCGATAGAAGACATTCCAAGGCCGTGAAATGTCACTGGACCGTGGAACGGCCAACAAGGCCGACCGACACTCGCAAAGGAAATCCGATTGATCCTGGGGTTTACGACGGCGCTCAACCCGCGAGATGGGGGGACTGATTTAAGGCAAGGGAACGCGTCCCCAACAATGCCCGCCAGAATCGGATCACCTCCTGTCAACGCGTGGCGTAGGAAAGCCAACCTAGAGGCACTCGTCAAGTGTGGCATTCCCAGTCCCCCATGACACGGACGTTTAGTGCAGACTTGTCTGTCGACCCGATTCACGCGTCTCCTCCATAAAATGGAGGATAACGATCGCTCGAGCGCCTTCCTGTGGTCGTCACAGAGAGGAAGTACGGACAATCGATAAAGAACAAGAGTGAAAATGTATGCGGCCCACGCCTCCTCCCTGTCCTTCACGGACAACCTCCGTCGACTCCAAATCTGACCGGCAGAGTCGACCTTTGCTCGTACTTCAGTCCAATTTTTCTCCAGCTGGAGGTCGGGTCCAAACCACACTCCAAGAATGCGAACAAGACCGTCCGTCCAACCGAAGCCGCCCGGAAGATCGATCCCCTTCCAGGCACCTAACCGCAAGCCGGACGATTTCTGTCACTTTCTCGTATCGATCAAGCGCCTTCTGTACCGCCTCAATGTCGCTGAGGGACGACACGAAAGCAGATACGTCATCGGCGTACGCAGAAACCCTGGCTCGAGCCTCTCCAGGAACTGCAATTCCGCGTAGGGCCGGACTGCACGCCTCGACCCTCAGCCGGCGAAGGAGAGGCTGCAACGCCAAAGCATAAAGGAGAGGCAACAGTGGACAACACTGACGAAACGACCTAGACAGCACAAAAGCGTCCGACAGCACAAAAGCGTCCGACAGCTTTCCGTTCACCTGTACCACAGCACTGGTGGAGCGATACAGGAGGCTAATCCAGCTGCAGAAGTCGGGTTCGAATCGGCGGCCTGCAGGACAGTAGCAAGGTAGCGATGGTCAACCCTATCAAATACCTTGGACTGATCCAAATTGATCAGCGCGGCCTCATCGTCGTCTTTTACTCCCTCTATGATCGTGCGGATCAGATGCAGGTTGCTCTAAATTGTTCGGCCCCTCACAGAACGTCTGCTCAGGACCCAACAGAGACTTGGCAACTAACTGCAAACGCTCCTGCAGGATTTTGGCCAAAATCTTTAATTCTGTGTTTAGCAGAGTTATGGAACCTATAATCATCTAAATCCCGCCCAACATCCCTTGCCCTTTTTCAACAGCGTGATCACACCCAGGAAATCCGGTTGGGGATGGACCCCGACCGAAACCAGTTGTTGAACACCACAGTCAAAATCGAGACAAAGATGTGCGACAGCCTCAAGTACAATTCATAGAGGAAACCATCCAGACCGGGCGACTTGCCTCTGCCGACGATCTTCAATGACGCGTAGACTTCGCCCTCCGTAATCTCTCTCTCGCAGTCAGCCGCTTCAGTCGACGAAAGACAAGGAAAGCCAGCTAAATAGCTGCGAAACTCTTCCTCACGGAGACCAGGCTCCTTGGTAAACCGGCTCTCGAAATGCCGCCGAAACGCCTCGCAAATGTCGTCAGTGGATCGAAGAGTACGTCCCTCCGGGGTATCGACCTGACGAATGTAACGATCGCCACCTCGACGGATCTCTTCCTTGCGCAGATCTGCACCCATGTTCACCGCTTCGGAAGACATCTTGCTTAGCTTATGTCTAATTATCTGGCCCATGTAGCGCTCGCTATTAGAACGCTTCAGGAGACCTCCCCAACCACCACCAGGGAAAAACTAGCCTTAAGTGTTTTCACCTTTTCAGCTCTATCTAGGGCGAGCCGTTTGCCGAAATCAGTGGTGAAAGACCTAACCCTACACTTAAGTCGATCGCACAACTTATTCCCGATAACCGCCCCCACTAGCTTCCGCTGCACTAAACTCCTGGAAGTCCCGCCTGTCCAGTAAGGACAGATTGAACTTCCAGTAACCAGCCGTTCTAGGCCTATGTTCTAACGCCACCCGGGCACAAACAAGTTTGTGATCCGAATAGCCTACCCAGTGGAACGTGGGACAATCTAACAGATCTATGTTGGCTCTTCTAACATTCTGTCAAAGTAGCTAACTACCTTGTCAAAAGGCCAATTAAGAACCCACGTCCACATTTACCCCCCACCGCCCGGATGATTGACCCGGTATCTATCGACGAGACCATAATCGTCAATAAGATCAACTAGGCTACGATCGCCCCTTCTCCCGTTAGCACCCCGCCCCCGATCTAACTTGGGGTCCAGGATGGAATTCCAGTCCCCCATTAGAACTAGGCGCGTCGAATCCACTAGGAACGGCCCCAACCGCCGAAAAAACGAAACCCGCTCCTCCCGGTTGTTGGCCGCATAAGCCGCAACGACCCGAAACGAAGAACTTTTCACGGCAATATCGGCCACGATCAACCGTCCCTCGGTATCGGTATGCACAAGGTCCACCTTTGCATCAAGAGTACGTCTTACCAGCAAAGAAACTCCTCAGGCAAACCGGTCCCCATATGCTGAATAGACGACAAAGTCATCCTCCGGCACACACGCATCGGCACTGCATATAAAGTGGGTCTCTTCGATCGCGGCGACATCCACACCAAAGGACAAGAAGCCCCGGAACAGGCGGGCAGCCTTACCCTGATCCCCCAAGCCCCTTGCATTCAGAGTAGTTATCTTAATAGATATCTTCTAATCCTGCAAAACAGAAAAAGAATCAGTGCAAAAACCTATTCACATACGGGCCGGAAATCTGGGTTAGTAAGGATCCCGACGGAATGTCCTAAGCTTCCTGTATCTAGTTCTGACGTCATCCGTCCTTCCAGGACTATTCCGCCAACATCCGTGGGATAGGTTAATTTTAGACACCCTATAGGGAGGGATGGAGCACACGAAGGGAAGAAGGAAGGCTCAAAATTTTTTAAACCTTTTGACAGGGGTCATTTTTTGGAGAACAAGCAGGGACGGAAAGGCCCCTGGTTTTTCCATCCCCTCTCCCCTTACTACGCCCGGAGAATTCTGTGATGTTTCCGACCTTTTTTCCTCAGCAGGGAAATTGTCCTTTTTTAGGTCATCTCCACCTCATCTTTGTGCTGCACTAATTCCATGTTGTTGTTGAAACAGTATTTATTCAGCTGTGGTGGTTTTCCACCATGTTTGAAGGCTTTTTCTTGTTTTCATTCTTTTATTTTCTTTCATCGGAGAAAAAAGTGCTTTGCTGGTGGTTGAAAGTTTCTCGTATTATAAAGAACAGCTGGAAAAATACGAGAAGTACCGCCTTCCTAATGAATTCCCACCTCCTTCCAGGCGCCATCGGGTTCTTTAGGGCATTATTATTGAACAAACTGCTAAGTGACTTACCTTTTATTTAATTTTTCTTTTGAACTCTTGGATTTTTTGAAGTTTTCTTTTTTATTTATTTACATTTGTTCAATATTTTATTTAAGTTTGTTTTCTTGTTCTGTTGTTAACCCCCCTCCCGGTTTTATTTCAACAATGTTTTTCTTTTCTGTTTACATCTGTGCTCGTTTTAGTTTGATTTTATTTTCGTCTTTTGTTAAAATTTATTCTTTTGTTTGTTAATGTACTAACTAATGTTCAAGCCGTGCAAACTTGTGCTGGACCAAAAGAACAACACGAAGTCCTCCTTGGATATATGTATATATATGTATATTTATTTTGTACATGTGCCAAAATTCCGTCTGCAGTCTCAAGGCCGAAGGGAAAGTGGGGAAAGGTTGGCCTTTGTTTAGCTATCCTATTCCTAGGGAAGGACAATCATGACCCATTCATTCATTACAATTACACATTCACCACAAGAACTCATCCATCATCTATTTTCAGCACACACCACAAGACCTCATTACACAGTTTACTGACCAAAAATTCCATGGACGTTAAAAATTTTAAGCAGGGATATATACACATAAAAATTCCATGAAACATGAAATGATGGGGAGGGAATATTTTCCTTAACAAGAAGATCAAAATATCAACCAAAGACAAAACGCATAAAACAAAACAATGTTTTAGGACCGGCCTATTCTCCGACCAGGCCGTTTTTGGCTGAAGATTCATGTCGATGACAAAATCAAGAATTGTTTTCACTAATGGTGGGAGGAAAAAATAAACGACGGAATGGGGAAACCAAAAGCTTTTTCTTTTTTAAGATAAAAAGTGGGGACGAAAAACAAAGGGAAGAACAAACAAAATCAAAACAAAAGAAAAAGCCGGGAACAAAGCCAGGATAAACATTTCAAACAATTAAATACGAAAAAAAATAGTGACTAAAAAACCAGAATGGGGAGGGTAAAACCGCCAAGAATGGAACTAAATCAAAAAGAAAAAGAACGAAAAAGGCGCAAAAATATGTGAATTCAAAAACTTTCGATGAAAAATTCAAGAGTTTTAAGAAAATAAAATCAATCCTGATAAAAGTTCATTTCGTAAGATTCCATCCAACGACATCCAACAACCATTCTAGCCAAAACCAACAACGAAAAAAAAAACACCATCCGTTTTATTTTGGAAAATTACAAAATTTTGTCACAGGCCGTACGCGAGATGGGGGACACTGGTCTTTCGATAGCGATCCTATTCGTGGTTAACCGACATAATCCCAGAAAGGGTTCACCGGAGGACAATTAGAAGGCGTACGAATTACACAGTCTTCTAAAAAAGGTCATCCATCAATCTCACAATCCTCGCCCATTCTGAAGATATTCATTGAGAGGGTCGTTCAAAAATCATCGCCATGGCTAAGCGAAAACTCAGGGTTGTTGAGATATATATATATATATTAAAAAGACCAGAAACAGAAATGATGGATGCCGACAAGCCGAGCCGGTCACACAGAGGATCCTCAAAAACCCCTCCATTAAGATAAAAATAAAATAGTCTCCGAAATCGAGAAAGGTCACTGAACCGAGGAATTATCTTCAAGGGCCAACCGACACTCGCTGAGGAATTCGACAACCTTCCACGACCGCCACGGCGCTTCCCCTAAAGAAATGGGGAGGAAAATAAATGACGGAATGGGGAAACACTCGGCGCCAACATCAGTCCTCCGTCAAAACGCGGGAGGAAAAACAAACTCGGGAGAAGGGGAATCTCGCCATGAATCATACCAGACCCCCATGACACGGACGCTGACAACACTTATTTTTTAACTAGACCCAATGCTTGCGACCGTCCTTAACAAGGGTGGGTGTCAACAAGGAAACGATCCCGTTCCATATGTTTCTTAAAAAGAGGAAGTACAGCCAAGCGGTCCTCACGAATCAGGCTCACGCCTCAGTCCCTACCCTTCAAGGACAACCTGTCGAAGCCAAGTTCGATCCGACGATTTTCGACCTTTGCTGATGTAAAGAAAACCAATCTTCTTCATACGAATAGTCCGGGCCCGAACCATTCCCTCCAAGGATGCGGACAGGTCCATCAGTCCAGCCGAAGGGCCCCGGAAGCGCGACCCCCTTCCAGGAACCTAACTGCAAGCCGGAAGACTTGTTGCGGTTAATCTTGCCCCTGTCACTTTCTCGTACCGTTCAATCGCCTTCTGCACCACCTTAATGTCACTGCGGCACGACACAAAGATGGATACGTCATCGGCGTACGCAGAAACCCCTAGCTCGAGCTCTACCAGGGAAAACGGCAATTCCGCGTAGGGCCGGACTGCACGCCCTGTCCCTCAGCCGACGAAGGAAGGGCTCCAACGCCAAAGCATAAAGGTAAGGAGGACACCCCTGTCCCGACCGTGTCAGCCAAAAGCACTGGCGGACCTGTACCACAAAACTGGGGGTGCAATACAGGAGGCCAATCCACCTGAAGAAGTCGGGTTCGAATCTGGCGGCCTGCAGGACAGCAGCCAGGTACTGATGGTCAACCCTGTCAAATGCCTTTGGACTGATCCAAATTGATCAGCGCGGCCTGCTCGTCGTTTTTACGCCCCCTATGATCGTGCGGATCAGATGCAGGTTGCTTTGAATTGTTCGTCCCCTCACAGCACAAGTCTGCTAAGGTCCCAACAAGCTCGCGACAACTGACTGCAACATCTCCGTCAGGATCTTGGCCAAAATCTTTAACTCTGTGTTTAGCAGAGTTATGGGCCTATAATTATCTAAATCCCGCCCAACATCCCTGCCCTTTTTCAACAGCGTGATCACACCCTTGGAAATCCGGTTGGGAATGGACCCCTGCCGGAACAAGTTGTTGAATACCACTGTCAAAATCGGGACAAAGATGTGCAACAGCCTCAAGTACATTTCGTAGGGCAGACCATCAAGTCCCGGCGACATGCCTCTGCCGACCTTCTTCAATGCCAAGTAGACTTCGCCCTCTGTGATCTCACCCTCGCAGCTACCTGCTTCAGTCGGCGAAAGCCGAGGAAAGTCAGCCAAATAGCTGCGAAACTCGTCGCCACTGAGACCTCCTTGGTAAACCGGCTCTCGAAATGCCGCCGAAACGCCTCGCACATATCCTTGGTCGACCTCAGAGCACGCCCCTCCAGGTTAATGACCTCACGAATGTATCGATCGGAACCTCGACGGATCTCTTCCTTGCGCAATTCTGCGCCCATGCTCACAGCTTTGTTAGACATCTTGTTTAACCTATGTCTTAAATACCTGACCATGGTAGCGTTTGCCACGCTTCAGGGCCTCAGGGCCTAGCTATGGCTATCTCTAGGGAATCCCCCAGCCACCGCCCGGGACAGACTATCCTCTAAAGTCTTCACCTTTTCAGCCTTATGTAGGGCGAGTCGTTGGCTAAATTCAGTGATGAAGACTTAATCCTATGCTTAAGATTCTCCCACCACCACCTCCCAATAACCGCCCCCACTAATTCCCGCTGCACTACTCTAGTTAGCTGTTGATGAAAGTTCCGGCTGTTCAGTAAGGACAGATTGAACTTCTAGTGTCCAGCCATTCTAGGCCTTGTACCTAACACCATCCAGGCACAGACGAGTCTATGATCTGAATAGTCTAGTCGGTGGAACGTGGGAAAATCTAGTAAATCTAGATCGACTCATCTCACTAACATTCTGTCCAGGTAGCTGGCTACCTGGAGAGACGGCCAACTATGAACCCACGTCCACATCTCCCCCCCCCCTCGGATGATCGATCCGACATCTATCGACGAGCCCAAACTCGTCGATCAGATCAACCAAACGACGATCGGCCGATGCCTTCCATGCTAGCTCCCGCCTTTATCTATCTTGGGGTCCAGGATGGAAAATTCAGTCCCCATTAAGACTAAGCGCGAAGAATCAACCAGGAACGGCCCCACCAGACGGAACGACCGAAACGCACTACTGCTCACGGCAATATCAGCCACGATCAACCGGCTACGGCCCACCGCGCCCATATGAACAAGGTCTACCCTCGCATCCAGGGAACGTTTAACCAACAAGGAAACACCTCTGGCCTGCTGAATAGACGATAAAGTAACTAGACAGCATACGAGCATCAGTCTCGCAAACAAAGTGTGTCTCCTGGATCGCAGCCACATCCACTCCGAAGGACCTGAGATCACAAAGCAGGCGGGCAGCCTTACCCTGATCTCTCAGGCCCCTCACATTCAAACTGGCTAGCTTAATAGACATAAGTTCCCTTCAACACAGACTGGCCGTAAATCTAAGGGGGTCAAGACTCCAACGGATTGTCCAAGGCTTCCTGTTCCAATGTCGGTCGTAACTCGACCATCCTTGACAATGCCGCCAACGTCTGTCGAGAAGGTTAGCTTCAGCGCCCTATATAAAGAGGGGTGGAGACGAACAGGGTCCCTCCCAGCACATGATTGCGATAATTTCTTCAAGTCCGGTGACCTCATTTGGGCCATTCTAATGTTCGGAAAGGCTTCTTTGGCGATTGCCAGATAGTCCCAGACTCTCAAATTGCCTCCCGTGTTGCGGATGAGCGTAATCACTCCGGGGGCTTGTGGGAAATTTCTGGGATCCTCTGTCGACTTCCCATCGACAGGGGTACACTTAAAAAGGGGTCTTAACAGGGTTTTTTTTTCGTGCAGACAGGTCACTTTCAAGAGCCTGCCTGTCGATACAACTAATATTCTCCCCACCGGGGAATGGCTTTTTCTTTTTTTGGGGGGACTGGTTAGGGGATGGGTTGGGAGGGGGAGAAGGAGAAGTCAAAACCTTAGACGCGAAAGCAGAAAGGCTCCTTGTCTTACCTTTGTCTTCTGGGTCATTGGTTTTTGCTGGCGAAGTAGGGGTCGATTTGTTCTGACCTGATTTCTCCGCTCTACTTCGGCTTGTCGTTTTTCCTTTTTTGGTACATCTTTCCTCCTCTTCCTCCTCCTCCACCTCCTCCCTCACCCTTTTCAATAAGGCGGACCGTGGAGGTAGCATGCCTTTGGTCTCCATGTATCCAGGAGCGACAAGTCTGTCTGCTGTTGCTGCTGCTGATGATCTTTGTCGAGCAATTGTCGCTGCTGCTGATCTTGTTGAGACACCTTAGGCTGGTCTTTTTGCTTTTGTTGCTGCTGCTGCTGGTGGTGGTGGTGTTGGTCCTTCATGAACTGCTTCTGCTGCTGTGTTTGTTTTCTGCTCTCTTGCTGCTGCTCCTCCAACTGCTTCTGTGATTTTCCATCCTTCTCAGGTGAGGGAGAAGGGGCAACCACTTTCGACCCCTTTTTAACAACCTACCGCCATTCACCTGGTCCATCAGTTGACTCGGAGGATTTTTCTTTCGCCACTACCACCTCGGCTGTAGAGGCTGGTTCGGGCATTGGTTTACGGCCGGGACACATTTTGGCCATATGACCGGCGGTGCCGCACAACCAACAGTGCGGCCTTCTGCCTTCAACCACAACAAAGATTTTCCGGTTTCTGCATATTAAGGTATCCGGAATATCCTGAAAATTGGTCCTGTTTACTATTACTTAGACTGAAAAATCCCCAGTTGGCACACCGGCTTTACTCAATATGCGTGCCATCTCCTCCACTTGGCCATACGAGGCAAAGAAGGCTCCTCATATGATCTTCTTTTATATCCGTGCAAAGTCACTCTTGTTCGACGGGTACCCATGTATTCCGTTTGCAACCGCAAAGTTTTCGTCTGTAGAATGTTTCCAGCTAATTGCTTTACTTCTTCTTCTGAAGCTAGCAAAATGTCCCACATTGCATTTGAACGTTTGCATAAAATTTTAGGCACTATTTTGAGACATTTTAGTGCCTCTTCCACAGCCTCCCTGCTGACACCGATAAGTTTTCTGGTTTTGATATCCGACGTCAGAAGGGAGATGGTCCTTATTGTTACCGCCTTCAATGCCTCGGGAACAGCGATTAACTCATTTCCCTGAATAAACTGCTGGTAATCTTCCTTCATTTTTTTATAATAGGCCCCATCTTTTTTTGTCCTAATTCCGTTCCAAACAGTCGAACTTGGAGATGGCGTCTCCGTTTGTGTAACAATTGGCTGGAGAGACTCGGCCATTTTGGTCGACATCTCACCACAACACACAAGGAGAGTTCCAAAACACAAACGACAAAACAAAAGCAAGCTGGTCACAATTAAAGGGGAAAGAAAGGAAATGTCTTGAATATTTATTAAGAGTGGAGTGCTGGAATAATGATGTCTTGGGTGAACCTTTCTAAAAAAAATAAATAAAATGAATCATCATGTCAGCCTATTTGAGACTCTAAGATAAACTCAGACATCAATTCATGAAAAAGAAAAATCAAATCACTTTTTAAAATCAAGGGAATGTATATTTAAAATCCACTTTCGACCAAAATGGCTAAAAATAAATTTTACAATTGAAAGAGAGCAGAAAGAGAAAAAGACTGAGAAAATCATTCTTTCCAATTATCTATCACATATGGTGATGCCAGGGTGGAAAAGAGTTCGACTTAGAATGGGAAGTGAGATCTTCTGGTAAAGAAATGCTGTCTCCTGGCATTTGTTTGCTTTTTAACCACAAAAGAAGATAAAATATTTGATAATCAAGTTAGCCATTATCATTACTTTTTTAAAATTTTTTTAATTAGGTTCAAAAGTGTGAATATAAAGAAAATAAATGGAACTTGAAAGTGGAAGATTTGAAGACAAATATCATCCATGAAGAAATCTTTGATGCTTTAATGGTTTGCAATGGAATCTTGAGAAAAGCAAAAATTCCAGTATATCCAGGAATTGACACATTTTCTGGGCAAATTCTTCATGCACAGCAATATCGAAAAGCTTCAGATTTTTCTGGAAAACGAGTTCTGGTAATTGGCATGGGTCACACGGGAAGTGAAACTGCAGGAGAACTTGCATTACAAGCTAAACAGGTAAGTAAAGATTAGAGATTATACAAATCAATATATATTGTTAATCTTAACTTTTATCTGAACTTGCAAGATGAAATGTTTTGACAATTATTCACACTACAATCTGTATGCTGTTTCTATTATATTTTAAGCAATAAGCTCTTTGTTCTTCTTCACATATGTAATCATATTTTTCAGTCTTTGGATGTCATTTTATTTTCACTGAGGGTGTCATAGCTAAAAAACTTTACTGAACCAAGTGGTTAAAAAATCTTGAATAACATTTTAAGAATATCAAATAATGTAGCAAGATTTTAAGTAGTATAGTGGTAAGTGTGCCTGTCAATCAAATAATAATTTAGGATTTGATTACTGAAGATGAAAAAAGTATTGTGTTTACATTAAAAGAAGTAAGTGTTAATCAGTTGCCTGAAATCACCATCATAGACACAGATTTTACAGAATCCATGACTCTTGAATAAGTGCAACTATTTCTTTGCTGGTTAGAACTCACTGCAGCACAAAGTTGATTACATATAAATGAAATTTAAGCAGCATTCATGCCTTTTAAATCAAACAAAATGAGAGTGTATAAGATTTAAAGATGACAAACTGCAGCACAAGCTCATATAAATGAAATTTAAGCAGAATGGACAGCATTATTAAAAATGAATACAATCTGGAAATGCAAAAATTTTGAAAATTCACTTCTTTAGAAATGGTTTTCTTATGCAGGTCAAACAGTTAGACATTAACAAAATTACTGGTCAAAAGGTCAAAAGGTTTTGATACACTCAGTTATTAGGTCTAAATGTCAGCTGGAAAAAAACATATATAATGATGAACAATATAGGAACCTTGCAAGGATTATGAACCCCATTTGCGAAATGTTAGAGCACTTTAGTTGCCATTGCTGAAGAAATTTAACAAGAGGTTAGTCATCACTTTATACCATGCGAGTCAAATGATGGGAAAAGATCAAGAGGTCAATTAGCAAGAATATTTATTGATCAACTCAGAGATGATACTGGAAACAGAAAGGAATATGGATGACAAAAATAGTTGGAAAGTATTTGCCAAAAGGGTTCATTTGAGATGGATCAGATAAATATGTAGAGCCTATTTTTTTCAGAACTTTCATTGATCAACTCAGAGATGATACTGAAAACAGAAAGGAATAATTATATATGACAAAATATTTGGAAAGTATTTGCCAAAAGTGTCCATTTGCATAGAATCAAATACATACAGAATTTGATTTCCCAAGTTGAGAGATCAGTAAAATTGTTCCCACACCTTTGATATTTATCTCAGAAAATACACAGGGAATTGGTTTTATGGAATAGTAGATTTATTATTAATGATTATTTTCAATAATTTTTCTGGTTGGTTTATATTTGTTTTTTAATGACTATTTTTTTCTTTTATTAGGTTTATTTAAGCACAATAAATGGGAAATGGATGTGCAAAAGATTGACCCCTGGTGGCTTACCATTTGATGTGCAACTCTTCAAAAGAATAAGGCGATTCATTTTAATGCTTCTACCCAAAAGGCTTCAGCAGTTTTGGTTTGAGAATTTTTTATCTTTAAATCATAAATTCTATGGTTTGAATCCAAATTCTTTTATATCTTTAGAAACACTGACATTAAATGATGATGTTATTGATAAAATTGTTTGTGGGAAGGTAATTATTAAACCAAATGTGGAAAAATTTACTGCCCATGATGTTTTCTTTGTAGATGGAACAGTTGCGACTGACATTGACGCTGTAATATTTGCAACTGGATATGAAATAGATTTCCCATTCTTGGAGAAATCAATGCTGAAGATGAAAGATGGTAAACTGCTTGCTTACAAGCACATGTTTCCTCTTGAATTGATTGACAAAAATTTTGCTATAATTGGCTGTATGTATACCTTTGGTGCAGCAGCTCCATTGCATGAGAGTCAGTGTCGTCTGGCAACTCGGGTATTCAAGGTAATGATTTTTGTTGTTATTTATATGTCATTAACACTTAGTGTTGATTCTTATCCATTTTTTTCTTATAAGTTAACTACAAAAAAAGTCAAAGTGAGATGATTAAAACTTTTAACTGATTTTACTTGATACTATATTTTATATCATATAACTATTGCAGTATTAAAATATATATATATATATATATATATATATATATATATATATATATATATGTATAAATGCAGTCTTCTGGAGAGCAAGGAAGAGCGTATAGCTTCCATCTCTAAAGTAGTTGAAGAAGAGACCTGATAGTTATAAAAATAAGCACTGATGTTTACCTGGGCTCAAACACTTGACAACTGAAGCCAATGTGCAACTGTCTCAGTCAACTGATATAATAAACATGGGTTGCTGTTGAGAAGGGGTAAGATGCTGCAAAGCCTCGTTCCTCTATTCACCTACAGCTTCCATCATCACTTATAGTGTCCACCAGTGTATCTATTAAATGATGTCTTTTACAAAACTAGCTGACATCTGTATCAAAAATAATTTTTACAATGTTTACAAAATGTTATAAGTTTCCCTACTACCCTCAGATTCATTAATGATTCTATTGAGATGAAAAAATTGGGCTTTTCTTTGAATATAAAGCCAATTCATGCTATAATTAATTGTTGGCCATTCTTAGATTTCTATTTGTCCATCTACCAATCAACTAAGCAAAGAAGAAGGCAAAAGAGAATGGAAATATTCTTAGAAAACCATATTGTCTTCTGAATTGTCATTTACTTCAAATAATCAACTGAGAATAAAAAAAAAAATGATATCTAATTTCTTTTTCATCAAGCATAGGAGATCAGTCCAGAAAGTATCCAGCCATTTAATACAATGATACCTTAATCTCTTTCTCTCTGATTGGTTGTCAAATTTCATCAAGATCAAACAAAACATTCTTGAGATATACAAAATGGCTTGATTAATGATGCAAACTTTTGAAGAGAATAAACAAAAATTGATTAAAAGAGAAAAGTCTTTTGTAATAAAAGGCAAACCTATAATAAATGTTACAATTTTTCATATTTTTTCCTTTTCTTTAATAAGTTAAATTGTTGCAATGTATTAAGATTAATAATGGCTTAAATATTTCCTATTTGTGTGAATATTTGAAGGTATTTGGTGACTTTTCTGCAAGTAAATAAATGTGAGATAATTTTATTTCATAACAAAACTATGATTTTGTATTCTGAGGAAATAGAATAATGATTTTATCAAATATCATCATCTGAGTTTGCTAAATTTTTTGGGTTTTCTTTCAGGGCCTAGTAAAGTTACCCCCAAAAGAAGTGATGCTTGAAGAGATCAATGCAACACTTGACACCCAACGGAGTGTTGATGTCATAGGCTATCAGGATGAGTTGTGCGAACTCATTGGTTGTAAACCCAAATTATGTAAGTATATCATTAACGAGATTGTTATGGCCTTTAACTAGATTAAGATTATGTCTATTTTTGGAATAATGTATGTATCAATTATAAACACATGCATATCTATCTATCTATATATATGTCTATGTCTCTCTCTCTCCATATATATATATATATATATATATATATAATTATGGAGAATTTGTCTGTTTGATGTCCATGACCAAGCCACTTTATGTATTGTTGTCAAGTTTGATGCATATTTTTTTTATTCAATGGTCGGTTTTAAACTGAAAAATTGACTTTGTTGGCAACAGCACTTATCATTGTAAATGTTGAAATAAAAACAACTGCCAACTTAATAATAACTGTCTAACTAGTGATATAATATATAAAGCAACAGATAACATTAACACAGAAGAAAAAATTCATATAGAAGCAATTGAAACAACTTTTAAAGAAAGATTTAATAAACATAACATGTCATTTAATACAGACAGATACTCAAATAACACAACATTATCAAAATATATATGGAGTCAAAAAGAAAAATATATCAAGTAAAATCAAATGGGAAATCATAAAACGTACCCCATATAATATTAGTAATAGGAAATGTAGACTGTTTTTAGAAGAAAAAATTATATAATAAATTTCAATAATCAAATTAAATTATTAAATAAAAGAAATGAATTAATGGGTAAATGCAGACATTTTAATTAATATTTAATTTGCAACTTAATAATATAACATAATATAATAAATACAACAGAAAATAATATAAATTAAATAATGATATAACATAATAAACACTATATATATATATATATATATATATATATAAAGAATTAAAGATATACATACAAACCAAAATAACAATGAAAAATAAAAATTACAAAATATACAATTGAAAATCAATTATGTTTATGAAGGAACACGTGGGCACATATAGAAACATGAATGGAATTAAAAAACACAAATATGAAAATTGAAAAAAAAACAGATATTCATTATAATTGGAAATATTTAATATATGGATTAGCCCCTTGAAAAGGAGACCATGAAACTGCAAAGTCAAGAAAAATTACAGTTAGTTCTTTTGGTAAGTTGTCTGTTGGTCACACTAACATTGTCAGGTTTTTTAGTGGATAGATAGATAGATAGATAGATAGATAGATAGATCCCTTGCTTTCATATTGATATATTAATAATTTCTGCTTTGTTGCTAATGAAATAAAGTATTTTCATAAAGTTTCCCTTAAGTTTGGACATTTAAATGATTTTCTTTTTAGGTGAGCTGCTCTTATCAGATCCGTACCTTGGACTGAATGCCATTGTTGGCCCTTGTACTCCCTATCAATTCCGTTTGACTGGCCCTGGAAAATGGGCAGGAGCAAGATCTGCCATACTTGATCAATGGAAACAAATGCATTACCCGACAAATAAACACCTGAAATCAAATCTATCACCATGGATAAAAGACTTTCTAATTGCATTTGGTATATTTTTTGTGATGATTCAATTTCTTGTCTTTGGAATATTCCTGTCAAAATAATTCTGAAGGAATGCATTTCTGGAAAGGTTTCCCCTCCCCACTTTCTCTTTCAACATAAATAAATGAAAATGTTTTTAATTTTCTCTTTCAACATGTATGTATAAAAGTGCTTTTTTTTTCTTTCAACATACATGTATAAAGATGTTTTTTTCTCTCTTTTAATATGGATTTTATATTCTAGATATATTTCTCTAACATATTTCCTGTAAATTGTCAGAATTGTTGTCATCAATTATAAAAACAAACAACCCAAAAGAAAACATTAAACAGTTTAAAGTTTAAACTAACATTTTCTGATCTTTATCTTATCATGTGATCATCTAACCATAAACAATTTCCTTCAAGAATTCTTTGATTTTATTTTGTTCTCATCACATTCATTTCTCTTAAAAAGTTTATAATCTATATTGCTTTCTATTTATGATTTATGAAAAACAAATCTCACATGTTTCATGTAACATTTTAGAATAGTGCAAGGGAGATGAATTAATTTGGCTGGGTGGGGGTTAACTGGTTAAGATAGTCTTTAAATTGTTTTCTAAAAATTAATAAATTTCTTCCATATGCAGAAATGATGGTTTATTGTTATGTATTTTATGAAAATGTGTAAAGAAAATTTCAGTTTATCACAAGTGACTAAACTCTGTCAAGTTTAACAAAGCTTGTAGCAGCTCACTAAATCACTGTTTTTACTAGCAATAATTGTGGCTTACCAATAACAGGATTTATTTATTAATCCATCTGGGGATAAGACAAAATACAAGAAGAGGTACATGCTGGCAGTTCCCAAGTAGATTAGTGCAGTTAGAATTGATTGCTAATTAGCTGATGATTTTCGAAAAATTAGCAACAAATTACACATTTCTTTCAAAATTATGTTTTCCAAAAAAGGGTAGGAAGGAGAGTAACTTATAAATGTTGACGTTTCATGTACTGAATTTTTATCATTTCGGCATATAATCTTCAAAAATTTAAATACGTCAATTGCCATCTTCTATCTTCTTGAATACCATTCATCTTTTATCCTTTCCTCAATCCCTCCTATAACCAGTTCTTTTCTCTCACTTTCACTCTCATGGCATTCCCGCCTTTTTTGGGGTAATATGATAAAAAAATATACTTCATGCTGGATAGATAATGATTATAAAAAAATTAGAAAATTAAAACAAAAAGATATAAAATAATTAAAAAAATATAAAATAATTAAAATGAGATATAAAATAATTTGAGAATAAAATGAGATATAAAATAATTTGAGAATAAAATGTATAATGTCTGAAAAAAATCATGTTTATTTAAATTTTCTTGTTCTATACTTCATAGACATTTTTATAAAATTATGAAGAAAAATTTGTTTTCATATTTATTCATAAAATGGTAAATAATAAATATTGCTTAATTGGTTCTCATATTTTAATAATTTTGTAACTTTTAATAATTTTTGAATAAAAGTTTTCTTTTCAAAATTATTACTTTATAAAATGATAAAGATTAAATCCTTATAAAATGATAATTAATAATAATGATAATAATGATAATTAATAAATATCATATTATACCTAATTCACATATTTTTATAATCTTGTAAATAAACATTGACAATGGAGTCTCAGTCATATACATTAATGAAGGTGACAACAGAAAATGCATCTTTTCAACACACCCTTTTTTTTGAGAGGAAAAAGGTTAAAATTTGCCAAAATTTTTATTCCTCTATTAAAGAGAATATACTAAATGATTTAGCTAAACAATATATAAATATTTCTGATGATGAAATATACATAATGTAACATTGCAGAAAAATCAATATTCTACAATAAAAATGTATGGATAAAAAGAAGGCAAGATGTGAATACTGATGTCACCTAATACTTTTTATGATGTACACGATGGACTGTATACATACTTATATACTCAACTTTACATTTGTATTATTTAGAACAGTTACAAATTATAAGACAAATAAATAAGATATTGGTATGAAACAAAATTTATTTTTAATATAATTAAAGTTGAATTAACAAGAAAAGAAGTTGTTTTAAGTCTATTATCTTCTTAATTTGTATGAATTCCTTTATTTAGGAATAGGTAGTTTTTTTTATAGTAGTGGAAGAGTGAGAGTTTCTTTGTTACATTAACATAGTTGTGAGTTGTATATATATATATATATATATATATATATGAATGTTCATAGTGATGGTGGAGGAAACAAAAGATACCTTGAAGGAAATTACTGCTGGTTTTAACTCGGTGTGAGGATTTGAATTTGAAATAGAAAATTATATTCTGAATATTCCTTGTGTTTCAGAAAAAGATGTAGATTGGACGATTCTTGTTGCTTAATGAATTTATTCCTCATTTCTTTTTGGTGGTAGGACTTATGAGTTGAAATTTTTGTTGAAGAATCAGATTTGTTTAAAGCCTTTTTTGCATATAGTCTCAACATTCAGTTACTGCGGTATTTTTTCATGATATTGATATTTTTTTTCATTTTTGTAGTTGATTAGTTGTGTACTAAAAAGATGAATGGTTAATGTGTAGTTTTCTATTTGGAGACAAGTAACATGTTGAAATTGACATGTAGGTGAGTAATTTGGACATTGTCTCTTGTTTAAAAGAATTTGTATGCAAAGATGAACATATATTTATTGGTTTAGAGGTAGCCTCTTATTTAAGAGGACTTTGAAATTCTTTCCATTGATATTTTCTGACTGGTTAGGAGAGATAAATTGATATAAGAATTTTCTTTTCTTTATCCACTTTTTGAACATAGTTGAACTTTATAAAACTAGGATAAAATTGTACTCTACAATACTAATTAATTTTAGTTAGTATCATGTCTTTGAAGACATATTCTGCTGATTGCTATACTTCATGTATGACTTTTAATCTGAATAAAATGTTTTAAAAAGTTTTTTCTTATTAATTTGCTATTTATTTATTTCTGATATTGATAAATTCTATCAACTTCTACTTAACCTCTTTTACAATATTCCTGTTCTGTTTTGCTAAGGCAATAAAATGTCTATTATTAAATGTACATCATTCTTTGTAATTTGTAGGATTATTTTTATTATTATAAATAAAATAAAATAAAACAATAACATAAAAACATTGTATAAAATAAATTAAATATAAATAATAAATTTACTCCCAGCATGCAACAAAAACGATTCCTGCCGGAGCTAAGGACATCCTACCAAAAGACCTTAAATTCAATCTCTTCACCACGAACCTTGATACGGGCAACACATTCCCAACTTCTCCCTATTATATGGCTTGTTATACTACAGAGTAAATTTCTCCCTTTTATTACTTGTATCATAAAACAATTGTAACTTAAAAATACACACAGCAATACACACAAAAATATAAATAAATTGTATAAAATTAACATACAATTTACCATGTTTTTCCTTTTATTTGTGTACCTTTTATTCCCAGTCAAGTATGCTTTTATCTCCGTGAACACATGGCTGATTTCTGCTGCTATGATGTGAGTGAATAACCACCCACAAATTGAGTCCCATCTCCTGTTCGAAAAAATATCCTATATGTCTATAATAAATCTCTCTTACAGAAATATACATTGTAGGATATTATTGTTACAAATAATAATAACAATGATGATGATGATGATGTAAATTATAAATAAAACAAAACAATAATATTTAAACCTTGTTTAAAATAAATTAAATAAAAAAAAATAAATAGAATTACTCCCAGAATGCAACAAAACTGTTCCTGCCGGAAATACCGACATTCCGCCAAAAGACGTGATATTCAATCTTTTTCGCCCAAGAACCGTCGGGATGACAACATGTGTGTAACTTTCCTCCGTGACTGGACTTGATATATTACGGAGTAAATTGCTTCCTTTTATAACATGTAACACAATTTTAACATACAATACACACACAAATACATAAATAAATAAAATTGTACGAAATTAACATACCATGCTTTTTCTGTTCTGTGTGCGTTTATTTTTCTAGTTTTAATTTTTTACACCGAAAATCGCAAAGACTTGTTTGTTAAAAAAAAATGCACTTTCTCCTTCAATTGTCAGTCAGATATTTTCTTGTTGGTCAGTTAAAGAGTCTTTAATGATTTTATAGTGAGTCCAGATAAAAATAAAAAATATAAAAAACATATATAAAGAAATAAAAAATATAAAGAAAATATATAAAGGAAAATAAAAAGAATTCAAATTAAAATAAGACATTTTCTCTTTCCTTTAAAATCCTTTTCTCTTTCTTTCTAAACTTCTCTTTCTATACTTTCCTCAATTAACGAGAAGGCAACCCCGAAATAAAAAGAGGAAGATAAGAAAAACAGAACCCGGCCGAAAACCGCCGGAAGTTTGCAGGATCAGAGCATACTGATTTGTGACTGAAAAATACTAAAAATCAAAGAGGTTCCGTTATGAAGAAAAAAAAAAAAAAAAAAGAAGAAAGGAACGCCGGAAAATGAAATAATTTTGGCATATAAAAAAAAATGACACAAAGAGATTTTTGGTGTTAGCCGAAACGGATGTTGGCTCCAGAATATCGGAGCCTCTTAAAAAGGATATAGACCTGATAGCTCTGAGCCAGGAGTGGAAGAAAATCTGCAGGAGAGGACGGAACTAAAGAACGCTACTCCGGAGAAACTAGACATGCGTGACAAGTGAAGAAGACGTTAAAAGGTTATTTGCTAATGATATTTCCGCCCTACTTAGAGCCGAGAAAAACATAGTAGATTGACAGTGACCTATTTCTGATATTGCTACTACCTCTGGTCTGACTTCAAAAACTACACTATTGGACTTTCTTTCGACTGCTACCAATATCCGCCTTATAAACATTTCGCTATAGCGAATATCAAAGGACTCACTCTAAAGCAAATAAATAAAAATGTATTATATACCCTTGTTCCACTTTGTTTTATTTCAAAGTATCCAGTAAAGAGAATCCTTGCACAATTTCTTTTCCAATGGTTTGATTATAAAATGTTAGTGTAAATTTTGAGTAAAACTAAAATTTAGACATATTTTTAATAGCATTTTAAACTTAAAATCTTTATCTTTCAAGAAAAGTGTCAGCATTTTATAGTGAATTTATAAACTCAGCTGTGGCTCAAGGCCGAAAGTATGGAGGCACCCAGCGAGGATCAAGCTTACTATTCAGTCATTACTGATCTAACAAGGAAAGCTTTCTAGCCATTACATCGCGTCGAGGTGCCCCAAACTGATTTTCTAAGCGTAGCTTAGATGTGGCACACGGCCGAAAGTAAGGAGTACCAAGTGATTGAACTCACTATTAAAGCAAGCTTGCTAACCATGACACCACCTTGAAGTGCTCCAGCGTTTTATTATAAGTATTAAAAATGCAATGATATATTTTTCCTCTACAATGTGTGTGTGTGTGTCTGTATGTGTGTGTGAGTATGTAAATATTTGTGACTATATATACGACCATCTCTTCCTGTATACATATTCATGTCACATAAAATCTGAATAGATGAAAATTTGAAAAATAAAGTAAATTTATTTATCCAAACATTAAAAAAATGATTTTAAGATTTTATTTATAATCTGATATTTATACTACAAAAATCACAATTCTATATTGCTTACCCCGACCTAAATACAAAGATTTTAATTAATGAAGTTTTCGGCTGCCCTGTTCTCGATATGCCTTAATTTAAATTGGTTTTGCGTCTCTATTAATTTCTAGACCCCCCCCCAAAAAAACCCCAAAAAAACCAAAAAAAAAACCCAAAAAAAACCCCCAAAAACACTGAGAACGAAAATTCTTCCTTTGAATTTTCACATCAATCAGAAGCAAGGAATTCAAAACCGTTACAATTTAAAATGATAGCTGAGTGACCCTCACGGTGACATAAATATGAACAAGGTGGCAGGCTGGTGATGATCGCTGTTAGTGTTCATTCATGCATTTGTCATCGGAATAATAGTCACGGACGAGAGAACCGTTGCAGATGGGAACATCGAAAAACTACCAATTTGTTCTGAAGCCAACCAAAGAGACGCTGATGAAATTTTTGTCATAACGTGCCCAGAAAAACAACCATTTTTGACCTACTTCACCCACAACGTCATTAGCGACAGCTACGTTCGACCCCCCACCTATTGACAGGTCTAAATTTCATAAATTCAAAAGAACTTTCACTGCGTACATTTTTTGTGAGTCACTGTTTTTAGTCCAACTAAGAACAGTAACGCAACAGAAATTGTCGTCTTTGCTAGTACTCTTTGAAATGCATATCTGTTATTTTCGTATAATAATAGTAATTTATAATAATAATAATTTATAATAATAACTTATAAGGAATTAATAAATTTTATTTATAATCTTCTTGTTACTGTTGTTGCGGGGCCGATAAGGACGTCGCCTCCGCAAGCTTTTAGAAGAAAGGTGTGAACAGCCAAGACAATAAGGGAACAAAGGCAGAGGCTTAAAAATAATAAACGTCGATTTTTATTTATCCAAAATGTACAAGAGTGTACTGTCTGGAGAAATATGTTTGTATCGGTACCGAGTCCGGTATGACTGAAATTGTTTCGGTTGTATCGGCGAAACGAGTGTACATTTGATCGGCGGCGTTAGCTGGTCGATTGCCGGATTGGAGAATTGTCGGCGACAGTAGCTCGTTGATCGATGACGCACGAAGATTCGTTGGGTCGGTTAGGACGAGTCACCAAACAGAGCCGAGTCAGTATGGTGATACGACTTCCAGGGCTGATCTACCGCGAAGGCGGGATCGTACCGAAGGCGGAAATCCATAAACAGGGCCGAGTAGTAGTACCACTTCCGGGGCGGATCAACCGCGGAGACGGTGTTGTGCCGAGGAGTAGCACTTGGCGAAGGCGAAATCCCTAAACAGGGCCGAGTCAGAGTAGTGATATGACAACCAGGGCGGATCAACACTTGTAACACTTGATAAAGCTAGAGTCAGGGAGGCGATACGTCTTCCAAGGCGGATCGACCGCGGAAACGGGATCGCGCCGAAGCACCGGAAGCTCACAAAGGTAGCGTACTATACTTTGATCCAGGCCACCGGGCCGAGCAGCCGATATTTATTATGTAAAAATACATAATTGTGGCACAAGGTCAAAAAGGGGGGAGGGTTGAGGCTGTGCATCACTAACTAACTTATACCTAGTTAATCAGATTCACGACACATTCACTCGTAATTCAGCATAAAAACTCGTCCGTCACCAATCGATCCTTCATACACCATAATGCCACATTCTCTCAAGGGGAACCTGCAAAACGCGCCCCATGCCATAAAAATTTGATGATAATAAATTATTATATTTAAAAATCTGGGCATGGGAAATATAAAAGCTGACCCAGTCGAGATAAAAGGGGGCCAAAACAAACTGGGGAGGTTTGGAATCTCAACTTGGAACATAACCAAAGATGCAGCCAGGAGTAGGTCAGGAACAACAGTTAGTCACATTAACTAGGTACACTAAAGCTTGTCTAACCTAACCAAGGGTTCCACGGGAAACCACCCCGATGTGACGTAGGCTTGACCTAAAAGAGAAAATCAAGGCTAGCCTCGTTCACACGAACCAAGCTCGCCTCAGTTACCCACCTTTCGCTAAAGACTCTCGAATGAAAGCGTTTTCTATCAGTTCTGATCTTCATCTTGAGCTGATGCTCAAAGAATCGGACCAGATCCTGATGAGAAAGACGGTTGCCTCGCAAGACTTCCTCCTGTCACGTCGTCCAAATCACCATTCGGGCCGTGGCCAGCAGCGTCATAAACACCATTCATTTCACCCCAGAATACGGGGGCGACACATTGTCACACGCGTATGCGCGATCAATGAGCACGAGCTGTTCGGGAGCGAGACGAGCCGTCAACTCGCCGACATGGTCCCATAAGGGGCGGACCAGGGGACAATGGTAGAAGGCGTGCGTAGCCGTTTCTTCTAGACCAAGGTCACACCGTTCAAAGTCTGGCAAATCCACCAAGCCCCATATAAAGACCTTGTCATTGAGACGCTGCCGATTCCGAGCCAATCGCCAGATAAGCGAAAAC